>OX336388.2:1694435605-1694783577 GCA_946902985.2 Meconema thalassinum | reverse complement strand
TTACCTGTCATAATTAGTAACGAAGTAACAGTTACCTGCCATAATTTGTATCGAAATTACAGTTACTTGTCATGATTAGTAACGAAGTTACAGTTACCTGTCATAATTAGTAACGAAGTTACAGTTACCTGTCATAATTTGTATCGAAGTTACAGTTACTTTTCATAATTTGTATCGATGTTACAGTTACCTGTCATAATTAGTATCGAAGTTACAGGTACCTGTCATAATTAGTATCGAAGTTACAGTTACTTGTCATAATTAGTATCGAAGTTACAGTTACCTGTCATAATTAGTATCGAAGTTACAGTTACTTGTCATAATTAGTATCGAAGTTACTGTTACCTGTCATAAGTAGTATCGAAGTTACAGTTACTTGTCAGAATTAGTAACGAAGTTACAGTTACCTATCATAATTAGTATCGAAGTTACTGTTACCTGTCATAATTAGTATCTAAGTAACAGTTACTTGTCATAATTAGTTTCGAAGTTACAGTTACCTGTCATAATTAGTTTCGAAGTTACAGTTATCTGTCATAATTAGTATCGAAGTTACAGTTACTTGTCAAAATTAGTTTCGAAGTTACTGTTACCTGTCATAATTAGTATCGAAGTTACAGTTACTTGTAATAATTAGTAACCAAGCTACAGTTACCTGTCATAATTAGTATCGAAGTTACAGTTACTTGTCATAATTAGTATCGAAGTTACAGTTACTTGTCATAATTATTATCGACGTTACAGTTACTTGTCATAATTAGTATCGAAGTTACAGTTACTTGACATAATTAGTAACGAAGTTACAGTAAACTGTCATAATTAGTATCGAAGTTAGAGTAACCTGCCATAATTTGTATCGAAATTACAGTTACTTGTCATAATTAGTTTCGAAGTTACTGTTACCTGTCATAATTAGTATCGAAGTTACAGTTACTTGTCATAATTAGTATCGAAGTTACAGATACTTGTCATAATTTGTTACGAAGTTACAGATACCTGTCATAATTAGTATCTAATTAACAGTTACCTGCCATAATTTGTTTCGAAGTTACAGTTACCTCTCATAATTAGTTTCGAAGTAACATTTACCTGTCATAATTAGTAACGAAGTAACAGTTACCTGCCATAATTTGTATCGAAATTACAGTTACTTGTCATGATTAGTAACGAAGTTACAGTTACCTGTCATAATTAGTAACGAAGTTACAGTTACCTGTCATAATTTGTATCGAAGTTACAGTTACTTGTCATAATTTTTTATCGATGTTACAGTTACCTGTCATAATTAGTATCGAAGTTACAGGTACCTGTCATAATTAGTAACGAAGTTACAGTTACTTGTCATAATTAGTATCAAAGTAACAGTTACCTGTCATAATTAGTATCGAAGTTACAGTTACTTGTCATAATTAGTAATGAAGTTACAGTTACCTGTCATAATTAGTATCGAAGTTACAGTTACTTGTCATAATTAGTATCAAAGTTACAGTTACCTGTCATAATGAGTATCGAAGTTACAGTTACCTGTCATAATTAGTATCGAAGTTACAGTTACCTGTCATAATTAGTATCGAAGTTACAGTTACAAGTCATAATTAGTATCGAAGTTACTGTTACCTGTCATAAGTAGTATCGAAGTTACAGTTACTTGTCATAATTAGTAACGAAGTTACAGTTACCTATCATAATTAGTATCGAAGTTACTGTTACCTGTCATAATTAGTATCGAAGTTACAGTTACTTGTCATAATTATTATCGACGTTAAAATTACTTGACATAATTAGTAACGAAGCTACAGTTACCTGTCATAATTAGTATCTAAGTAACAGTTACTTGTCATAATTAGTATCGAAGTTAAAGTTACTTGTCATAATTAGTATCGAAGTTACAGTTACCTGTCATAATTAGTATCGAAGTTACAGTTACCTGCCATAATTTATTTCGAAGTTATAGTTACCTGTCATAATTAGTTTCGAAGTTACATTTACCTGTCATAATTAGTAACGACGTAACAGTTACCTGCCATAATTTGTATCGAAATTACAGTTACTTGTCATGATTAGTAACGAAGTTACAGTTACCTGTCATAATTATTAACGAAGTTACAGTTACCTGTCATAATTTGTATCGAAGTTACAGTTACTTGTCATAATTAGTATCGAAGTTACAGTTACCTCTCATAATTAGTAACGAAGTTACAGTTACCTGTCATAATTAGTATCGAAGTTACAGTTACCTGCCATAATTTGTATCGAAGTTACAGTTACCTCTCATAATTCGTATCGAAGTTACAGTTACTTGTCATAATTAGTAACGAAGTTACAGTTTCCTGTCATCATAAGTATCGAAGTTACTGTTACCTGTCATAATTAGTATCTAAGTAACAGTTACCTGCCATAATTTGTATCTAAGTTACAGTTACTTGTCATTATTAGTAACGAAGTTAGAGTTACCTGTCATAATTAGTAACGAGGTTACAGTTACCTGTCATAATTAGTATCGAAGTTACAGTTACCTGCCGTTATTTGTACCGAAAATACCGTTACCTGTCTTAATTAGTATCGAAGTTACAGATACCTGTCATAATAAGTATCGAAGTTACAGTTGCCTGTCATAATTAGTATCGAAGTTACAGTTACTTGTCATAATTAGTATCAAAGTTACAGTTACCTGTCATAATTAGTATCGAAGTTACGGTTACTTGTCATAATTAGTTTCAAAGTTACAGATACCTGTCATAATTAGTATCGAAGTTACAGTTACCTGTCATAATTAGTATCGAAGTTACAATTACTTGTCATCATAAGTATCAAAGTTACTGTTAACTGTCATAAGTAGTATCGAAGTTACAGTTACTTGTCATAATTAGTAACGAAGTTACAGTTACCCGTCATAATTAGTATCGAAGTTACAGTTACCTGTCATAATTAGTATCGAAGTTACAGTTACTTGTCGTAATAAGTAACGAAGTTACAGTTACCTGTCATAATTAGTATCGAAGTTACAGTTACTTGTCATAATTAGTATCGAAGTTACAGTTACTTGTCTTAATTAGTATCGCAGTGACAGTTACCTGTCATAATTAGTATCGAAGTTACAGTTACTTGTCATAATTAGTTTCGAAGTTACAGTTACCTGCCATAATTAGTATCGAAGTGACAGTTACTTGTCGAAATAAGTAACGAAGTTACAGTTACCTGTCATAATTAGTATCGAAGTTACAGTTACTTGTCATAATTAGTATCGAAGTTACAGTTACTTGTCATAATTAGTATCGAAGTTACAGTTACCTGTCATAATTAGTATCGAAGTTACAGTTACTTGTCATAATTAGTTTCGAAGTTACAGTTACCTGTCATAATTAGTATGGAAGTTACAGTTACCTGCCATCATTTATATCGAAATTACAGTTACCTGTCATAATTAGTAACGAAGTTACAGTTACCTGTCATAATTAGTATCGAAGTGAGAGTTGCTTGTCATAATTAATAACGAAGTTACAGTTACCTGTCATCATAAGTATCGAAGTTACTGTTACCTGTCATAATTAGTATCTAAGTAACAGTTACCTGCCATAATTTGTATCGAAGTTACAGTTACTTGTCATTATTAGTAACGAAGTTAGAGTTACCTGTCATAATTAGTAACGAGGTTACATTTACCTGTCATAATTAGTATCGAAGTTACAGGTACCTGTCATAATTAGTATCGAAGTTACAGTTACTTGTCATAATTAGTATCAAAGTTACAGTTACCTGTCATAATTAGTATCGATGTTACAGTTGCTTGTCATAATTAGAAATGAAGTTACAGTTACCTGTCATAATTAGTATCGAAGTTACATTTACTTGTAATAATTAGTATCAAAGTTACAGTTACCTGTCATAATTAGTATCGAAGTAACCGTTACCTGTCATAATTAGTATCGAAGTTACAGTTACCTGTTTAATTAGTATCGGAGTTACAGTTACTTGTCATAATTTGTATCGAAGTTACGGTTACCTGTCATAAGTAGTATCGAAGTTACAGTTACTTGCCATAATTAGTAACGAAGTTACAGTTACCTGTCATAATTAGTATCGCAGTTACTGTTACTTGTCACAATTAGTATCGAAGTTACTGTTAGCTGTCATAATTAGTATCGAAGTTACAGTTACTTGTCATAATTAGTATCGAAGTTACAGTTATTTGTCTTAATTAGCAACGATGTTACAGTAACCTGTCATAATATGTATCGAAGTTACAGTTACCTGCCATAATTTGTATCGAAATTACAGTTACTTGTCATAATTAGTTTCGAAGTTACTGTTACCTGTCATAATTAGTCTCGAAGTTACAGTCACTTGTCATAATTAGTATCGAAGTTTCAGATACTTGTCGTAATTAGTAACGAAGTTACAGTTACCTGTCATAATTAGTATCGAAGTTACAGTTACTTGTCGTAATTAGTAACCAAGTTACAGTTACCTGTCATTATTAGTAACGAAGTTAGAGTTACATGTCATAATTATTATCGAAGTTACAGTTACCTGTCATAATTAGTAACGAGGTTACAGTTACCTGTCATAATTAGTATCGAAGTTACTGTTACTTGTCATAATTAGTATCGAAGTTACTGTTACCTGTCTTAAATAGTATCGAAGTTACAGTTACCCGGTATAATTAGTATCGACGTTACAGTTACTTGTCATAATTTGTAACGAAGTTACTGTAACCTGTCATAATTAGTATCGAAGTTACAGTTACCCGCCATAATTTGCATCGAAATTACAGTTACTTTTCATAATAAGTATCGAAGTAACTGTTACCTGTCATAATAAGAATCGAAATTACAGTTACCCGTCATAATTAGAATCAAAGTTACAGTTACCTGTCATAATTAGTATCGAAGTTACAGCTACTTGTCATAATTAGTAACGAAGTTACATTTACCTGTCATAATTTGTATCGAAGTTACATTTACTTGTCATAATTAGTATCGAAGTTAGTTACCTGTCATAATTAGTATCGAAGTTACAGTTACCTGTCATAATTGGTATGGAAGTTATAGTTACTTGTCATAATTAGTATCAAAGTTACAGTTACCTGTCATAATTAGTAACGAAGTTACAGTTGCCTGTCATAATTTGTATCGAAGTTACAGTTACTTGTCATAATTAGTATCGAAGTTACAGTTACCTGTCATAATTAGTATCGAAGTTACAGTTACCTGTCATAATTGGTATGGAAGTTACAGTTACTTGTCATAATTAGTATCAAAGTTACAGTTACTTGTCATAACTAGTATCAAAGTTACAGTTACCTGTCATAATTAGTAACGAAGGTACAGATACCTGTCATAATTAGTATCGAAGTTACAGTTACCTGTCATAATTAGTTTCGAAGTTACAGTCACTTGTCATAATTAGTAACGAAGTTACAGTTAACTGTCATAATTAGTATCTAAGTAACAGTTACTTGTCATAATAAGTTTCGAAGTTACAGTTACCTGTCATAACTAGTTTCGAAGTTACAGTTATCTGTCATAATTAGTATCGAAGTTACAGTTACTTGTCAAAATTAGTATCGAAGTTACAGTTACTTGACATAGTTAGTATCGAAGTTACAGTTACCTGTCATAATTAGTTTCGAAGTTACTGTTACCTGTCATAATTAGTATCGAAGTTACAGTTACTTGTCAAAATTAGTTTCGAAGTTACTGTTACCTGTCATAATTAGTATCGAAGTTACAGTTACTTGTAATAATTAGTAACCAAGCTACAGTTACCTGTCATAATTAGTATCGATGTTACAGTTACTTGTCATAATTAGTATCGAAGTTACAGTTACTTGTCATAATTAGTATCGAAGTTACAGTTACTTGTCATAATTAGTATCGACGTTACAGTTACTTGTCATAATTAGTATCGAAGTTACAGTTACTTGTCATAATTAGTATCGAAGTTACTGTTACTTGTCATAATTAGTATCGAAGTTACTGTTAGCTGTCATAATTAGTATCGAAGTTACAGTTACTTGTCATAATTAGTATCGAAGTTACTGTTACTTGTCTTAATTAGCAACGAAGTTACAGTAACCTGTCATAATAAGTATCGAAGTTACAGTTACCTGTAATAATTTGTATCGACGTTACAGTTACTTGTCATAATTAATATCGAAGTTACAGTTACCTGTCATAATTAGTAACGAAGTTACAGTTACCTGTCATAATTTGTTTCGAAGTTACAGTTACCTGCCATTATTAGTACCGAGAATACAGTTACCTGTCTTAATTAGTATCGAAGTTACAGATACCTGTCATAATTAGTATCGAAGTTACAGTTACCTGTCATAATTAGTTTCGAAGTTACAGTTACTTGTCCTAATTAGTAACGAAGTTACAGCTAACTGTCATAATTAGTATCTATATAACAATTACTTGTCATAATTAGTTTCGAAGTTATAGTTACCTGTCTTAATTAGTTTCGAAGTTACAGTTATCTGTCATAATTAGTATCGAAGTTACAGTTACTTGTCAAAATTAGTATGGAAGTTACAGTTACTTGTCATAATTGGTATCGAAGTTACAGTTACCTGTCATAATTAGTTTCGAAGTTACTGTTACCTGTCATAATTAGTATCGAAGTTACAGTTACTTGTCATAATTAGTATCGAAGTTACAGTTACTTGTCATAATTAGTAACGAAGTTACAGTTACCTGTCATAATTAGTATCTAAGTAACAGTTACTTGTCATAATTAGTATCGAAGTTAAAGTTACTTGTCATAATTAGTATCGAAGTTACAGTTACCTGTCATAATTAGTTTCGAAGTTACAGTTACCTGTCATAATTAATATCGAAGTTACAGTTACCTGCCATAATTTGTATCGAAATTACATTTACCTGTCATAATAAGTAACGAAGTTACAGTAAACTGTCATAATTAGTATCGAAGTTAGAGTTACCTGCCATAATTTGTATCGAAA
The DNA here is from genome assembly GCA_946902985.2 of Meconema thalassinum. Classification (NCBI taxonomy): domain Eukaryota; kingdom Metazoa; phylum Arthropoda; class Insecta; order Orthoptera; family Tettigoniidae; genus Meconema; species Meconema thalassinum. The sequence goes on along the minus strand of OX336388.2, from coordinate 1,694,776,610 downwards.
TTACAGTTACTTGTCATAATTAGTTTCGAAGTTACTGTTACCTGTCATAATTAGTATCGAAGTTACAGTTACTTGTCATAATTAGTATCGAAGTTACAGTTACTTGTCATAATTAGTAACGAAGTTACAGTTACCTGTCATAATTAGTATCTACGTAACAGTACTTGTCATAATTAGTATCGAAGTTAAAGTTACTTGTCATAATTAGTATCGAAGTTACAGTTACCTGTCATAATTAGTATCGAAGTAACAGTTACCTGCCATAATTTGTTTCGAAGTTACAGTTACCTGTTATAATTGGTTTCGAAGTTACATTTACCTGTCATAATTAGTAACGAAGTAACAGTTACCTGCCATAATTTGTATCGAAATTACAGTTACTTGTCATGATTAGTAACGAAGTTATAGTTACCTGTCATAATTAGTATCGAAGTTACAGTTACTTGTCATAATTAGTATCAAAGTTACATTTACCTGTCATAATTAGTATCGAAGTTACAGTTACCTGTCATAATTAGTATCGAAGTTACAGTTACCTGTCATAATTAGTACCGAAGTTACAGTTACTTGTCATAATTAGTAATGAAGTTACAGTTACCTGTCCTAATTAGTATCTAAGTAACAGTTACCTGCCTTAATTTTTATCTAAGTTAGAGTTACTTGTCATTATTAGTAACGAAGTTAGAGTAACTTGTCATAATTATTATCGAAGTTACAGTTACCGGTCATAATTAGTAAAGAGGTTACAGTTACCTGTCATAATTAGTATCGAAGATACAGTTACTTGTCATAATTAGTATCGAATTTACAATTACATGTCATAATTAGTATCGAAGTTACTGTTACCTGTCATAATTAGTATCAATGTTACAGTTTCCTGTCATAATTAGTATCGAAGTTACAGTTACTTGTCATAATTAGTAATGAAGTTACAGTTACCTGTCATAATTAGTATCGAAGTTACAGTTACTTGTCATAATTAGTATCAAAGTTACATTTATCTGTCATAATTAGTATCGAAGTTACAGTTACCTGTCATAATTAGTATCGAAGTTACAGTTACCTGTCATAATTATTATCGAAGTTACAGTTACTTGTCATAATTAGTATCGAAGTTACTGTTACCTGTCATAAGTAGTATCGAAGTTACAGTTACTTGTCATAATTAGTAACGAAGTTACAGTTACCTGTCATAATTAGTATCGAAGTTACTGTTACCTATCATAATTAGTATCGAAGTTACAGTTACTTGTCATAATTAGTATCGACGTTACAGTTACTTGACATAATTAGTAACGAAGTTACAGTAAACTGTCATAATTAGGATCGAAGTTAGAGTTACCTGCCATAATTTGTATCGAAATTACAGTTACTTGTCATAATTAGTATCGAAGTTACTGTTACCTGTCATAATTAGTATCGAAGTAACAGTTACTTGTCATAATTAGTATCGAAGTTACAGTTACTTGTCATAATTAGTAACGAAGTTACAGTTACCTGTCATAATTAGTATCTAAGTAACAGTTACTTGTCATAATTAGTATCGAAGTTAAAGTTACTTGTCATAATTAGTATCGAAGTTACAGTTACCTGCCATAATTTGTTTCGAGGTTACAGTCACCTGTCATAATTAGTTTCGAAGTTACATTTACCTGTCATAATTGGTAACGAAGTAACAGTTACCCGCCATAATTTGTATCGAAATTACAGTTACTTTTCATGATTAGTAACGAAGTTACAGTTACCTGTCATAATTAGTAACGAAGTTACAGTTACCTGTCATAATTTGTATCGAAGTTACAGTTACTTGTCATAATTAGTATCGAAGTTTTTGTTAGCTGTCATAATTAGTATCGAAGTTACAGTTACTTGTCATAATTAGTATCGAAGTTACAGTTACTTGTCATAATTAGCAACGAAGTTACAGTAACCTGTCATAATAAGTATCGAAGTTACAGTTACCTGCCATAATTTGTATCGAAATTACAGTTACTTGTCATAATTAGTTTCGAAGTTACTGTAACCTGTCATAATTAGTATCGAAGTTACAGTCACTTGTCATAATTAGTATCGAAGTTACAGATACTTGTCGTAATTATTAACGAAGTTACAGTTACCTGTCATAATTAGTATCGAAGTTACAGTTACTTGTCGTAATCAGTAACCAAGTTACAGTTACCTGTCATTATTAGTAACGAAGTTAGAGTTACTTGTCATAATTATTATCGAAGTTACAGTTACCAGTCATAATTAGTAACGAGGTTACAGTTACCTGTCATAATTAGTATCGAAGTTACTGTTACTTGTCATAATTAGTATCGAAGTTACTGTTTCCTGTCTTAATTAGTATCGAAGTTACAGTTACCTGTCATAATTAGTATCGAAGTTACAGGTACTTGTCATAATTTGTAACGAAGTTACTGTAACCTGTCATAATTAGTATCGAAGTTACAGTTACCTGTCATAATTAGTATCGAAGTTACAGTTACCTGTCATAATTAGTATCGAAGTTACAGTTACCTGTCATAATTAGTATCTAAGTAACAGTTACCTGCCTTAATTTTTATCTAAGTTAGAGTTACTTGTCATTATTAGTAACGAAGTTAGAGTAACTTGTCATAATTATTATCGAAGTTACAGTTACCGGTCATAATTAGTAACGAGGTTACGGTTACCTGTCATAATTAGTATCGAAGTTACAGTTACTTGTCATAATTAGTATCGAATTTACAAATACATGTCATAATTAGTATCGAAGTTACTGTTACCTGTCATAATTAGTATCAAAGTTACAGTTTCCTGTCATAATTAGTATCGAAGTTACAGTTACTTGTCATAATTAGTAATGAAGTTACAGTTACCTGTCATAATTAGTATCGAAGTTACAGTTACTTGTCATAATTAGTATCAAAGTTACATTTATCTGTCATAATTAGTATCGAAGTTACAGTTACCTGTCATAATTAGTATCGAAGTTACAGTTACCTGTCATAATTAGTATCGAAGTTACAGTTACTTGTCATAATTAGTATCGAAGTTACTGTTACCTGTCATAAGTAGTATCGAAGTTACAGTTACTTGTCATTATTAGTAACGAAGTTACAGTTACCTGTCATAATTAGTATCGAAGTTACTGTTACCTATCATAATTAGTATCGAAGTTACAGTTACTTGTCATAATTAGTATCGACGTTACAGTTACTTGACATAATTAGTAACGAAGTTACAGTAAACTGTCATAATTAGGATCGAAGTTAGAGTTACCTGCCATAATTTGTATCGAAATTACAGTTACTTGTCATAATTAGTATCGAAGTTACTTTTACCTGTCATAATTAGTATCGAAGTAACAGTTACTTGTCATAATTAGTATCGAAGTTACAGTTACTTGTCATAATTAGTAACGAAGTTACAGTTACCTGTCATAATTATATCTAAGTAACAGTTACTTGTCATAATTAGTATCGAAGTTAAAGTTACTTGTCATAATTAGTATCGAAGTTACAGTTACCTGCCATAATTTGTTTCGAGGTTACAGTCACCTGTCATAATTAGTTTCGAAGTTACATTTACCTGTCATAATTGGTAACGAAGTAACAGTTACCTGCCATAATTTGTATCGAAATTACAGTTACTTGTCATGATTAGTAACGAAGTTACAGTTACCTGTCATAATTAGTAACGAAGTTACAGTTACCTGTCATAATTTGTATCGAAGTTACAGTTACTTGTCATAATTAGTATCGAAGTTTTTGTTAGCTGTCATAATTAGTATCGAAGTTACAGTTACTTGTCATAATTAGTATCGAAGTAACAGTTACTTGTCATAATTAGCAACGAAGTTACAGTAACCTGTCATAATAAGTATCGAAGTTACAGTTACCTGCCATAATTTGTATCGAAATTACAGTTACATGTCATAATTAGTTTCGAAGTTACTGTAACCTGTCATAATTAGTATCGAAGTTACAATCACTTGTCATAATTAGTATCGAAGTTACAGATACTTGTCGTAATTATTAACGAAGTTACAGTTACCTGTCATAATTAGTATCGAAGTTACAGTTACTTGTCGTAATCAGTAACCAAGTTACAGTTACCTGTCATTATTAGTAACGAAGTTAGAGTTACTTGTCATAATTATTATCGAAGTTACAGTTACCAGTCATAATTAGTAACGAGGTTACAGTTACCTGTCATAATTAGTATCGAAGTTACTGTTACTTGTCATAATTAGTATCGAAGTTACTGTTTCCTGTCTTAATTAGTATCGAAGTTACAGTTACCTGTCATAATTAGTATCGAAGTTACAGGTACTTGTCATAATTTGTAACGAAGTTACTGTAACCTGTCATAATTAGTATCGAAGTTACAGTTACCTGCCATAATTTGCATCGAAATTACAGTTACTTGTCATAATTAGTATCGAAGTTACTGTTACCTGTCATAATTAGAATCGAAGTTACAATTACCTGTCATAATTAGTATCAAAGTTACAGTTACCTGTCATAATTGGTATCGAAGTTACAGTTACTTGTCATAATTAGTAACGAAGTTACATTTACCTGTCATAATTTGTATCGAAGTTACATTTACTTGTCATAATTAGTATCGAAGTTAGTTACCTGTCATAATTAGTATCGAAGTTACAGTTACCTGTCATAATTAGTTTCGAAGTTACAGTTACTTGTCCTAATTAGTAACGAAGTTACAGCTAACTGTCATAATTAGTATCTATATAACAATAACTTGTCATAATTAGTTTCGAAATTATAGTTTCCTGTCATAATTAGTTTCGAAGTTACAGTTATCTGTCATAATTAGTATCGCAGTTACAGTTACTTGTCAAAATTAGTATAGAAGTTACAGTTACTTGTCATAATTAGTATCGAAGTTACAGTTACCTGTCATAATTAGTTTCGAAGTTACTGTTACCTGTCATAATTAGTATCGAAGTTACAGTTACTTGTCATAATTAGTATCGAAGTTACAGTTACTTGTCATAATTAGTAACGAAGTTACAGTTACCTGTCATAATTAGTATCTAAGTAACAGTTACTTGTCATAATTAGTATCGAAGTTATAGTTACTTGTCATAATTAGTATCGAAGTTACAGTTACCTGTCATAATTAGTTTCGAAGTTACAGTTACCTGTCATAATTAGTATCGAAGTTACAGTTACCTGCCCTAATTTGTATCGAAATTACAGTTACCTGTCATAATAAGTAACGAAGTTACAGTAAACTGTCATAATTAGTATCGAAGTTAGAGTTACCTGCCATAATTTGTATCGAAATTACAGTTACTTGTCATAATTAGTTTCGAAGTTACTGTTACCTGTCATAATTAGTATCGAAGTTACAGTTACTTGTCATAATTAGTATCGAAGTTACAGTTACTTGTCATAATTAGTAACGAAGTTACAGTTACCTGTCATAATTAGTATCTAAGTAACAAATACTTGTCATAATTAGTATCGAAGTTAAAGTTACTTGTCATAATTAGTATCGAAGTTACAGTTACCTGTCATAATTAGTATCGAAGTTACAGTTACCTGCCATAATTTGTTTCGAAGTTACAGTTACCTGTCATAATTGGTTTCGAAGTTACATTTACCTGTCATAATTAGTAACGAAGTAACAGTTACCTGCCATAATTTGTATCGAAATTACAGTTACTTGTCATTTTTTTTTTTTTTTTTTTGTCGTGTGGTCTCCTGAGAGGCCGAGTGCAGGTCTTTCTATTCGACGCCCGTGGGCGACCTGCGCGTCGGGATGAGAGATGGAATGGATGAAGATGAATGAAACAGGGCAAGGATGTGGAAGGAATCGGCCGTGGCCTATCAGAAGGAACCGTCCCAGCATTTGCCTGGTGTTGAAAATGGGAAACCACAGTTACTTGTCATGATTAGTAACGAAGTTACATTTACCTGTCATAATTAGTATCGAAGTTACAGTTACTTGTCATAATTAGTATCAAAGATACATTTACCTGTCATAATTAGTATCGAAGTTACAGTTACCTGTCATAATTAGTATCGAAGTTACAGTTACCTGTCATAATTACTATCGAAGTTACAGTTACCTGTCATAATTAGTATCTAAGTAACAGTTACCTGCCATAATTTGTATCTAAGTTAGAGTTACTTGTCATTATTAGTAACGAAGTTAGAGTTACTTGTCATAATTATTATCGAAGTTACAGTTACCGGTCATAATTAGTAACGAGGTTACAGTTACCTGTCATAATTAGTATCGAAGTTACAGTTACTTGTCATAATTAGTATCGAATTTACAATTACATGTCATAATTAGTATCGAAGTTACTGTTACCTGTCATAATTAGTATCAAAGTTACAGTTTCCTGTCATAATTAGTATCGAAGTTACAGTTACTTGTCATAATTAGTAATGAAGTTACAGTTACCTGTCATAATTAGTATCGAAGTTACAGTTACTTGTCATAATTAGTATCAAAGTTACATTTATCTGTCATAATTAGTATCGAAGTTACAGTTACCTGTCATAATTAGTATCGAAGTTACAGTTACCTGTCATAATTAGTATCGAAGTTACAGTTACTTGTCATAATTAGTATCGAAGTTACTGTTACCTGTCATAAGTAGTATCGAAGTTACAGTTACTTGTCATAATTAGTAACGAAGTTACAGTTACCTGTCATAATTAGTATCGAAGTTACTGTTACCTATCATAATTAGTATCGAAGTTACAGTTACTTGTCATAATTAGTATCGACGTTACAGTTACTTGACATAATTAGTAACGAAGTTACAGTAAACTGTCATAATTAGTATCGAAGTTAGAGTTACCTGCCATAATTTGTATCGAAATTACAGTTACTTGTCATAATTAGTATCGAAGTTACTGTTACCTGTCATAATTAGTATCGAAGTAACAGTTACTTGTCATAAGTAGTATCGAAGTTACAGTTACTTGTCATAATTAGTAACGAAGTTACAGTTACCTGTCATAATTAGTATCTAAGTAACAGTTACTTGTCATAATTAGTATCGAAGTTAAAGTTACTTGTCATAATTAGTATCGAAGTTACAGTTACCTGCCATAATTCGTATCGAAGTTACAGTTACCTGCCATAATTTGTTTCGAGGTTACAGTCACCTGTCATAATTAGTTTCGAAGTTACATTTACCTGTCATAATTGGTAACGAAGTAACAGTTACCTGCCATAATTTGTATCGAAATTACAGTTACTTGTCATGATTAGTAACGAAGTTACAGTTACCTGTCATAATTAGTAACGAAGTTACAGTTACCTGTCATAATTTGTATCGAAGTTACAGTTACTTGTCATAATTAGTATCGAAGTTTTTGTTAGCTGTCATAATTAGTATCGAAGTTACAGTTACTTGTCATAATTAGTATCGAAGTTACAGTTACTTGTCTTAATTAGCAACGAAGTTACAGTAACCTGTCATAATAAGTATCGAAGTTACAGTTACCTGCCATAATTTGTATCGAAATTACAGTTACTTGTCATAATTAGTTTCGAAGTTACTGTAACCTGTCATAATTAGTATCGAACTTACAGTCACTTGTCATAATTAGTATCGAAGTTACAGATACTTGTCGTAATTAGTAACGAAGTTACAGTAACCTGTCATAATTAGTATCGAAGTTACAGTTACTTGTCGTAATCAGTAACCAAGTTACAGTTACCTGTCATTATTAGTAACGAAGTTAGAGTTACTTGTCATAATTATTATCGAAGTTACAGTTACCAGTCATAATTAGTAACGAGGTTACAGTTACCTGTCATAATTAGTATCGAAGTTACTGTTACTTGTCATAATTAGTATCGAAGTTACTGTTTCCTGTCTTAATTAGTATCGAAGTTACAGTTACCTGTCATAATTAGTATCGAAGTTACAGGTACTTGTCATAATTTGTAACGAAGTTACTGTAACCTGTCATAATTAGTATCGAAGTTACAGTTACCTGCCATAATTTGCATAGAAATTACAGTTACTTGTCATAATTAGTATCGAAGTTACTGTTACCTGTCATAATTAGAATCGAAGTTACAATTACCTGTCATAATTAGTATCAAAGTTACAGTTACCTGTCATAATTAGTATCGAAGTTACAGTTACTTGTCATAATTAGTAACGAAGTTACATTTACCTGTCATAATTTGTATCGAAGTTACATTTACTTGTCATAATTAGTATCGAAGTTAGTTACCTGTCATAATTAGTATCGAAGTTACAGTTACCTGTCATAATTAGTTTCGAAGTTACAGTTACTTGTCCTAATTAGTAACGAAGTTACAGCTAACTGTCATAATTAGTATCTATATAACAATTACTTGTCATAATTAGTTTCGAAATTATAGTTACCTGTCATAATTAGTTTCGAAGTTACAGTTATCTGTCATAATTAGTATCGCAGTTACAGTTACTTGTCAAAATTAGTATAGAAGTTACAGTTACTTGTCATAATTAGTATCAAAGTTACAGTTACCTGTCATAATTAGTTTCGAAGTTACTGTTACCTGTCATAATTAGTATCGAAGTTACAGTTACTTGTCATAATTAGTATCGAAGTTACAGTTACTTGTCATAATTAGTAACGAAGTTACAGTTACCTGTCATAATTAGTATCTAAGTAACAGTTACTTGTCATAATTAGTATCGAAGTTAAAGTTACTTGTCATAATTAGTATCGAAGTTACAGTTACCTGTCATAATTAGTTTCGAAGTTACAGTTACCTGTCATAATTAGTATCGAAGTTACAGTTACCTGCCATAATTTGTATCGAAATTACAGTTACCTGTCATAATAAGTAACGAAGTTACAGTAAACTGTCATAATTAGTATCGAAGTTAGAGTTACCTGCCATAATTTGTATCGAAATTACAGTTACTTGTCATAATTAGTTTCGAAGTTACTGTTACCTGTCATAATTAGTATCGAAGTTACAGTTACTTGTCATAATTAGTATCGAAGTTACAGTTACTTGTCATAATTAGTAACGAAGTTACAGTTACCTGTCATAATTAGTATCTAAGTAACAGTTACTTGTCATAATTAGTATCGAAGTTAAAGTTACTTGTCATAATTAGTATCGAAGTTACAGTTACCTGTCATAATTAGTATCGAAGTTACAGTTACCTGCCATAATTTGTTTCGAAGTTACAGTTACCTGTCATAATTGGTTTCGAAGTTACATTTACCTGTCATAATTAGTAACGAAGTAACAGTTACCTGCCATAATTTGTATCGAAATTACAGTTACTTGTCATGATTAGTAACGAAGTTACAGTTACCTGTCATAATTAGTATCGAAGTTACAGTTACTTGTCATAATTAGTATCAAAGTTACATTTACCTGTCATAATTAGTATCGAAGTTACAGTTACCTGTCATAATTAGTATAGAAGTTACAGTTACCTGTCATAATTAGTATCTAAGTAACAGTTACCTGCCATAATTTGTATCTAAGTTAGAGTTACTTGTCATTATTAGTATCGAAGTTACAGTTACTTGTCATAATTAGTAATGAAGTTACAGTTACCTGTCATAATTAGTATCGAAGTTACAGTTACTTGTCATAATTAGTATCAAAGTTACATTTATCTGTCATAATTAGTATCGAAGTTACAGTTACCTGTCAGAATTAGTATCGAAGTTACAGTTACCTGTCATAATTAGTATCGAAGTTACAGTTACTTGTCATAATTAGTATCGAAGTTACTGTTACCTGTCATAAGTAGTATCGAAGTTACAGTTACTTGTCATAATTAGTAACGAAGTTACAGTTACCTGTCATAATTAGTATCGAAGTTACTGTTACCTATCATAATTAGTATCGATGTTACAATTACTTGTCATAATTAGTATCGACGTTACAGTTACTTGACATAATTAGTAACGAAGTTACAGTAAACTGTCATAATTAGTATCGAAGGTAGTGTTACCTGCCATAATTTGTATCGAAATTACAGTTACTTGTCATAATTAGTTTCGAAGTTACTGTTACCTGTCATAATTAGTATCGAAGTAACAGTTACTTGTCATAATTAGTATCGAAGTTACAGTTACTTGTCATAATTAGTAACGAAGTTACAGTTACCTGTCATAATTAGTATCTAAGTAACAGTTACTTGTCATAATTAGTATCGAAGTTAAAGTTACTTGTCATAATTAGTATAGAAGTTACAGTTACCTGCCATAATTCGTATCGAAGTTACAGTTACCTGCCATAATTTGTTTCGAGGTTACAGTCTCCTGTCATAATTAGTTTCGAAGTTACATTTACCTGTCATAATTGGTAACGAAGTAACAGTTACCTGCCATAATTTGTATCGAAATTACAGTTACTTGTCATGATTAGTAACGAAGTTACAGTTACCTGTCATAATTAGTAACGAAGTTACAGTTACCTGTCATAATTTGTATCGAAGTTACAGTTACTTGTCATAATTAGTATCGAAGTTTTTGTTAGCTGTCATAATTTGTATCGAAGTTACAGTTACTTGTCATAATTAGTATTGAAGTTACAGTTACTTGTCTTAATTAGCAACGAAGTTACAGTAACCTGTCATAATAAGTATCGAAGTTACAGTAACCTGCCATAATTTGTATCGAAATTACAGTTACTTGTCATAATTAGTTTCGAAGTTACTGTAACCTGTCATAATTAGTATCGAAGTTACAGTCACTTGTCATAATTAGTATCGAAGTTACAGATACTTGTCGTAATTAGTAACGAAGTTACAGTTACCTGTCATAATTAGTATCGAAGTTACAGTTACTTGTCGTAATCAGTAACCAAGTTACAGTTACCTGTCATTATTAGTAACGAAGTTAGAGTTACTTGTCATAATTATTATCGAAGTTACAGTTACCAGTCATAATTAGTAACGAGGTTACAGTTACCTGTCATAATTAGTATCGAAGTTACTGTTACTTGTCATAATTACTATCGAAGTTACTGTTTCCTGTCTTAAATAGTATCAAAGTTACAGTTACCTGTCATAATTAGTATCGAAGTTACAGGTACTTGTCATAATTTGTAACGAAGTTACTGTAACCTATCATAATTAGTATCGAAGTTACAGTTACCTGCCATAATTTGCATCGAAATTACAGTTACTTGTCATTATTAGTATCGAAGTTACTGTTACCTGTCATAATTAGAATCGAAGTTACAATTACCTGTCATAATTAGTATCAAAGTTACAGTTACCTGTCATAATTAGTATCGAAGTTACAGTTACTTGTCATAATTAGTAACAAAGTTACATTTACCTGTCATAATTTGTATCGAAGTTACATTTACTTGTCATAATTAGTATCGAAGTTAGTTACCTGTCATAATTAGTATCGAAGTTACAGTTACCTGTCATAATTGGTATGGAAGTTACAGTTACTTGTCATAATTAGTATCAAAGTTACAGTTACCTGTCATAATTAGTAACGAAGTTACAGTTACCTGTAATAATTTGTATCGAAGTTACAGTTACTTGTCATAATTAGTATCGAAGTTACAGTTACCTGTCAAAATTAGTAACGTAGTTACAGTTACCTGTCATAATTAGTTTCGAAGTTACAGTTACCTGCCATTATTAGTACCGAGAATACAGTTACCTGTCTTAATTAGTATCGAAGTTACAGATACCTGTCATAATTAGTATCGAAGTTACAGTTACCTGTCATAATTAGTTTCGAAGTTACAGTTACTTGTCATAATTAGTAACGAAGTTACAGTTAACTGTCATAATTAGTATCTAAATAACAATTACTTGTCATAATTAGTTTCGAAGTTATAGTTACCTGTCATAATTAGTTTCGAAGTTACAGTTATCTGTCATAATTAGTATCGAAGTTACAGTTACTTGTCAAAATTATTATCGAAGTTACAGTTACTTGTCATAATTAGTATCGAAGTTACAGTTACCTGTCATAATTAGTGTCATAATTAGTATCGAAGTTACAGTTACTTGTCATAATTAGTATCGAAGTTACAGTTACTTGTCATAATTAGTAACGAAGTTACAGTTACCTGTCATAATTAGTATCTAAGTAACAGTTACTTGTCATAGTTAGTATCGAAGTTAAAGTTACTTGTCATAATTAGTATCGAAGTTACAGTTACCTGTCATAATTAGTATCGAAGTTACAGTTACCTGCCATAATTTGTTTCGAAGTTACAGTTACCTGTCATAATTGGTTTCGAAGTTACATTTACCTGTCATAATTAGTAACGAAGTAACAGTTACCTGCCATAATTTGTATCGAAATTACAGTTACTTGTCATGATTACTAACGAAGTTACAGTTACCTGTCATAATTAGTAACGAAGTTACAGTTACCTGACATAATTTGTATCGAAGTTACAGTTACTTGTTATAATTAGTATCGAAGTTACAGTTACCTCACATAATTAGTATCGAAGTTACAGTTACCTGTCATAATTAGTTTCGAAGTTACAGTTACCTGTCATAATTAGTATCGAAGTTACAGTTACCTGCCATAATTTGTATCGAAATTACAGTTACCTGTCACAATAAGTAACGAAGTTACAGTTACCTGTCATAATTAGTATCGAAGTTACAGTTACTAGTCAGAATTAGTAACGAAGTTACAGTTTCCTGTCATAATAAGTATCGAAGTTACTGTTACCTGTCATAATTAGTATCTAAGTAACAGTTACCTGCCATAATTTGTATCTAAGTTACAGTTACTTGTCATTATTAGTAACGAAGTTAGAGTTACCTGTCATAATTAGTAACGAGGTTACAGTTACCTGTCATAATTAGTATCGAAGTTACAGTTACCTGCCATTATTTGTACCGAAAATACAGATACCTGTCTTAATTAGTATCGAAGTTACAGTCACCTGTCATAATTAGTATCGAAGTTACAGTTACTTGTCATAATCAGTATCAAAGTTACAGTTACCTGTCATAATTAGTATCGAAGTTACAGTTACTTGTCATAATTAGTTTCAAAGTTACAGATACCTGTCATAATTAGTATTGAAGTTACAGTTACCTGTCATAATTAGTATCGAAGTTACAATATTAGTCATAATAAGTATCGAAGTTACTGTTAACTGTCATAAGTAGTATCGAAGTTACAGTTACTTGTCATAATTACTAACGAAGTTACAGTTACCTGTCATAATTAGTATCGAAGTTACAGTTACCTGTCATAATTAGTATCGAAGTTACAGTTACTTGTCGTAATAAGTAACGAAGTTACAGTTACCTGTCATTATTAGTATCGAAGTTACTGTTGCTTGTCATAATTAGTATCGAAGTTACAGTTACTTGTCATAATTAGTATCGAAGTTACAGTAACCTGTCATAATTAGTATCGAAGTTACAGTTACTTGTCATAATTAGTTTCGAAGTTACAGTTACCTGTCATAATTAGTATCGAAGTGACAGTTACTTGTCGAAATAAGTAACGAAGTTACAGTTACCTGTCATAATTAGTTTCGATGTTACAGTTACCTGTCATAATTAGTATCGATGTTACAGTTACCTGCCATAATTTGTATCGAAATTACAGTTACCTGTCATAATTAGTAACGAAGTTACCGTTACCTGTCATAATTAGTATAGAAGTTAGAGTTACTTGTCATAATTAGTAACGAAGTTACAGTTACTTGTCATCATAAGTATCGAAGTTACTGTTACCTGTCATAATTAGTATCTAAGTAACAGTTACCTGCCATAAATGTATCGAAGTTACAGTTACTTGTCATAATTAGTAACGAAGTTACAGTAAACTGTCATATTTAGTATCGAAGTTACAGTTACTTGTCATTATTAGTCACGAAGTTAGAGTTACCTGTCATAATTAGTAACGAGGTTACAGTTACCTGTCATAATTAGTATCGAAGTTACAGGTACCTGTCATAATTAGTATCGAAGTTACAGTTACTTGTCATAATTAGTATCAAAGTTACAGTTACCTGTCATAATTAGTATCGAAGTTACAGTTACCTGCCATTATTAGTACCGAGAATACAGTTACCTGTCTTAATTAGTATCGAAGTTACAGATACCTGTCATAATTAGTATCGAAGTTACAGTTACCTGTCATAATTAGTTTCGAAGTTACAGTTACTTGTCATAATTAATAACGAAGTTACAGTTAACTGTCATAATTAGTATCTAAATAACAATTACTTGTCATAATTAGTTTCGAAGTTATAGTTACCTGTCATAATTAGTTTCGAAGTTACAGTTATCTGTCATAATTAGTATCGAAGTTACAGTTACTTGTCAAAATTATTATCGAAGTTACTGTTACTTGTCATAATTAGTATCGAAGTTACAGTTACCTGTCATAATTAGTGTCATAATTAGTATCGAAGTTACAGTTACTTGTCATAATTAGTATCGAAGTTACAGTTACTTGTCATAATTAGTAACGAAGTTACAGTTACCTGTCATAATTAGTATCTAAGTAACAGTTACTTGTCATAGTTAGTATCGAAGTTAAAGTTACTTGTCATAATTAGTATCGAAGTTACAGTTACCTGTCATAATTAGTATCGAAGTTACAGTTACCTGCCATAATTTGTTTCGAAGTTACAGTTACCTGTCATAATTGGTTTCGAAGTTACATTTACCTGTCATAATTAGTAACGAAGTAACAGTTACCTGCCATAATTTGTATCGAAATTACAGTTACTTGTCATGATTAGTAACGAAGTTACAGTTACCTGTCATAATTAGTAACGAAGTTACAGTTACCTGACATAATTTGTATCGAAGTTACAGTTACTTGTTATAATTAGTATCGAAGTTACAGTTACCTCTCATAATTAGTATCGAAGTTACAGTTACCTGTCATAATTAGTTTCGAAGTTACAGTTACCTGTCATAATTAGTATCGAAGTTACAGTTACCTGCCATAATTTGTATCGAAATTACAGTTACCTGTCACAATAAGTAACGAAGTTACAGTTACCTGTCATAATTAGTATCGAAGTTACAGTTACTAGTCAGAATTAGTAACGAAGTTACAGTTTCCTGTCATAATAAGAATCGAAGTTACTGTTACCTGTCATAATTAGTATCTAAGTAACAGTTACCTGCCATAATTTGTATCTAAGTTACAGTTACTTGTCATTATTAGTAACGAAGTTAGAGTTACCTGTCATAATTAGTAACGAGGTTACAGTTACCTGTCATAATTAGTATCGAAGTTACAGTTACCTGCCATTATTTGTACCGAAAATACAGATACCTGTCTTAATTAGTATCGAAGTTACAGTCACCTGTCATAATTAGTATCGAAGTTACAGTTACTTGTCATAATCAGTATCAAAGTTACAGTTACCTGTCATAATTAGTATCGAAGTTACAGTTACTTGTCATAATTAGTTTCAAAGTTACAGATACCTGTCATAATTAGTATTGAAGTTACAGTTACCTGTCATAATTAGTATCGAAGTTACAATATTAGTCATAATAAGTATCGAAGTTACTGTTAACTGTCATAAGTAGTATCGAAGTTACAGTTACTTGTCATAATTACTAACGAAGTTACAGTTACCTGTCATAATTAGTATCGAAGTTACAGTTACCTGTCATAATTAGTATCGAAGTTACAGTTACTTGTCGTAATAAGTAACGAAGTTACAGTTACCTGTCATTATTAGTATCGAAGTTACTGTTGCTTGTCATAATTAGTATCGAAGTTACAGTTACTTGTCATAATTAGTATCGAAGTTACAGTAACCTGTCATAATTAGTATCGAAGTTACAGTTACTTGTCATAATTAGTTTCGAAGTTACAGTTACCTGTCATAATTAGTATCGAAGTGACAGTTACTTGTCGAAATAAGTAACGAAGTTACAGTTACCTGTCATAATTAGTTTCGATGTTACAGTTACCTGTCATAATTAGTATCGATGTTACAGTTACCTGCCATAATTTGTATCGAAATTACAGTTACCTGTCATAATTAGTAACGAAGTTACCGTTACCTGTCATAATTAGTATAGAAGTTAGAGTTACTTGTCATAATTAGTAACGAAGTTACAGTTACTTGTCATCATAAGTATCGAAGTTACTGTTACCTGTCATAATTAGTATCTAAGTAACAGTTACCTGCCATAAATGTATCGAAGTTACAGTTACTTGTCATAATTAGTAACGAAGTTACAGTAAACTGTCATATTTAGTATCGAAGTTACAGTTACTTGTCATTATTAGTCACGAAGTTAGAGTTACCTGTCATAATTAGTAACGAGGTTACAGTTACCTGTCATAATTAGTATCGAAGTTACAGGTACCTGTCATAATTAGTATCGAAGTTACAGTTACTTGTCATAATTAGTATCAAAGTTACAGTTACCTGTCATAATTAGTATCGAAGTTACAGTTACTTGTCATAATTAGTAATGAAGTTACAGTTACCTGTCATAATTAGTATCGAAGTTACAGTTACTTGTCATAATTAGTATCAAAGTTACAGTTACCTGTCATAATTAGTACCGAAGTTACAGTTACCTGTCATAATTAGTATCGAAGTTACAGTTACCTGTCATAATTAGTATCGAAGTTACAGTTACTTGTCATAATTAGTAACGAAGTTACAGTTAACCGTCATAATTAGTATCTAAATAACAGTTACTTGACATAATTAGTTTCGAAGTTACAGTTACCTGTCATAATTAGTTTCGAAGTTACAGTTATCTGTTATAATTAGTATCGAAGTTACAGTTATTGTCAAAATTAGTATCGAAGTTACAATTACTTGTCATAATTAGTATCGAAGTTACAGTTACCTGTCATAATTAGTTTCGAAGTTACAGTTACTTGTCAAAATTAGTTTCGAAGTTACTGTTACCTGTCATATTTAGTATCGAAGTTACAGTTACTTTTACTAATTAGTAACCAAGCTACAGTTACCTGTCATAATTAGTATCGATGTTACAGTTACTTGTCATAATTAGTATCGACGTTACAGTTACTTGACATAATTAGTAACGAAGTTACAGTAATCTGTCATAATTAGTATCGAAGTTAGTGTTACCTGCCATAATTTGTATCGAAATTACAGTTACTTGTCATAATTAGTTTCGAGGTTACAGTTACTTGTCATTATTAGTCACGAAGTTAGAGTTACCTGTCATAATTAGTAACGAGGTTACAGTTACCTGTCATAATTAGTATCGAAGTTACAGGTACCTGTCATAATTAGTATCGAAGTTAAAGTTACTTGTCATAATTAGTATCGAAGTTACAGTTACCTGCCATAATTCGTATCGAAGTTACAGTTACCTGCCATAATTTGTTTCGAGGTTACAGTCACCTGTCATAATTAGTTTCGAAGTTACATTTACCTGTCATAATTGGTAACGAAGTAACAGTTACCTGCCATAATTTGTATCGAAATTACAGTTACTTGTCATGATTAGTAACGAAGTTACAGTTACCTGTCATAATTAGTAACGAAGTTACAGTTACCTGTCATAATTTGTATCGAAGTTACAGTTACTTGTCATAATTAGTATCGAAGTTTTTGTTAGCTGTCATAATTAGTATCGAAGTTACAGTTACTTGTCATAATTAGTATCGAAGTTACAGTTACTTGTCTTAATTAGCAACGTAGTTACAGTAACCTGTCATAATAAGTATCGAAGTTACACCCTGCCATAATTTGTATCGAAATTACAGTTACTTGTCATAATTAGTTTCGAAGTTACTGTAACCTGTCATAATTAGTATCGAAGTTACAGTCACTTGTCATGATTAGTATCGAAGTTACAGATACTTGTCGTAATTAGTAACGAAGTTACAGTTACCTGTCATAATTAGTATCGAAGTTACAGTTACTTGTCGTAATCAGTAACCAAGTTACAGTTACCTGTCATTATTAGTAACGAAGTTAGAGTTACTTGTCATAATTATTATCGAAGTTACAGTTACCAGTCATAATTAGTAACGAGGTAACAGTTACCTGTCATAATTAGTATCGAAGTTACTGTTACTTGTCATAATTAGTATCGAAGTTACTGTTTCCTGTCTTAATTTGTATCGAAGTTACAGTTACCTGTCATAATTAGTATCGAAGTTACAGGTACTTGTCATAATTTGTAACGAAGTTACTGTAACCTATCATAATTAGTATCGAAGTTACAGTTACCTGCCATAATTTGCATCGAAATTACAGTTACTTGTCATAATTAGTATCGAAGTTACTGTTACCTGTCATAATTAGAATCGAAGTTACAATTACCTGTCATAATTAGTATCAAAGTTACAGTTACCTGTCATAATTAGTATCGAAGTTACAGTTACTTGTCATAATTAGTAACGAAGTTACATTTACCTGTCATAATTTGTATCGAAGTTACATTTACTTGTCATAATTAGTATCGAAGTTAGTTACCTGTCATAATTAGTAACGAAGTTACAGTTACCTGTCATAATTGGTATGTAAGTTACAGTTACTTGTCATAATTAGTATAAAAGTAACAGTTACCTGTCATAATTAGTAACGAAGTTACAGTTACCTGTAATAATTTGTATCGAAGTTACAGTTTCTTGTCATAATTAGTATCGAAGTTACAGTTACCTGTCATAATTAGTAACGTAGTTACAGTTACCTGTCATAATTAGTTTCGAAGTTACAGTTACCTGGCATTATTAGTACCGAGAATACAGTTACCTGTCTTAATTAGTATCGAAGTTACAGATACCTGTCATAAATTGTATCGAAGTTACAGTTACCTGTCATAATTAGTTTCGAAGTTACAGTTACTTGTCATAATTAGTAACGAAGTTACAGTTAACTGTCATAATTAGTATCTAAATAACAATTACTTGTCATAATTAGTTTCGAAGTTTTAGTTACCTGTCATAATTAGTTTCGTAGTTACAGTTATCTGTCATAATTAGTATCGAAGTTACAGTTACTTGTCAAAATTAGTATCGAAGTTACAGTTACTTGTCATAATTAGTATCGAAGTTACAGTTACCTGTCATAATTAGTGTCATAATTAGTATCGAAGTTACAGTTACTTGTCATAATTAGTATCGAAGTTACAGTTACTTGTCATAATTAGTAACGAAGTACAGTTACCTGTCATAATTAGTATCTAAGTAACAGTTACTTGTCATAGTTAGTATCGAAGTTAAAGTTACTTGTCATAATTAGTATCGAAGTTACAGTTACCTGTCATAATTAGTATCGAAGTTACAGTTACCTGCCATAATTTGTTTCGAAGTTACAGTTACCTGTCATAATTGGTTTCGAAGTTACATTTACCTGTCATAATTAGTAACGAAGTAACAGTTACCTGCCATAATTTGTATCGAAATTACAGTTACTTGTCATGATTAGTAACGAAGTTACAGTTACCTGTCATAATTAGTATCGAAGTTACAGTTACTTGTCATAATCAGTATCAAAGTTACAGTTACCTGTCATAATTAGTATCGAAGTTACAGTTACTTGTCATAATTAGTTTCAAAGTTACAGATACCTGTCATAATTAGTATTGAAGTTACAGTTACCTGTCATAATTAGTATCGAAGTTACAATATTTGTCATAATAAGTATCGAAGTTACTGTTAACTGTCATTAGTAGTATCGAAGTTACAGTTACTTGTCATAATTACTAACGAAGTTACAGTTACCTGTCATAATTAGTATCGAAGTTACAGTTACCTGTCATAATTAGTATCGAAGTTACAGTTACTTGTCGTAATAAGTAACGAAGTTACAGTTACCTGTCATAATTAGTATCGAAGTTACAGTTGCTTGTCATAATTAGTATCGAAGTTACAGTTACTTGTCATAATTAGTATCGAAGTTACAGTAACCTGTCATAATTAGTATCGAAGTTACAGTTACTTGTCATAATTAGTTTCGAAGTTATAGTTACCTGTCATAATTAGTATCGAAGTGACAGTTACTTGTCGAAATAAGTAACGAAGTTACAGTTACCTGTCATAATTAGTATCGAAGTTACAGTTACTTGTCATAATTAGTATCGAAGTTACAGTTACTTGTCATAATTAGTATCGAAGTTACAGTTACCTGTCATAATTAGTATCAAAGTTACAGTTACTTGACATAATTAGTTTCGATGTTACAGTTACCTGTCATAATTAGTATCGATGTTACAGTTACCTGCCATAATTTGTATCGAAATTACAGTTACCTGTCATAATTAGTAACGAAGTTACCGTTACCTGTCATAATTAGTATCGAAGTTAGAGTAACTTGTCATAATTAGTAACGAAGTTACAGTTACTTGTCATCATAAGTATCGAAGTTACTGTTACCTGTCATAATTAGTATCTAAGTAACAGTTACCTGCCATAAATGTATCGAAGTTACAGTTACTTGTCATAATTAGTAACGAAGTTACAGTAAACTGTCATATTTAGTATCGAAGTTACAGTTACTTGTCATTATTAGTCACGAAGTTAGAGTTACCCGTCATAATTAGTAACGAGGTTACAGTTACCTGTCATAATTAGTATCGAAGTTACAGGTACCTGTCATAATTAGTATCGAAGTTACAGTTACTTGTCATAATTAGTATCAAAGTTACAGTTACCTGTCATAATTAGTATCGAAGTTACAGTTACTTGTCATAATTAGTAATGAAGTTACAGTTACCTGTCATAATTAGTATCGAAGTTACAGTTACTTGTCATAATTAGTATCAAAGTTACAGTTACCTGTCATAATTAGTATCGAAGTTACAGTTACCTGTCATAATTAGTATCGAAGTTACAGTTACCTGTCATAATTAGTATAGAAGTTACAGTTACTTGTCATAATTAGTAACGAAGTTACAGTTAACCGTCATAATTAGTATCTAAATAACAGTTACTTGTCATAATTAGTTTCGAAGTTACAGTTACCTGTCATAATTAGTTTCGAAGTTACAGTTATCTGTTATAATTAGTATCGAAGTTACAGTTACTTGTCAAAATAAGTATCGAAGTTACAATTACTTGTCATAATTAGTATCGAAGTTACAGTTACCTGTCATAATTAGTTTCGAAGTTACAGTTACTTGTCAAAATTAGTTTCGAAGTTACTGTTACCTGTCATATTTAGTATCGAAGTTACAGTTACTTTTACTAATTAGTAACCAAGCTACAGTTACCTGTCATAATTAGTATCGATGTTACAGTTACTTGTCATAATTAGTATCGAAGTTACAGTTACTTGTCATAATTAGTATTGAAGTTACAGTTACTTGTCATAATTAGTATCGAAGTTACAGTTACTCGACATAATTAGTAACGAAGTTACAGTAAACTGTCATAATTAGTATCGAAGTTAGATTTACCTGCCATAATTTGTATCGAAATTACAGTTACTTGTCATAATTAGTTTCGAAGTTACTGTTACCTGTCATAATTAGTATCGACGTTACAGTTACTTGTCATAATTAGTATCGAAGGTACAGTTACTTGTCATCATTAGTAACGAAGTTACAGTCACCTGTCATAATTAGTATCTAAGTAACAGTTACTTGTCATAATTAGTATCGAAGTTAAAGTTACTTGTCATAATTAGTATCGAAGTAACAGTTACCTGTCATAATTAGTATCGAAGTTACAGTTACCTGCCATAAATTGTTTCGAAGTTACAGTTACCTATCATAATTAGTTTCGAAGTTACATTTACCTGTCATAATTAGTAACGAAGTAACAGTTACCTGCCATAATTTGTATCGAAATAACAGTTACTTGTCATAATTAGTATCAAAGTTACAGTTACCTGTCATAATAAGTATCGAAGTTACAGTTACCTGTCATAATTAATATCGAAGTTACAGTAACCTGTCATAATTAGTATCGAAGTTACAGTTACTTGTCATAATTAGTATCTAAGTTACTGTCACCTGTCATAAGTAGTATCGAAGTTACAGTTACTTGTCATAATTAGTAACGAAGTTACAGTTACCTGTCATAAATAGTATCGAAGTTACTGTTACCTGTCATAATTAGTATCGAAGTTACAGTAACTTGTCATAATCAGTATCGACGTTACAGTTACTTGACATAATTAGTAACGAAGATACAGTAAACTGTCATAATTAGTATCGAAGTTAGAGTTACCTGCCATAATTTGTATCGAAATTACAGTTACTTGTCATAATTAGTTTCGAAGTTACTGTTACCTGTCATAATTAGTATCGAAGTTACATTTACCTGTCATAATTGGTAACGAAGTAACAGTTACCTGCCATAATTTGTATCGAAATTACAGTTACTTGTCATGATTAGTAACGAAGTTACAGTTACCTGTCATAATTAGTAACGAAGTTACAGTTACCTGTCATAATTTGTATCGAAGTTACAGTTACTTGTCATAATTAGTATCGAAGTTTTTGTTAGCTGTCATAATTAGTATCGAAGTTACAGTTACTTGTCATAATTAGTATCGAAGTTACAGTTACTTGTCTTAATTAGCAACGTAGTTACAGTAACCTGTCATAATAAGTATCGAAGTTACACCCTGCCATAATTTGTATCGAAATTACAGTTACTTGTCATAATTAGTTTCGAAGTTACTGTAACCTGTCATAATTAGTATCGAAGTTACAGTCACTTGTCATAATTAGTATCGAAGTTACAGATACTTGTCGTAATTAGTAACGAAGTTACAGTTACCTGTCATAATTAGTATCGAAGTTACAGTTACTTGTCGTAATCAGTAACCAAGTTACAGTTACCTGTCATTATTAGTAACGAAGTTAGAGTTACTTGTCATAATTATTATCGAAGTTACAGTTACCAGTCATAATTAGTAACGAGGTTACAGTTACCTGTCATAATTAGTATCGAAGTTACTGTTACTTGTCATAATTAGTATCGAAGTTACTGTTTCCTGTCTTAATTTGTATCGAAGTTACAGTTACCTGTCATAATTAGTATCGAAGTTACAGGTACTTGTCATAATTTGTAACGAAGTTACTGTAACCTATCATAATTAGTATCGAAGTTACAGTTACCTGCCATAATTTGCATCGAAATTACAGTTACTTGTCATAATTAGTATCGAAGTTACTGTTACCTGTCATAATTAGAATCGAAGTTACAATTACCTGTCATAATTAGTATCAAAGTTACAGTTACCTGTCATAATTAGTATCGAAGTTACAGTTACTTGTCATAATTAGTAACGAAGTTACATTTACCTGTCATAATTTGTATCGAAGTTACATTTACTTGTCATAATTAGTATCGAAGTTAGTTACCTGTCATAATTAGTAACGAAGTTACAGTTACCTGTCATAATTGGTATGTAAGTTACAGTTACTTGTCATAATTAGTATAAAAGTAACAGTTACCTGTCATAATTAGTAACGAAGTTACAGTTACCTGTAATAATTTGTATCGAAGTTACAGTTTCTTGTCATAATTAGTATCGAAGTTACAGTTACCTGTCATAATTAGTAACGTAGTTACAGTTACCTGTCATAATTAGTTTCGAAGTTACAGTTACCTGGCATTATTAGTACCGAGAATACAGTTACCTGTCTTAATTAGTATCGAAGTTACAGATACCTGTCATAATTAGTATCGAAGTTACAGTTACCTGTCATAATTAGTTTCGAAGTTACAGTTACTTGTCATAATTAGTAACGATGTTACAGTTAACTGTCATAATTAGTATCTAAATAACAATTACTTGTCATAATTAGTTTCGAAGTTATAGTTACCTGTCATAATTAGTTTCGTAGTTACAGTTATCTGTCATAATTAGTATCGAAGTTACAGTTACTTGTCAAAATTAGTATCGATGTTACAGTTACTTGTCATAATTAGTATCGAAGTTACAGTTACCTGTCATAATTAGTGTCATAATTAGTATCGAAGTTACAGTTACTTGTCATAATTAGTATCGAAGTTACAGTTACTTGTCATAATTAGTAACGAAGTACAGTTACCTGTCATAATTAGTATCTAAGTAACAGTTACTTGTCATAGTTAGTATCGAAGTTAAAGTTACTTGTCATAATTAGTATCGAAGTTACAGTTACCTGTCATAATTAGTATCGAAGTTACAGTTACCTGCCATAATTTGTTTCGAAGTTACAGTTACCTGTCATAATTGGTTTCGAAGTTACATTTACCTGTCATAATTAGTAACGAAGTAACAGTTACCTGCCATAATTTGTATCGAAATTACAGTTACTTGTCATGATTAGTAACGAAGTTACAGTTACCTGTCATAATTAGTATCGAAGTTACAGTTACTTGTCATAATCAGTATCAAAGTTACAGTTACCTGTCATAATTAGTATCGAAGTTACAGTTACTTGTCATAATTAGTTTCAAAGTTACAGATACCTGTCATAATTAGTATTGAAGTTACAGTTACCTGTCATAATTAGTATCGAAGTTACAATATTTGTCATAATAAGTATCGAAGTTACTGTTAACTGTCATTAGTAGTATCGAAGTTACAGTTACTTGTCATAATTACTAACGAAGTTACAGTTACCTGTCATAATTAGTATCGAAGTTACAGTTACCTGTCATAATTAGTATCGAAGTGACAGTTACTTGTCGAAATAAGTAACGATGTTACAGTTACCTGTCATAATTAGTATCGAAGTTACAGTTACTTGTCATAATTAGTATCGAAGTTACAGTTACTTGTCATAATTAGTATCGAAGTTACAGTTACCTGTCATAATTAGTATCAAAGTTACAGTTACTTGACATAATTAGTTTCGATGTTACAGTTACCTGTCATAATTAGTATCGATGTTACAGTTACCTGCCATAATTTGTATCGAAATTACAGTTACCTGTCATAATTAGTAACGAAGTTACCGTTACCTGTCATAATTAGTATCGAAGTTAGAGTTACTTGTCATAATTAGTAACGAAGTTACAGTTACTTGTCATCATAAGTATCGAAGTTACTGTTACCTGTCATAATTAGTATCTAAGTAACAGTTACCTGCCATAAATGTATCGAAGTTACAGTTACTTGTCATAATTAGTAACGAAGTTACAGTAAACTGTCATATTTAGTATCGAAGTTACAGTTACTTGTCATTATTAATCACGAAGTTAGAGTTACCCGTCATAATTAGTAACGAGGTTACAGTTACCTGTCATAATTAGTATCGAAGTTACAGGTACCTGTCATAATTAGTATCGAAGTTACAGTTACTTGTCATAATTAGTATCAAAGTTACAGTTACCTGTCATAATTAGTATCGAAGTTACGGTTACTTGTCATAATTAGTAATGAAGTTACAGTTACCTGTCATAATTAGTATCGAAGTTACAGTTACTTGTCATAATTAGTATCAAAGTTACAGTTACCTGTCATAATTAGTATCGAAGTTACAGTTACCTGTCATAATTAGTATCGAAGTTACAGTTACCTGTCATAATTAGTATAGAAGTTACAGTTACTTGTCATAATTAGTAACGAAGTTACAGTTAACCGTCATAATTAGTATCTAAATAACAGTTACTTGTCATAATTAGTTTCGAAGTTACAGTTACCTGTCATAATTAGTTTCGAAGTTACAGTTATCTGTTATAATTAGTATCGAAGTTACAGTTACTTGTCAAAATAAGTATCGAAGTTACAATTACTTGTCATAATTAGTATCGAAGTTACAGTTACCTGTCATAATTAGTTTCGAAGTTACAGTTACTTGTCAAAATTAGTTTCGAAGTTACTGTTACCTGTCATATTTAGTATCGAAGTTACAGTTACTTTTACTAATTAGTAACCAAGCTACAGTTACCTGTCATAATTAGTATCGATGTTACAGTTACTTGTCATAATTAGTATCGAAGTTACAGTTACTTGTCATAATTAGTATTGAAGTTACAGTTACTTGTCATAATTAGTATCGAAGTTACAGTTACTCGACATAATTAGTAACGAAGTTACAGTAAACTGTCATAATTAGTATCGAAGTTAGATTTACCTGCCATAATTTGTATCGAAATTACAGTTACTTGTCATAATTAGTTTCGAAGTTACTGTTACCTGTCATAATTAGTATCGACGTTACAGTTACTTGTCATAATTAGTATCGAAGGTACAGTTACTTGTCATCATTAGTAACGAAGTTACAGTCACCTGTCATAATTAGTATCTAAGTAACAGTTACTTGTCATAATTAGTATCGAAGTTAAAGTTACTTGTCATAATTAGTATCGAAGTAACAGTTACCTGTCATAATTAGTATCGAAGTTACAGTTACCTGCCATAAATTGTTTCGAAGTTACAGTTACCTCTCATAATTAGTTTCGAAGTTACATTTACCTGTCATAATTAGTAACGAAGTAACAGTTACCTGCCATAATTTGTATCGAAATAACAGTTACTTGTCATAATTAGTATCAAAGTTACAGTTACCTGTCATAATAAGTATCGAAGTTACAGTTACCTGTCATAATTAGTATCGAAGTTACAGTTACTTGTAATAATTAGTATCTAAGTTACTGTCACCTGTCATAAGTAGTATCGAAGTTACAGTTACTTGTCATAATTAGTAACGAAGTTACAGTTACCTGTCATAAATAGTATCGAAGTTACTGTTACCTGTCATAATTAGTATCGAAGTTACAGTTACTTGTCATAATTAGTATCGACGTTACAGTTACTTGACATAATTAGTAACGAAGATACAGTAAACTGTCATAATTAGTATCGAAGTTAGAGTTACCTGCCATAATTTGTATCGAAATTACAGTTACTTGTCATAATTAGTTTCGAAGTTACTGTTACCTGTCATAATTAGTATCGAAGTTACAGTTACTTGTCATAATTAGTAACGAAGTTACAGTTACCTGTCATAATTAGTATCTAAGTAACAGTTACTTGTCATAATTAGTATCGAAGTTAAAGTTACTTGTCATAATTAGTATCGAAGTAACAGTTACCTGTCATAATTAGTATCGAAGTTACAGTTACCTGCCATAATTTGTTTCGAAGTTACAGTTACCTGTCATAATTGGTTTCGAAGTTACATTTACCTGTCATAATTAGTAACGAAGTAACAGTTACCTGCCATAATTTGTATCGAAATTACAGTTACTTGTCATGATTAGTAACGAAGTTACAGTAACCTGTCATAATTAGTAACGAAGTTACAGTTACCTGTCATAATTTGTATCGAAGTTACAGTTACTAGTCATAATTAGTATCGAAGTTACAGTAACCTCTCATAATTACTAACGAAGTTACAGTTACCTGTCATAAATAGTTTCGAAGTTACAGTTACCTGTCATAATTAGTATCGAAGTTACAGTTACCTGTCATAATAAGTATCGAAGTTACAGTTACTTGTCATAATTAGTTTCGAAGTTACAGTAACCTGTTATAATTAGTATCGAAGTGACAGTTACTTGTCGAAATAAGTAACGAAGTTACAGTTACCTGTCATAATTAGTATCGAAGTAACAGTTACTTGTCATAATTAGTATCGAAGTTACAGTTACTTGTCATAATTAGCTTCAAGGATACAGATACCTGTCATTATTAGTATCGAAGTTACAGTTACCTGTCATAATTAGTATCGAAGTTACAATATTTGTCATAATAAGTATCGAAGTTATTGTTAACTGTCATAAGTAGTATCGAAGTTACAGTTACTTGTCATAATTACTAACGAAGTTACAGTTACCTGTCATAATTAGTATCGAAGTTACAGTTACCTGTCATAATTAGTATCGAAGTTACAGTTACTTGTCGTAATAAGTAACGAAGATACAGTTACCTGTCATAATTAGTATCGAAGTTACATTTACTTTTCATAATTAGTATCGAAGTTACAGTTACTTGTCATAATTAGTATCAAAGTTACAGTTACCTGTCATAATTAGTATCGCAGTTACAGTTACTTGTCATAATTAGTTTCGAAGTAGTAGTTACCTGTCATAATTAGTATCGAAGTGACAGTTACTTGTCGAAATAAGTAACGAAGTTACAGTTACCTGTCATAATTAGTATCGAAGTTACAGATACTTGTCATAATTAGTATCGAAGTTACAGTTACTTGTCATAATTAGTATCGAAGATACAGTTACCTGTCATAATTAGTATCGAAGTTACAGTTACTTGTCATAATTAGTTTCGAAGTTACAGTTACCTGTCATAATTAGTATCGAAGTTACAGTTACCTGTCATCATAAGTATCGAAGTTATTGTTACCTGTCATAATTAGTATCTAAGTAACAGTTACCTGCCATAAATGTATCGAAGTTACAGTTACATGTCATAATTAGTAACGAAGTTACAGTAAACTGTCATATTTAGTATCGAAGTTACAGTTACTTGTCATTATTAGTAACGAAGTTAGAGTTACCTGTCATAATAAGTAACGAGGTTACAGTTACCTGTCATAATTAGTATCGAAGTTACAGGTACCTGTCATAAATAGTATCGAAGTTACAGTTACTTGTCATAATTAGTATCAAAGTTACAGTTACCTGTCATAATTAGTATCGAAGTTACAGTTACTTGTCATAATTAGTAATGAAGTTACAGTTACCTGTCATAATTAGTATCGAAGTTACAGTTACTTGTCATAATTAGTATCAAAGTTACAGTTACCGGTCATAATTAGTATCGAAGTTACAGTTACCTGTCATAATTAGTATCGAAGTTACAGTTACCTGTCATAATTAGTATCGAAGTTACAGTTACTTGTCATAATTTGTATCGAAGTTACTGTTACCTGTCATAAGTAGTATCGAAGTTACAGTTACTTGCCATAATTAGTAACGAGGTTACAGTTACCTGTCATAATTAGTATCGAAGTTACTGTTACTTGTCATAATTAGTATCGAAGTTACTGTTAGCTGTCATAATTAGTATCGAAGTTACAGTTACCTGCCATAATTTGCATCGAAATTACAGTTATTTGTCATAAATAGTATCGAAGATACTGTTACCTGTCATAATAGAATCGAAGTTACAGTTACCTGTCATAATTAGTATCAATGTTACAGTTACCTGTCATAATTGGTATCGATGTTACAGTTACTTGTCATAATTAGTAACGAAGTTACATTTACCTGTCATAATTTGTATCGAAGTTACATTTACTTGTCATAATTAGTATCGAAGTTAGTTACCTGTCATAATTAGTATCGAAGTTACAGTTACGTGTCATAATTGGTATGGAAGTTACAGTTACTTGTCATAATGAGTATCAAAGTTACAGTTACCTGTCATAATTAGTAACGAAGTTACAGTTGCCTGATATAATTTGTATCGAAGTTACAGTTACTTGTCATAATAAGTATCGAAGTTACAGTTACTTGTCATAATTAGTATCGAAGTTACAGTTACTTGTCATAATTAGTATCGAAGTTACAGTTACCTGTCATAATTAGTAACGAAGTTAAAGTTGCCTGACATAATTTGTATCGAAGTTACAGTTACCTGTCATAATTAGTATGGAAGTTCCAGTTACTTGTCATAATTAGTATCAAAGTTACAGTTACCTGTCATAATTAGTAACGATGTTACAGTTGCCTGACATAATTTGTATCGAAGTTACAGTTACCTGTCATAATTAGTAACGAAGTTACAGTTACCTGTCATAATTAGTTTCGAAGTTACAGTTACCTGCCATTATTAGTACCGAAAATACAGTTACCTTTCTTAATTAGTATCGATGTTACAGATACCTGTCATAATTAGTATCGAAGTTACAGTTACCTGTCATAATTAGTTTCGAAGTTACAGTTACTTGTCATAATTAGTATCAAAGTTACAGTTACCTGTCATAATTAGTAACGAAGTTACAGTTACCTGTCATAATTAGTAACGAAGTTACAGTTACCTGTCATAATTAGTATCGAAGTTACAGATACCTGTCATAATTAGTATCGAAGTTACAGTTACCTGTCATAATTAGTTTCGAAGTTACAGTTACTTGTCATAATTAGTAACCAAGTTACAGTTAACCGTCATAATTAGTATCTAAATAACAGTTACTTGTCATAATTAGTTTCGAAGTTACAGTTACCTGTCATAATTAGTTTCGAAGTTACAGTTATCTGTCATAATTAGTATCGAAGTTACAGTTACTTGTCAAAATTAGTATCGAAGTTACAGTTAATTGTCATAATTAGTATCGAAGTTACAGTTACCTGTCATAATTAGTTTCGAAGTTACAGTTACTTGTCAAAATTAGATTCGAAGTAACTGTTACCTGTCATAATTAGTATCGAAGTTACAGTTACTTTTAATAATTAGTAACCAAGCTACAGTTACCTGTCATAATTAGTATCGATGTTACAGTTACTTGTCATAATTAGTATCGAAGTTACAGTTACTTGTCATAATTAGTATCGAAGTTACAGTTACTTGTCATAATTAGTATCGAAGTTACAGTTACTTGACATAATTAGTAACGAAGTTACAGTAAACTGTCATAATTAGTATCGATGTTAGAGTTACCTGCCATAATTTGTATCGAAATTACAGTTACTTTTCATAATTAGTTTCGAAGTAACTGTTACCTGTCATAATTAGTATCGAAGTTACAGTTACTTGTCATAATTAGTATCGAAGTTACAGTTACTTGTTATAATCAGTAACGAAGTTACAGTTACCTGTCATAATTAGTATCTAAGTAACAGTTACTTGTCATAATTAGTATCGAAGTTAAAGTTACTTGTCATAATTAGTATCGAAGCAACAGTTACCTGTCATAATTAGTATCGAAGTTACAGTTACCTGCCATAATTTGTTTCGAAGTTACAGTTACCTGTCATAATTAGTTTCGAAGTTACATTTACCTGTCATAATTAGTAACGAAGTAACAGTTACCTGCCATAATTTGTATCGAAATTACAGTTACTTGTCATGATTAGTAACGAAGTTACAGTTACCTGTCATAATTAGTAACGAAGTTACAGTTACCTGTCATAATTTGTATCGAAGTTACAGTTACTTGTCATAATTTGTATCGATGTTACAGTTACCTGTCATAATTAGTATCGAAGTTACAGGTACCTGTCATATTTAGTATCGAAGTTACAGTTACTTGTCATAATTAGTATCAAAGTTGCAGTTACCTGTCATAATTAGTATCGAAGTAACAGTTACTAGTCATAATTAGTAACGAAGTAACAGTTACCTGCCATAATTTGTATCTAAGTTACAGTTACTTGTCATTATTAGTAACGAAGTTAGAGTTACCTGTCATAATTAGTAACGAGGTGACAGTTACCTGTCATAATTAGTATCGAAGTTACAGTTACCTGCCATTATTTGTACCGAAAATACAGTTACCTGTCTTAATTAGTATCGAAGGTACAGATACCTGTCATAATTAGTATCGAAGTTACAGTTACTTGTCATAATTAGTTTCGAAGTTACAGTTACTTGTCATAATTAGTATCGAAGTTACAGTTACCTGTCATAATTAGTAACGAAGTTAAAGTTGCCTGACATAATTTGTATCGAAGTTACAGTTACCTGTCATAATTAGTATGGAAGTTCCAGTTACTTGTCATAATTAGTATCAAAGTTACAGTTACCTGTCATAATTAGTAACGATGTTACAGTTGCCTGACATAATTTGTATCGAAGTTACAGTTACCTGTCATAATTAGTAACGAAGTTACAGTTACCTGTCATAATTAGTTTCGAAGATACAGTTACCTGCCATTATTAGTACCGAAAATACAGTTACCTTTCTTAATTAGTATCGAA
This sequence comes from Meconema thalassinum, assembly GCA_946902985.2. Lineage (NCBI taxonomy): Eukaryota > Metazoa > Arthropoda > Insecta > Orthoptera > Tettigoniidae > Meconema > Meconema thalassinum. Next base: position 1,694,744,912 of record OX336388.2, on the reverse strand, counting down.
GTTACAGATACCTGTCATAATTAGTATCGAAGTTACAGTTACCTGTCATAATTAGTTTCGAAGTTACAGTTACTTGTCATAATTAGTAACCAAGTTACAGTTAACCGTCATAATTAGTATCTAAATAACAGTTACTTGTCATAATTAGTTTCGAAGTTACAGTTACCTGTCATAATTAGTTTCGAAGTTACAGTTATCTGTCATAATTAGTATCGAAGTTACAGTTACTTGTCAAAATTAGTATCGAAGTTACAGTTAATTGTCATAATTAGTATCGAAGTTACAGTTACCTGTCATAATTAGTTTCGAAGTTACAGTTACTTGTCAAAATTAGTTTCGAAGTAACTGTTACCTGTCATAATTAGTATCGAAGTTACAGTTACTTTTAATAATTAGTAACCAAGCTACAGTTACCTGTCATAATTAGTATCGATGTTACAGTTACTTGTCATAATTAGTATCGAAGTTACAGTTACTTGTCATAATTAGTATCGAAGTTACAGTTACTTGTCATAATTAGTATCGAAGTTACAGTTACTTGACATAATTAGTAACGAAGTTACAGTAAACTGTCATAATTAGTATCGATGTTAGAGTTACCTGCCATAATTTGTATCGAAATTACAGTTACTTTTCATAATTAGTTTCGAAGTAACTGTTACCTGTCATAATTAGTATCGAAGTTACAGTTACTTGTCATAATTAGTATCGAAGTTACAGTTACTTGTTATAATCAGTAACGAAGTTACAGTTACCTGTCATAATTAGTATCTAAGTAACAGTTACTTGTCATAATTAGTATCGAAGTTAAAGTTACTTGTCATAATTAGTATCGAAGCAACAGTTACCTGTCATAATTAGTATCGAAGTTACAGTTACCTGCCATAATTTGTTTCGAAGTTACAGTTACCTGTCATAATTAGTTTCGAAGTTACATTTACCTGTCATAATTAGTAACGAAGTAACAGTTACCTGCCATAATTTGTATCGAAATTACAGTCACTTGTCATGATTAGTAACGAAGTTACAGTTACCTGTCATAATTAGTAACGAAGTTACAGTTACCTGTCATAATTTGTATCGAAGTTACAGTTACTTGTCATAATTTGTATCGATGTTACAGTTACCTGTCATAATTAGTATCGAAGTTACAGGTACCTGTCATATTTAGTATCGAAGTTACAGTTACTTGTCATAATTAGTATCAAAGTTACAGTTACCTGTCATAATTAGTATCGAAGTAACAGTTACTTGTCATAATTAGTAACGAAGTAACAGTTACCTGCCATAATTTGTATCTAAGTTACAGTTACTTGTCATTATTAGTAACGAAGTTAGAGTTACCTGTCATAATTAGTAACGAGGTTACAGTTACCTGTCATAATTAGTATCGAAGTTACAGTTACCTAACATTATTTGTACCGAAAATACAGTTACCTGTCTTAATTAGTATCGAAGGTACAGATACCTGTCATAATTAGTATCGAAGTTACAGTTACCTGCCATTATATGTACCGAAAATACAGTTACCTGTCTTAATTAGTATCGAAGGTACAGATACCTGTCATAATTAGTATCGAAGTTACAGTTACCTGTCATAATTAGTATCGAAGTTACATTTACTTGTCATAATCAGTATCAAAGTTACAGTTACCTCTCATAATTAGTATCGAAGTTACAGTTACTTGTCATAATTAGTTTCAAGGATACAGATACCTGTCATAAGTAGTATCGAAGTTACAGTTACTTGTCATAATTACTAACGAAGTTACAGTTACCTGTCATAATTAGTATCGAAGTTACAGTTACCTGTCATAATTAGTATCGAAGTTACAGTTACTTGTCGTAATAAGTAACGAAGTTACAGTTACCTGTCATAATTAGTATCGAAGTTACATTTACTTTTCATAATTAGTATCGAAGTTACAGTTACTTGTCATAATTAGTATCAAAGTTACAGTTACCTGTCATAATTAGTATCGCAGTTACAGTTACTTGTCATAATTAGTTTCGAAGTTACAGTTACCTGTCATAATTAGTATCGAAGTGACAGTTACTTGTCGAAATAAGTAACGAAGTTACAGTTACCTGTCATAATTAGTATCGAAGTTACAGTTACTTGTCATAATTAGTATCGAAGTTACAGTTACTTGTCATAATTAGTATCGAAGATACAGTTACCTGTCATAATTAGTATCGACGTTACAGTTACTTGTCATAATTAGTTTCAAAGTTACAGTTACCTGTCATAATTAGTATCGAAGTTACAGTTACCTGCCATAATTTGTATCGAAATTACAGTTACCTGTCATAATTAGTAATGAAGTTACCGTTACCTGTCATAATTAGTATCGAAGTTAGAGTTACTTGTCATAATTAGTAACGAAGTTACAGTTACCTGTCATCATAAGTATCGAAGTTATTGTTACCTGTCATAATTAGTATCTAAGTAACAGTTACCTGCCATAAATGTATCGAAGTTACAGTTACATGTCATAATTAGTAACGAAGTTACAGTAAACTGTCATATTTAGTATGGAAGTTACAGTTACTTGTCATTATTTGTAACGAAGTTAGAGTTACCTGTCATAATAAGTAACGAGGTTACAGTTACCTGTCATAATTAGTATCGACGTTACAGGTACCTGTCATAAATAGTATCGAAGTTACAGTTACCTGTCATAATTAGTATCAAAGTTACAGTTACCTGTCATAATTAGTATCGAAGTTACAGTTACTTGTCATAATTAGTAATGAAGTTACAGTTACCTGTCATAATTAGTATCGAAGTTACAGTTACTTGTCATAATTAGTATCAAAGTTACAGTTACCGGTCATAATTAGTATCGAAGTTACAGTTACCTGTCATAATTAGTATCAATGTTACAGTTACCTGTCATAATTGGTATCGATGTTACAGTTACTTGTCATAATTAGTAACGAAGTTACATTTACCTGTCATAATTTGTATCGAAGTTACATTTACTTGTCATAATTAGTATCGAAGTTAGTTACCTGTCATAATTAGTAACGAAGTAACAGTTGCCTGACATAATTTGTATCGAAGTTACAGTTACTTGTCATAATAAGTATCGAAGTTACAGTTACTTGTCATAATTAGTATCGAAGTTACAGTTACTTGTCATAATTAGTATCGAAGTTACAGTTACCTGTCATAATTAGTAACGAAGTTAAAGTTGCCTGACATAATTTGTATCGAAATTACAGTTACCTGTCATAATTAGTATGGAAGTTCCAGTTACTTGTCATAATTAGTATCAAAGTTACAGTTACCTGTCATAATTAGTAACGATGTTACAGTTGCCTGACATAATTTGTATCGAAGTTACAGTTACCTGTCATAATTAGTAACGAAGTTACAGTTACCTGTCATAATTAGTTTCGAAGTTACAGTTACCTGCCATTATTAGTACCGAAAGTACAGTTACCTTTCTTAATTAGTATCGAAGTTACAGATACCTGTCATAATTAGTATCGAAGTTACAGTTACCTGTCATAATTAGTTTCGAAGTTACAGTTACTTGTCATAATTAGTAACCAAGTTACAGTTAACCGTCATAATTAGTATCTAAATAACAGTTACTTGTCATAATTAGTTCCGAAGTTACAGTTACCTGTCATAATTAGTTTCGAAGTTACAGTTATCTGTCATAATTAGTATCGAAGTTACAGTTACTTGTCAAAATTAGTATCGAAGTTACAGTTAATTGTCATAATTAGTATCGAAGTTACAGTTACCTGTCATAATTAGTTTCGAAGTTACAGTTACTTGTCAAAATTAGTTTCGAAGTAACTGTTACCTGTCATAATTAGTATCGAAGTTACAGTTACTTTTAATAATTAGTAACCAAGCTACAGTTACCTGTCATAATTAGTATCGATGTTACAGTTACTTGTCATAATTAGTATCGAAGTTACAGTTACTTGTCATAATTAGTATCGAAGTTACAGTTACTTGTCATAATTAGTATCGAAGTTACAGTTACTTGACATAATTAGTAACGAAGTTACAGTAAACTGTCATAATTAGTATCGATGTTAGAGTTACCTGCCATAATTTGTATCGAAATTACAGTTACTTTTCATAATTAGTTTCGAAGTAACTGTTACCTGTCATAATTAGTATCGAAGTTACAGTTACTTGTCATAATTAGTATCGAAGTTACAGTTACTTGTTATAATCAGTAACGAAGTTACAGTTACCTGTCATAATTAGTATCTAAGTAACAGTTACTTGTCATAATTAGTATCGAAGTTAAAGTTACTTGTCATAATTAGTATCGAAGCAACAGTTACCTGTCATAATTAGTATCGAAGTTACAGTTACCTGCCATAATTTGTTTCGAAGTTACAGTTACCTGTCATAATTAGTTTCGAAGTTACATTTACCTGTCATAATTAGTAACGAAGTAACAGTTACCTGCCATAATTTGTATCGAAATTACAGTTACTTGTCATGATTAGTAACGAAGTTACAGTTACCTGTCATAATTAGTAACGAAGTTACAGTTACCTGTCATAATTTGTATCGAAGTTACAGTTACTTGTCATAATTTGTATCGATGTTACAGTTACCTGTCATAATTAGTATCGAAGTTACAGGTACCTGTCATATTTAGTATCGAAGTTACAGTTACTTGTCATAATTAGTATCAAAGTTACAGTTACCTGTCATAATTAGTATCGAAGTTACAGTTACTTGTCATAATTAGTAACGAAGTAACAGTTACCTGCCATAATTTGTATCTAAGTTACAGTTACTTGTCATTATTAGTAACGAAGTTAGAGTTACCTGTCATAATTAGTAACGAGGTTACAGTTACCTGTCATAATTAGTATCGAAGTTACAGTTACCTGCCATTATTTGTACCGAAAATACAGTTACCTGTCTTAATTAGTATCGATGGTACAGATACCTGTCATAATTAGTATCGAAGTTACAGTTACCTGTCATAATTAGTATCGAAGTTACATTTACTTGTCATAATCAGTATCAAAGTTACAGTTACCTCTTATAATTAGTATCGAAGTTACAGTTACTTGTCATAATTAGTTTCAAGGATACAGATACCTGTCATAATTAGTATCGAAGTTACAGTTACCTGTCATAATTAGTATCGAAGTTACAATATTTGTCATAATAAGTATCGAAGTTATTGTTAACTGTCATAAGTAGTATCGAAGATACAGTTACTTGTCATAATTACTAACGAAGTTACAGTTACCTGTCATAATTAGTATCGAAGTTACAGTTACCTGTCATAACTAGTATCGAAGTTACAGTTACTTGTCGTAATAAGTAACGAAGTTACAGTTACCTGTCATAATTAGTATCGAAGTTACATTTACTTTTCATAATTAGTATCGAAGTTACAGTTACTTGTCATAATTAGTATCAAAGTTACAGTTACCTGTCATAATTAGTATCGCAGTTACAGTTACTTGTCATAATTAGTATCGAAGTTACAGTTACTTGTCATAATTAGTATCGAAGATACAGTTACCTGTCATAATTAGTATCGACGTTACAGTTACTTGTCATAATTAGTTTCGAAGTTACAGTTACCTGTCATAATTAGTATCGAAGTTACAGTTACCTGCCATAATTTGTATCGAAATTACAGTTACCTGTCATAATTAGTAATGAAGTTACCGTTACCTGTCATAATTAGTATCGAAGTTAGAGTTACTTGTCATAATTAGTAACGAAGTTACAGTTACCTGTCATCATAAGTATCGAAGTTATTGTTACCTGTCATAATTAGTATCTAAGTAACAGTTACCTGCCATAAATGTATCGAAGTTACAGTTACATGTCATAATTAGTAACGAAGTTACAGTTACCTGTCATAATTAGTATCGAAGTTACTGTTACCTGTCATAATTAGTATCGAAGTTACAGTTACTTGTGATAATTAGTATCGACGTTACAGTTACTTGACATAATTAGTAACGAAGTTACAGTAAACTGTCATAATTAGTATCGAAGTTACAGTTACCTGTCATAATTAGTATCGAAGTTACATTTACTTGTCATAATCAGTATCAAAGTTACAGTTACCTCTCATAATTAGTATCGAAGTTACAGTTACTTGTCATAATTAGTTTCAAGGATACAGATACCTGTCATAATTAGTATCGAAGTTACAGTTACCTGTCATAATTAGTATCGAAGTTACAATATTTGTCATAATAAGTATCGAAGTTATTGTTAACTGTCATAAGTAGTATCGAAGATACAGTTACTTGTCATAATTACTAACGAAGTTACAGTTACCTGTCATAATTAGTATCGAAGTTACAGTTACCTGTCATAATTAGTATCGAAGTTACAGTTACTTGTCGTAATAAGTAACGAAGTTACAGTTACCTGTCATAATTAGTATCGAAGTTACAGTTACCTGTCATAATTAGTATCGAAGTGACAGTTACTTGTCGAAATAAGTAACGAAGTTACAGTTACCTGTCATAATTAGTATCGAAGTTACAGTTACTTGTCATAATTAGTATCGAAGTTACAGTTACTTGTCATAATTAGTATCGAAGATACAGTTACCTGTCATAATTAGTATCGACGTTACAGTTACTTGTCATAATTAGTTTCGAAGTTACAGTTACCTGTCATAATTAGTATCGAAGTTACAGTTACCTGCCATAATTTGTATCGAAATTACAGTTACCTGTCATAATTAGTAATGAAGTTACCGTTACCTGTCATAATTAGTATCGAAGTTAGAGTTACTTGTCATAATTAGTAACGAAGTTAGAGTTACCTGTCATCATAAGTATCGAAGTTATTGTTACCTGTCATAATTAGTATCTAAGTAACAGTTACCTGCCATAAATGTATCGAAGTTACAGTTACATGTCATAATTAGTAACGAAGTTACAGTTACCTGTCATAATTAGTATCGAAGTTACTGTTACCTGTCATAATTAGTATCGAAGTTACAGTTACTTGTGATAATTAGTATCGACGTTACAGTTACTTGACATAATTAGTAACGAAGTTACAGTAAACTGTCATAATTAGTATCGAAGTTAGAGTTACCTGCCATAATTTGTATCGAAATTACAGTTACTTGTCATAATTAGTTTCGAAGTTACTGTTACCTGTCATAATTAGTATCGAAGTTACAGTTACTTGTCATAATTAGTATCGAAGTTACAGTTACTTGTCATAATTAGTAACGAAGTTACAGTTACCTGTCATAATTAGTATCTAAGTAACAGTTACTTGTCATAAATAGTATCGAAGTTAAAGTTACTTGTCATAATTAGTATCGAAGTTACAGTTACCTGTCATAATTAGTATCGAAATTACAGTTACCTGCCATAATTAGTTTCGAAGTTACAGTTACCTGTCATAATTGGTTTCGAAGTTACATTAACCTGTCATAATTAGTAACGAAGTAACAGTTACCTGCCATAATTTGTATCGAAATTACAGTTACTTGTCATGATTAGTAACGAAGTTACAGTTAGTTGTCATAATTAGTAACGAAGTTACAGTTACCTCTCATCATTAGTAACGAAGTTACAGTTACCTGTCATAATTAGTTTCGAAGTTACAGTTACCTGTCATAATTAGTATCGAAGTTACAGTTACCTGCCATAATTTGTATCGAAATTACAGTTACCTGTCATAATAAGTAACGAAGTTACAGTTACCTGTCATAATTAGTATCGAAGTTACAGTTACTTGTCATAATTAGTAACGAAGTTACAGTTTCCTGTCATAATAAGTATCGAAGTTACTGTTACCTGTCATAATTAGTATCTAAGTAACAGTTACCTGCCATAATTTGTATCTAAGTTACAGTTACTTGTCATTATTAGTAACGAAGTTAGAGTTACCTGTCATAATTAGTAACGAGGTTACAGTTACCTGTCATAATTAGTACCGAAGTTACAGTTACCTGCCATTATTTGTACCGAAAATACAGTTACCTGTCTTAATTAGTATCGAAGTTACAGATACCTGTCATAATTAGTATCGAAGTTACAGGTACCTGTCATAATAAGTATCGAAGTTGCAGTTACTTGTCATAATCAGTATCAAAGTTACAGTTACCTGTCATAATTAGTACCGAAGTTACAGTTACTTGTCATAATTAGTTTCAAAGTTACAGATACCTGTCATAATTAGTATTGAAGTTACAGTTACCTGACATAATTAGTATCGAAGTTACAATATTTGTCATAATAAGTATCGAAGTTACTGTTAACTGTCAAAAGTAGTATCGAAGTTACAGTTACTTGTCATAATTACTAACGAAGTTACAGTTACCTGTCATAATTAGTATCGAAGTTACAGTTACCTGTCATAATTAGTATCGAAGTTACAGTTACTTGTCGTAATAAGTAACGAAGTTACAGTTGCCTGTCATAATTAGTATCGAAGTTACAGTTGCTTGACATAATTAGTATCGAAGTTACAGTTACTTGTCATAATAAGTATCGAAGTTACAGTTACCTGTCATAATTAGTATCGAAGTTACAGTTACTTGTCATAATTAGTTTCGAAGTTACAGTTACCTGTCATAATTAGTATCGAAGTGACAGTTACTTGTCGAAATAAGTAACGAAGTTACAGTTACCTGTCATAATTAGTATCGAAATTACAGTTACTTGTCATAATTAGTATCGAAGTTACAGTTACTTGTCATAATTAGTATCGAAGTTACAGTTACCTGTCATAATTAGTACCGAAGTTACAGTTACTTGTCATAATTAGTTTCGAAGTTACAGTTACCTCTCATAATTAGTATCGAAGTTACAGTCACCTGTCATAATTTGTATCGAAATTACAGTTACCTGTCATAATTAGTAACGAAGTTACCGTTACCTGTAATAATTAGTATCGAAGTTAGAGTTACTTGTCATAATTAGTAACGAAGATACAGTTACCTGTCATCATAAGTATCGAAGTTACTGTTACCGGTCATAATTAGTATCTAAGTGACAGTTACCTGCCATAAATGTATCGAAGTTACAGTTACTTGTCATAATTAGTAACGAAGTTACAGTATACTGTCATATTTAGTATCGAAGTTACAGTTACTTGTCATTATTAGTAACGAAGTTGGAGTTACCTGTCATAATTAGTAACGAGGTTACAGTTACTTGTCATAATTAGTATCGAAGTTACAGGTACCTGTCATAATTAGTATCGAAGTTACAGTTACTTGTCATAATTAGTAATGAAGTTACAGTTACCTGTCATAATTAGTATCGAAGTTACAGTTACTTGTCATAATTAGTATCAAAGTTACAGTTACCTGTCATAATTAGTATCGAAGTTACAGTTACCTGTCATAATTAGTATCGAAGTTACAGTTACCTGTCATAATTAGTATCGAAGTTACAGTTACTTGTCATAATTTGTATCGAAGTTACTGTTACCTGTCATAAGTAGTATCGAAGTTACAGTTACTTGCCATAATTAGTAACGAAGTTACAGTTACCTGTCATAATTAGTATCGAAGTTACTGTTACTTGTCATAATTAGTATAGAAGTTACTGTTAGCTGTCTTAATTAGTATCGAAGTTACAGGTACTTGTCATAATTAGTATCGAAGTTACAGTTACTTGTCTTAATTAGCAACGAAGTTACAGTAACCTGTCATAATAAGTAGCGAAGTTACAGTTACCTGTCATAATTAGTATCAAAGTTACAATTACCTGTCTTAATTAGTAACGAAGTTACAGATGCCTGACATAATTTGTATCGAAGTTACAGTTACTTGTCATAATAAGTATCGAAGTTACAGTTACCTGTCATAATTAGTTTCGAAGTTACAGTTACCTGCCATTATTAGTACCGAAAATACAGTTACCTTTCTTAATTAGTATCGAAGTTACAGATACCTGTCATAATTAGTATCGAAGTTAGAGTTACCTGTCATAATTAGTTTCGAAGTTACAGTTACTTGTCATAATTAGTAACCAAGTTACAGTTAACCGTCATAATTAGTATCTAAATAACAGTTACTTGTCATAATTAGTTTCGAAGTTACATTTACCTGTCATAATTAGTTTCGAAGTTACAGTTATCTGTCATAATTAGTATTGAAGTTACAGTTACTTTTCAAAATTAGTATCGAAGTTACAGTTACTTGTCATAATTAGTATCGAAGTTACAGTTACCTGTCATAATTAGTTTCGAAGTTACAGTTACTTGTCAAAATTAGTTTCGAAGTAACTGTTACCTGTCATAATTAGTATCGAAGTTACAGTTACTTTTAATAATTAGTAACCAAGCTACAGTTACCTGTCATAATTAGTATCGATGTTACAGTTACTTGTCATAATTAGTATCGAAGTTACAGCTACTTGTCATAATTAGTATCGAAGTTACAGTTACTTGTCATAATTAGTATCGAAGTTACAGTTACTTGACATAATTAGTAATGAAGTTACAGTAAACTGTCATAATTAGTATCGAAGTTAGAGTTACCTGCCATAATTTGTATCAAAATTACAGTTACTTTTCATAATTAGTTTCGAAGTTACTGTTACCTGTCATAATTAGTATCGAAGTTACAGTTACCTGTCATAATTAGTATCTAAGTAACAGTTACTTGTCATAATTATTAATCGAAGTTAAAGTTACTTGTCATAAATAGTATCGAAGTAACAGTTACCTGTCATAATTAGTATCGAAGTTACAGTTACCTGCCATAATTTGTTTCGAAGTTACAGTTACCTGTCATAATTAGTTTCGAAGTTACATTTACCTGTCATAATTAGTAACGAAGTAACAGTTACCTACCATAATTTGTATCGAAATTACAGTTACTTGTCATGATTCGTAACGAAGTTACAGTTACCTGTCATAATTAGTAACGAAGTTACAGTTACCTGTCATAATTTGTATCGAAGTTACAGTTACTTGTCATAATTTGTATCGATGTTACAGTTACCTGTCATAATTAGTATCGAAGTTACAGGTACCTGTCATAATTAGTATCGAAGTTACAGTTACTTGTCATAATTAGTATCAAAGTTACAGTTACCTGTCATAATTAGTATCGAAGTTACAGTTACTTGTCATAATTAGTAATTAAGTTACAGTTACCTGTCATAATTAGTATCGAAGTTACAGTTACTTGTCATAATTAGTATCAATGTTACAGTTACCTGTCATAATAAGTATCGAAGTTACAGTTACCTGTCATAATTAATATCGAAGTTACAGTTACCTGTCATAATTAGTATCGAAGTTACAGTTACTTGTCATAATTAGTATCGAACTTACTGTCACCTGTCATAAGTAGTATCGAAGTTACAGTTACTTGTCATAATTAGTAACGAAGTTACAGTTACCTGTCATAATTAGTGTCGAAGTTACTGTTACCTGTCATAATTAGTATCGAAATTACAGTTACTTGTCATAATTAGTATCGACGTTACAGTTACTTGACATAATTAGTAACGGAGTTACAGTAACCTGTCATAATAAGTAGCGAAGTTACAGTTACCTGCCATAATTTGTATCGAAATTACAGTTACTTGTCATAATTAGTTTCGAAGTTACTGTTACCTGTCATAATTAGTATCGAAGTTACAGTCACTTGTCATAATTAGTATCGAAGTTACAGATACTTGTCGTAATTAGTAACGAAGTTACAGTTACCTGTCATAATTAGTATCGAAGTTACAGTTACTTGTCGTAATTAGTAACCAAGTTACAGTTACCTGTCATTATAAGTAACGAAGTTAGAATTACTTGTTATAATTATTATCGAAGTTACAGTTACCTGTCATAATTAGTAACGAGGTTACAGTTACCTGTCATAATTAGTATCGAAGTGACTGTTACTTGTCATAATTAGTATCGATGTTACTGTTACCTGTCTTAATTAGTAACGAAGTTACAGTTACCTGTCATAATTAGTATCGAAGTTACAGTTACCTGTCATTATTAGTAACGAAGTTAGTGTTACTTGTCATAATTATTATCGAAGTTACAGTTACCAGTCATAATTAGTAACGAGGTTACAGTTACCTGTCATAATTAGTATCGAAGTTACTGTTACTTGTCATAATTAGTGTCGAAGTTACTGTTACCTGTCTTAATTAGTATCGAAGTTACAGTTACCTGTCATAATAAGTATCGAATTTACAGTTACTTGTCATAATTTGTAACGAAGTTACTGTAACCTGTCATAATTAGTATCGAAGTTACAGTTACCTGCCATAATGTACATTGAAGTATCTGTTACCTGTCATAAGTAGTATCGAAGTTACAGTTACTTGCCATAATAAGTAACGAAGTTACAGTTACCTGTCATAACTAGTATCGAAGTTACTGTTACTTGTCATAATTAGTATCGAAGTTACTGTTAGCTGTCATAATTAGTATCGAAGTTACGGTTACTTGTCATAATTAGTATCGAAGTTACAGATACTTGCCTTAATTAGCAACGAAGTTACAGTAACCTGTCATAATAAGTAGCGAAGTTACAGGTACCTGTCATAATTAGTATCGAAGTTAAAGTTACTTGTCATAATTAGTATCGAAGTTACAGTTACCTGCCATAATTTGTTTCGAGGTTACAGTCACCTGTCATAATTAGTTTCGAAGTTACATTTACCTGTCATAATTGGTAACGAAGTAACAGTTACCTGCCATAATTTGTATCGAAATTACAGTTACTTGTCATGATTAGTAACGAAGTTACAGTTACCTGTCATAATTAGTAACGAAGTTACAGTTACCTGTCATAATTTGTATCGAAGTTACAGTTACTTGTCATAATTAGTATCGAAGTTTTTGTTAGCTGTCATAATTAGTATCGAAGTTACAGTTACTTGTCATAATTAGTATCGAAGTTACAGTTACTTGTCTTAATTAGCAACGTAGTTACAGTAACCTGTCATAATAAGTATCGAAGTTACACCCTGCCATAATTTGTATCGAAATTACAGTTACTTGTCATAATTAGTTTCGAAGTTACTGTAACCTGTCATAATTAGTATCGAAGTTACAGTCACTTGTCATAATTAGTATCGAAGTTACAGATACTTGTCGTAATTAGTAACGAAGTTACAGTTACCTGTCATAATTAGTATCGAAGTTACAGTTACTTGTCGTAATCAGTAACCAAGTTACAGTTACCTGTCATTATTAGTAACGAAGTTAGAGTTACTTGTCATAATTATTATCGAAGTTACAGTTACCAGTCATAATTAGTAACGAGGTTACAGTTACCTGTCATAATTAGTATCGAAGTTACTGTTACTTGTCATAATTAGTATCGAAGTTACTGTTTCCTGTCTTAATTTGTATCGAAGTTACAGTTGCCTGTCATAATTAGTATCGAAGTTACAGGTACTTGTCATAATTTGTAACGAAGTTACTGTAACCTATCATAATTAGTATCGAAGTTACAGTTACCTGCCATAATTTGCATCGAAATTACAGTTACTTGTCATAATTAGTATCGAAGTTACTGTTACCTGTCATAATTAGAATCGAAGTTACAATTACCTGTCATAATTAGTATCAAAGTTACAGTTACCTGTCATAATTAGTATCGAAGTTACAGTTACTTGTCATAATTAGTAACGAAGTTACATTTACCTGTCATAATTTGTATCGAAGTTACATTTACTTGTCATAATTAGTATCGAAGTTAGTTACCTGTCATAATTAGTAACGAAGTTACAGTTACCTGTCATAATTGGTATGTAAGTTACAGTTACTTGTCATAATTAGTATAAAAGTAACAGTTACCTGTCATAATTAGTAACGAAGTTACAGTTACCTGTAATAATTTGTATCGAAGTTACAGTTTCTTGTCATAATTAGTATCGAAGTTACAGTTACCTGTCATAATTAGTAACGTAGTTACAGTTACCTGTCATAATTAGTTTCGAAGTTACAGTTACCTGGCATTATTAGTACCGAGAATACAGTTACCTGTCTTAATTAGTATCGAAGTTACAGATACCTGTCATAAATTGTATCGAAGTTACAGTTACCTGTCATAATTAGTTTCGAAGTTACAGTTACTTGTCATAATTAGTAACGAAGTTACAGTTAACTGTCATAATTAGTATCTAAATAACAATTACTTGTCATAATTAGTTTCGAAGTTATAGTTACCTGTCATAATTAGTTTCGTAGTTACAGTTATCTGTCATAATTAGTATCGAAATTACAGTTACTTGTCAAAATTAGTATCGAAGTTACAGTTACTTGTCATAATTAGTATCGAAGTTACAGTTACCTGTCATAATTAGTGTTATAATTAGTATCGAAGTTACAGTTACTTGTCATAATTAGTATCGAAGTTACAGTTACTTGTCATAATTAGTAACGAAGTACAGTTACCTGTCATAATTAGTATCTAAGTAACAGTTACTTGTCATAGTTAGTATCGAAGTTAAAGTTACTTGTCATAATTAGTATCGAAGTTACAGTTACCTGTCATAATTAGTATCGAAGTTACAGTTACCTGCCATAATTTATTTCGAAGTTACAGTTACCTGTCATAATTGGTTTCGAAGTTACATTTACCTGTCATAATTAGTAACGAAGTAACAGTTACCTGCCATAATTTGTATCGAAATTACAGTTACTTGTCATGATTAGTAACGAAGTTACAGTTACCTGTCATAATTAGTATCGAAGTTACAGTTACTTGTCATAATCAGTATCAAAGTTACAGTTACCTGTCATAATTAGTATCGAAGTTACAGTTACTTGTCATAATTAGTTTCAAAGTTACAGATACCTGTCATAATTAGTATTGAAGTTACAGTTACCTGTCATAATTAGTATCGAAGTTACAATATTTGTCATAATAAGTATCGAAGTTACTGTTAACTGTCATTAGTAGTATCGAAGTTACAGTTACTTGTCATAATTACTAACGAAGTTACAGTTACCTGTCATAATTAGTATCGAAGTTACAGTTACCTGTCATAATTAGTATCGAAGTTACAGTTACTTGTCGTAATAAGTAACGAAGTTACAGTTACCTGTCATAATTAGTATCGAAGTTACAGTTGCTTGTCATAATTAGTATCGAAGTTACAGTTACTTGTCATAATTAGTATCGAAGTTACAGTAACCTGTCATAATTAGTATCGAAGTTACAGTTACTTGTCATAATTAGTTTCGAAGTTATAGTTACCTGTCATAATTAGTATCGAAGTGACAGTTACTTGTCGAAATAAGTAACGAAGTTACAGTTACCTGTCATAATTAGTATCGAAGTTACAGTTACTTGTCATAATTAGTATCGAAGTTACAGTTACTTGTCATAATTAGTATCGAAGTTACAGTTACCTGTCATAATTAGTATCAAAGTTACAGTTACTTGACATAATTAGTTTCGATGTTACAGTTACCTGTCATAATTAGTATCGATGTTACAGTTACCTGCCATAATTTGTATCGAAATTACAGTTACCTGTCATAATTAGTAACGAAGTTACCGTTACCTGTCATAATTAGTATCGAAGTTAGAGTAACTTGTCATAATTAGTAACGAAGTTACAGTTACTTGTCATCATAAGTATCGAAGTTACTGTTACCTGTCATAATTAGTATCTAAGTAACAGTTACCTGCCATAAATGTATCGAAGTTACAGTTACTTGTCATAATTAGTAACGAAGTTACAGTAAACTGTCATATTTAGTATCGAAGTTACAGTTACTTGTCATTATTAGTCACGAAGTTAGAGTTACCCGTCATAATTAGTAACGAGGTTACAGTTACCTGTCATAATTAGTATCGAAGTTACAGGTACCTGTCATAATTAGTATCGAAGTTACAGTTACTTGTCATAATTAGTATCAAAGTTACAGTTACCTGTCATAATTAGTATCGAAGTTACAGTTACTTGTCATAATTAGTAATGAAGTTACAGTTACCTGTCATAATTAGTATCGAAGTTACAGTTACTTGTCATAATTAGTATCAAAGTTACAGTTACCTGTCATAATTAGTATCGAAGTTACAGTTACCTGTCATAATTAGTATCGAAGTTACAGTTACCTGTCATAATTAGTATAGAAGTTACAGTTACTTGTCATAATTAGTAACGAAGTTACAGTTAACCGTCATAATTAGTATCTAAATAACAGTTACTTGTCATAATTAGTTTCGAAGTTACAGTTACCTGTCATAATTAGTTTCGAAGTTACAGTTATCTGTTATAATTAGTATCGAAGTTACAGTTACTTGTCAAAATAAGTATCGAAGTTACAATTACTTGTCATAATTAGTATCGAAGTTACAGTTACCTGTCATAATTAGTTTCGAAGTTACAGTTACTTGTCAAAATTAGTTTCGAAGTTACTGTTACCTGTCATATTTAGTATCGAAGTTACAGTTACTTTTACTAATTAGTAACCAAGCTACAGTTACCTGTCATAATTAGTATCGATGTTACAGTTACTTGTCATAATTAGTATCGAAGTTACAGTTACTTGTCATAATTAGTATTGAAGTTACAGTTACTTGTCTTAATTAGTATCGAAGTTACAGTTACTCGACATAATTAGTAACGAAGTTACAGTAAACTGTCATAATTAGTATCGAAGTTAGATTTACCTGCCATAATTTGTATCGAAATTACAGTTACTTGTCATAATTAGTTTCGAAGTTACTGTTACCTGTCATAATTAGTATCGACGTTACAGTTACTTGTCATAATTAGTATCGAAGGTACAGTTACTTGTCATCATTAGTAACGAAGTTACAGTCACCTGTCATAATTAGTATCTAAGTAACAGTTACTTGTCATAATTAGTATCGAAGTTAAAGTTACTTGTCATAATTAGTATCGAAGTAACAGTTACCTGTCATAATTAGTATCGAAGTTACAGTTACCTGCCATAAATTGTTTCGAAGTTACAGTTACCTATCATAATTAGTTTCGAAGTTACATTTACCTGTCATAATTAGTAACGAAGTAACAGTTACCTGCCATAATTTGTATCGAAATAACAGTTACTTGTCATAATTAGTATCAAAGTTACAGTTACCTGTCATAATAAGTATCGAAGTTACAGTTACCTGTCATAATTAATATCGAAGTTACAGTAACCTGTCATAATTAGTATCGAAGTTACAGTTACTTGTCATAATTAGTATCTAAGTTACTGTCACCTGTCATAAGTAGTATCGAAGTTACAGTTACTTGTCATAATTAGTAACGAAGTTACAGTTACCTGTCATAAATAGTATCGAAGTTACTGTTACCTGTCATAATTAGTATCGAAGTTACAGTAACTTGTCATAATTAGTATCGACGTTACAGTTACTTGACATAATTAGTAACGAAGATACAGTAAACTGTCATAATTAGTATCGAAGTTAGAGTTACCTGCCATAATTTGTATCGAAATTACAGTTACTTGTCATAATTAGTTTCGAAGTTACTGTTACCTGTCATAATTAGTATCGAAGTTACATTTACCTGTCATAATTGGTAACGAAGTAACAGTTACCTGCCATAATTTGTATCGAAATTACAGTTACTTGTCATGATTAGTAACGAAGTTACAGTTACCTGTCATAATTAGTAACGAAGTTACAGTTACCTGTCATAATTTGTATCGAAGTTACAGTTACTTGTCATAATTAGTATCGAAGTTTTTGTTAGCTGTCATAATTAGTATCGAAGTTACAGTTACTTGTCATAATTAGTATCGAAGTTACAGTTACTTGTCTTAATTAGCAACGTAGTTACAGTAACCTGTCATAATAAGTATCGAAGTTACACCCTGCCATAATTTGTATCGAAATTACAGTTACTTGTCATAATTAGTTTCGAAGTTACTGTAACCTGTCATAATTAGTATCGAAGTTACAGTCACTTGTCATAATTAGTATCGAAGTTACAGATACTTGTCGTAATTAGTAACGAAGTTACAGTTACCTGTCATAATTAGTATCGAAGTTACAGTTACTTGTCGTAATCAGTAACCAAGTTACAGTTACCTGTCATTATTAGTAACGAAGTTAGAGTTACTTGTCATAATTATTATCGAAGTTACAGTTACCAGTCATAATTAGTAACGAGGTTACAGTTACCTGTCATAATTAGTATCGAAGTTACTGTTACTTGTCATAATTAGTATCGAAGTTACTGTTTCCTGTCTTAATTTGTATCGAAGTTACAGTTACCTGTCATAATTAGTATCGAAGTTACAGGTACTTGTCATAATTTGTAACGAAGTTACTGTAACCTATCATAATTAGTATCGAAGTTACAGTTACCTGCCATAATTTGCATCGAAATTACAGTTACTTGTCATAATTAGTATCGAAGTTACTGTTACCTGTCATAATTAGAATCGAAGTTACAATTACCTGTCATAATTAGTATCAAAGTTACAGTTACCTGTCATAATTAGTATCGAAGTTACAGTTACTTGTCATAATTAGTAACGAAGTTACATTTACCTGTCATAATTTGTATCGAAGTTACATTTACTTGTCATAATTAGTATCGAAGTTAGTTACCTGTCATAATTAGTAACGAAGTTGCAGTTACCTGTCATAATTGGTATGTAAGTTACAGTTACTTGTCATAATTAGTATAAAAGTAACAGTTACCTGTCATAATTAGTAACGAAGTTACAGTTACCTGTAATAATTTGTATCGAAGTTACAGTTTCTTGTCATAATTAGTATCGAAGTTACAGTTACCTGTCATAATTAGTAACGTAGTTACAGTTACCTGTCATAATTAGTTTCGAAGTTACAGTTACCTGGCATTATTAGTACCGAGAATACAGTTACCTGTCTTAATTAGTATCGAAGTTACAGATACCTGTCATAATTAGTATCGAAGTTACAGTTACCTGTCATAATTAGTTTCGAAGTTACAGTTACTTGTCATAATTAGTAACGATGTTACAGTTAACTGTCATAATTAGTATCTGAATAACAATTACTTGTCATAATTAGTTTCGAAGTTATAGTTACCTGTCATAATTAGTTTCGTAGTTACAGTTATCTGTCATAATTAGTATCGAAGTTACAGTTACTTGTCAAAATTAGTATCGATGTTACAGTTACTTGTCATAATTAGTATCGAAGTTACAGTTACCTGTCATAATTAGTGTCATAATTAGTATCGAAGTTACAGTTACTTGTCATAATTAGTATCGAAGTTACAGTTACTTGTCATAATTAGTAACGAAGTACAGTTACCTGTCATAATTAGTATCTAAGTAACAGTTACTTGTCATAGTTAGTATCGAAGTTAAAGTTACTTGTCATAATTAGTATCGAAGTTACAGTTACCTGTCATAATTAGTATCGAAGTTACAGTTACCTGCCATAATTTGTTTCGAAGTTACAGTTACCTGTCATAATTGGTTTCGAAGTTACATTTACCTGTCATAATTAGTAACGAAGTAACAGTTACCTGCCATAATTTGTATCGAAATTACAGTTACTTGTCATGATTAGTAACGAAGTTACAGTTACCTGTCATAATTAGTATCGAAGTTACAGTTACTTGTCATAATCAGTATCAAAGTTACAGTTACCTGTCATAATTAGTATCGAAGTTACAGTTACTTGTCATAATTAGTTTCAAAGTTACAGATACCTGTCATAATTAGTATTGAAGTTACAGTTACCTGTCATAATTAGTATCGAAGTTACAATATTTGTCATAATAAGTATCGAAGTTACTGTTAACTGTCATTAGTAGTATCGAAGTTACAGTTACTTGTCATAATTACTAACGAAGTTACAGTTACCTGTCATAATTAGTATCGAAGTTACAGTTACCTGTCATAATTAGTATCGAAGTTACAGTTACTTGTCGTAATAAGTAACGAAGTTACAGTTACCTGTCATAATTAGTATCGAAGTTACAGTTGCTTGTCATAATTAGTATCGAAGTTACAGTTACTTGTCATAATTAGTATCGAAGTTACAGTAACCTGTCATAATTAGTATCGAAGTTACAGTTACTTGTCATAATTAGTTTCGAAGTTACAGTTACCTGTCATAATTAGTATCGAAGTGACAGTTACTTGTCGAAATAAGTAACGATGTTACAGTTACCTGTCATAATTAGTATCGAAGTTACAGTTACTTGTCATAATTAGTATCGAAGTTACAGTTACTTGTCATAATTAGTATCGAAGTTACAGTTACCTGTCATAATTAGTATCAAAGTTACAGTTACTTGACATAATTAGTTTCGATGTTACAGTTACCTGTCATAATTAGTATCGATGTTACAGTTACCTGCCATAATTTGTATCGAAATTACAGTTACCTGTCATAATTAGTAACGAAGTTACCGTTACCTGTCATAATTAGTATCGAAGTTAGAGTTACTTGTCATAATTAGTAACGAAGTTACAGTTACTTGTCATCATAAGTATCGAAGTTACTGTTACCTGTCATAATTAGTATCTAAGTAACAGTTACCTGCCATAAATGTATCGAAGTTACAGTTACTTGTCATAATTAGTAACGAAGTTACAGTAAACTGTCATATTTAGTATCGAAGTTACAGTTACTTGTCATTATTAGTCACGAAGTTAGAGTTACCCGTCATAATTAGTAACGAGGTTACAGTTACCTGTCATAATTAGTATCGAAGTTACAGGTACCTGTCATAATTAGTATCGAAGTTACAGTTACTTGTCATAATTAGTATCAAAGTTACAGTTACCTGTCATAATTAGTATCGAAGTTACAGTTACTTGTCATAATTAGTAATGAAGTTACAGTTACCTGTCATAATTAGTATCGAAGTTACAGTTACTTGTCATAATTAGTATCAAAGTTACAGTTACCTGTCATAATTAGTATCGAAGTTACAGTTACCTGTCATAATTAGTATCGAAGTTACAGTTACCTGTCATAATTAGTATAGAAGTTACAGTTACTTGTCATAATTAGTAACGAAGTTACAGTTAACCGTCATAATTAGTATCTAAATAACAGTTACTTGTCATAATTAGTTTCGAAGTTACAGTTACCTGTCATAATTAGTTTCGAAGTTACAGTTATCTGTTATAATTAGTATCGAAGTTACAGTTACTTGTCAAAATAAGTATCGAAGTTACAATTACTTGTCATAATTAGTATCGAAGTTACAGTTACCTGTCATAATTAGTTTCGAAGTTACAGTTACTTGTCAAAATTAGTTTCGAAGTTACTGTTACCTGTCATATTTAGTATCGAAGTTACAGTTACTTTTACTAATTAGTAACCAAGCTACAGTTACCTGTCATAATTAGTATCGATGTTACAGTTACTTGTCATAATTAGTATCGAAGTTACAGTTACTTGTCATAATTAGTATTGAAGTTACAGTTACTTGTCATAATTAGTATCGAAGTTACAGTTACTCGACATAATTAGTAACGAAGTTACAGTAAACTGTCATAATTAGTATCGAAGTTAGATTTACCTGCCATAATTTGTATCGAAATTACAGTTACTTGTCATAATTAGTTTCGAAGTTACTGTTACCTGTCATAATTAGTATCGACGTTACAGTTACTTGTCATAATTAGTATCGAAGGTACAGTTACTTGTCATCATTAGTAACGAAGTTACAGTCACCTGTCATAATTAGTATCTAAGTAACAGTTACTTGTCATAATTAGTATCGAAGTTAAAGTTACTTGTCATAATTAGTATCGAAGTAACAGTTACCTGTCATAATTAGTATCGAAGTTACAGTTACCTGCCATAAATTGTTTCGAAGTTACAGTTACCTATCATAATTAGTTTCGAAGTTACATTTACCTGTCATAATTAGTAACGAAGTAACAGTTACCTGCCATAATTTGTATCGAAATAACAGTT
Source organism: Meconema thalassinum (assembly GCA_946902985.2). Lineage (NCBI taxonomy): Eukaryota > Metazoa > Arthropoda > Insecta > Orthoptera > Tettigoniidae > Meconema > Meconema thalassinum. The sequence goes on along the minus strand of OX336388.2, from coordinate 1,694,723,079 downwards.
ACTTGTCATAATTAGTATCAAAGTTACAGTTACCTGTCATAATAAGTATCGAAGTTACAGTTACCTGTCATAATTAATATCGAAGTTACAGTTACCTGTCATAATTAGTATCGAAGTTACAGTTACTTGTCATAATTAGTATCTAAGTTACTGTCACCTGTCATAAGTAGTATCGAAGTTACAGTTACTTGTCATAATTAGTAACGAAGTTACAGTTACCTGTCATAAATAGTATCGAAGTTACTGTTACCTGTCATAATTAGTATCGAAGTTACAGTTACTTGTCATAATTAGTATCGACGTTACAGTTACTTGACATAATTAGTAACGAAGATACAGTAAACTGTCATAATTAGTATCGAAGTTAGAGTTACCTGCCATAATTTGTATCGAAATTACAGTTACTTGTCATAATTAGTTTCGAAGTTACTGTTACCTGTCATAATTAGTATCGAAGTTACAGTTACTTGTCATAATTAGTAACGAAGTTACAGTTACCTGTCATAATTAGTATCTAAGTAACAGTTACTTGTCATAATTAGTATCGAAGTTAAAGTTACTTGTCATAATTAGTATCGAAGTAACAGTTACCTGTCATAATTAGTATCGAAGTTACAGTTACCTGCCATAATTTGTTTCGAAGTTACAGTTACCTGTCATAATTGGTTTCGAAGTTACATTTACCTGTCATAATTAGTAACGAAGTAACAGTTACCTGCCATAATTTGTATCGAAATTACAGTTACTTGTCATGATTAGTAACGAAGTTACAGTAACCTGTCATAATTAGTAACGAAGTTACAGTTACCTGTCATAATTTGTATCGAAGTTACAGTTACTAGTCATAATTAGTATCGAAGTTACAGTAACCTCTCATAATTACTAACGAAGTTACAGTTACCTGTCATAAATAGTTTCGAAGTTACAGTTACCTGTCATAATTAGTATCGAAGTTACAGTTACCTGTCATAATAAGTATCGAAGTTACAGTTACTTGTCATAATTAGTTTCGAAGTTACAGTAACCTGTTATAATTAGTATGGAAGTGACAGTTACTTGTCGAAATAAGTAACGAAGTTACAGTTACCTGTCATAATTAGTATCGAAGTAACAGTTACTTGTCATAATTAGTATCGAAGTTACAGTTACTTGTCATAATTAGCTTCAAGGATACAGATACCTGTCATAATTAGTATCGAAGTTACAGTTACCTGTCATAATTAGTATCGAAGTTACAATATTTGTCATAATAAGTATCGAAGTTATTGTTAACTGTCATAAGTAGTATCGAAGTTACAGTTACTTGTCATAATTACTAACGAAGTTACAGTTACCTGTCATAATTAGTATCGAAGTTACAGTTACCTGTCATAATTAGTATCGAAGTTACAGTTACTTGTCGTAATAAGTAACGAAGATACAGTTACCTGTCATAATTAGTATCGAAGTTACATTTACTTTTCATAATTAGTATCGAAGTTACAGTTACTTGTCATAATTAGTATCAAAGTTACAGTTACCTGTCATAATTAGTATCGCAGTTACAGTTACTTGTCATAATTAGTTTCGAAGTAGTAGTTACCTGTCATAATTAGTATCGAAGTGACAGTTACTTGTCGAAATAAGTAACGAAGTTACAGTTACCTGTCATAATTAGTATCGAAGTTACAGATACTTGTCATAATTAGTATCGAAGTTACAGTTACTTGTCATAATTAGTATCGAAGATACAGTTACCTGTCATAATTAGTATCGAAGTTACAGTTACTTGTCATAATTAGTTTCGAAGTTACAGTTACCTGTCATAATTAGTATCGAAGTTACAGTTACCTGTCATCATAAGTATCGAAGTTATTGTTACCTGTCATAATTAGTATCTAAGTAACAGTTACCTGCCATAAATGTATCGAAGTTACAGTTACATGTCATAATTAGTAACGAAGTTACAGTAAACTGTCATATTTAGTATCGAAGTTACAGTTACTTGTCATTATTAGTAACGAAGTTAGAGTTACCTGTCATAATAAGTAACGAGGTTACAGTTACCTGTCATAATTAGTATCGAAGTTACAGGTACCTGTCATAAATAGTATCGAAGTTACAGTTACTTGTCATAATTAGTATCAAAGTTACAGTTACCTGTCATAATTAGTATCGAAGTTACAGTTACTTGTCATAATTAGTAATGAAGTTACAGTTACCTGTCATAATTAGTATCGAAGTTACAGTTACTTGTCATAATTAGTATCAAAGTTACAGTTACCGGTCATAATTAGTATCGAAGTTACAGTTACCTGTCATAATTAGTATCGAAGTTACAGTTACCTGTCATAATTAGTATCGAAGTTACAGTTACTTGTCATAATTTGTATCGAAGTTACTGTTACCTGTCATAAGTAGTATCGAAGTTACAGTTACTTGCCATAATTAGTAACGAGGTTACAGTTACCTGTCATAATTAGTATCGAAGTTACTGTTACTTGTCATAATTAGTATCGAAGTTACTGTTAGCTGTCATAATTAGTATCGAAGTTACAGTTATTTGTCATAAATAGTATCGAAGATACTGTTACCTGTCATAATAGAATCGAAGTTACAGTTACCTGTCATAATTAGTATCAATGTTACAGTTACCTGTCATAATTGGTATCGATGTTACAGTTACTTGTCATAATTAGTAACGAAGTTACATTTACCTGTCATAATTTGTATCGAAGTTACATTTACTTGTCATAATTAGTATCGAAGTTAGTTACCTGTCATAATTAGTATCGAAGTTACAGTTACGTGTCATAATTGGTATGGAAGTTACAGTTACTTGTCATAATGAGTATCAAAGTTACAGTTACCTGTCATAATTAGTAACGAAGTTACAGTTGCCTGATATAATTTGTATCGAAGTTACAGTTACTTGTCATAATAAGTATCGAAGTTACAGTTACTTGTCATAATTAGTATCGAAGTTACAGTTACTTGTCATAATTAGTATCGAAGTTACAGTTACCTGTTATAATTAGTAACGAAGTTAAAGTTGCCTGACATAATTTGTATCGAAGTTACAGTTACCTGTCATAATTAGTATGGAAGTTCCAGTTACTTGTCATAATTAGTATCAAAGTTACAGTTACCTGTCATAATTAGTAACGATGTTACAGTTGCCTGACATAATTTGTATCGAAGTTACAGTTACCTGTCATAATTAGTAACGAAGTTACAGTTACCTGTCATAATTAGTTTCGAAGTTACAGTTACCTGCCATTATTAGTACCGAAAATACAGTTACCTTTCTTAATTAGTATCGAAGTTACAGATACCTGTCATAATTAGTATCGAAGTTACAGTTACCTGTCATAATTAGTTTCGAAGTTACAGTTACTTGTCATAATTAGTATCAAAGTTACAGTTACCTGTCATAATTAGTAACGAAGTTACAGTTACCTGTCATAATTAGTAACGAAGTTACAGTTACCTGTCATAATTAGTATCGAAGTTACAGATACCTGTCATAATTAGTATCGAAGTTACAGTTACCTGTCATAATTAGTTTCGAAGTTACAGTTACTTGTCATAATTAGTAACCAAGTTACAGTTAACCGTCATAATTAGTATCTAAATAACAGTTACTTGTCATAATTAGTTTCGAAGTTACAGTTACCTGTCATAATTAGTTTCGAAGTTACAGTTATCTGTCATAATTAGTATCGAAGTTACAGTTACTTGTCAAAATTAGTATCGAAGTTACAGTTAATTGTCATAATTAGTATCGAAGTTACAGTTACCTGTCATAATTAGTTTCGAAGTTACAGTTACTTGTCAAAATTAGATTCGAAGTAACTGTTACCTGTCATAATTAGTATCGAAGTTACAGTTACTTTTAATAATTAGTAACCAAGCTACAGTTACCTGTCATAATTAGTATCGATGTTACAGTTACTTGTCATAATTAGTATCGAAGTTACAGTTACTTGTCATAATTAGTATCGAAGTTACAGTTACTTGTCATAATTAGTATCGAAGTTACAGTTACTTGACATAATTAGTAACGAAGTTACAGTAAACTGTCATAATTAGTATCGATGTTAGAGTTACCTGCCATAATTTGTATCGAAATTACAGTTACTTTTCATAATTAGTTTCGAAGTAACTGTTACCTGTCATAATTAGTATCGAAGTTACAGTTACTTGTCATAATTAGTATCGAAGTTACAGTTACTTGTTATAATCAGTAACGAAGTTACAGTTACCTGTCATAATTAGTATCTAAGTAACAGTTACTTGTCATAATTAGTATCGAAGTTAAAGTTACTTGTCATAATTAGTATCGAAGTAACAGTTACCTGTCATAATTAGTATCGAAGTTACAGTTACCTGCCATAATTTGTTTCGAAGTTACAGTTACCTGTCATAATTGGTTTCGAAGTTACATTTACCTGTCATAATTAGTAACGAAGTAACAGTTACCTGCCATAATTTGTATCGAAATTACAGTTACTTGTCATGATTAGTAACGAAGTTACAGTAACCTGTCATAATTAGTAACGAAGTTACAGTTACCTGTCATAATTTGTATCGAAGTTACAGTTACTAGTCATAATTAGTAACGAAGTAACAGTTACCTGCCATAATTTGTATCGAAATTACAGTTACTTGTCATGATTAGTAACGAAGTTACAGTAACCTGTCATAATTAGTAACGAAGTAACAGTTACCTGCCATAATTTGTATCGAAATTACAGTTGCTTGTCATCATTAGTAACGAAGTTACAGTCACCTGTCATAATTAGTATCTAAGTAACAGTTACTTGTCATAATTAGTATCGAAGTTAAAGTTACTTGTCATAATTAGTATCGAAGTAACAGTTACCTGTCATAATTAGTATCGAAGTTACAGTTACCTGCCATAAATTGTTTCGAAGTTACAGTTACCTATCATAATTAGTTTCGAAGTTACATTTACCTGTCATAATTAGTAACGAAGTAACAGTTACCTGCCATAATTTGTATCGAAATAACAGTTACTTGTCATAATTAGTATCAAAGTTACAGTTACCTGTCATAATAAGTATCGAAGTTACAGTTACCTGTCATAATTAATATCGAAGTTACAGTTACCTGTCATAATTAGTATCGAAGTTACAGTTACTTGTCATAATTAGTATCTAAGTTACTGTCACCTGTCATAAGTAGTATCGAAGTTACAGTTACTTGTCATAATTAGTAACGAAGTTACAGTTACCTGTCATAAATAGTATCGAAGTTACTGTTACCTGTCATAATTAGTATCGAAGTTACAGTTACTTGTCATAATTAGTATCGACGTTACAGTTACTTGACATAATTAGTAACGAAGATACAGTAAACTGTCATAATTAGTATCGAAGTTAGAGTTACCTGCCATAATTTGTATCGAAATTACAGTTACTTGTCATAATTAGTTTCGAAGTTACTGTTACCTGTCATAATTAGTATCGAAGTTACAGTTACTTGTCATAATTAGTAACGAAGTTACAGTTACCTGTCATAATTAGTATCTAAGTAACAGTTACTTGTCATAATTAGTATCGAAGTTAAAGTTACTTGTCATAATTAGTATCGAAGTAACAGTTACCTGTCATAATTAGTATCGAAGTTACAGTTACCTGCCATAATTTGTTTCGAAGTTACAGTTACCTGTCATAATTGGTTTCGAAGTTACATTTACCTGTCATAATTAGTAACGAAGTAACAGTTACCTGCCATAATTTGTATCGAAATTACAGTTACTTGTCATGATTAGTAACGAAGTTACAGTAACCTGTCATAATTAGTAACGAAGTTACAGTTACCTGTCATAATTTGTATCGAAGTTACAGTTACTAGTCATAATTAGTATCGAAGTTACAGTAACCTCTCATAATTACTAACGAAGTTACAGTTACCTGTCATAAATAGTTTCGAAGTTACAGTTACCTGTCATAATTAGTATCGAAGTTACAGTTACCTGTCATAATAAGTATCGAAGTTACAGTTACTTGTCATAATTAGTTTCGAAGTTACAGTAACCTGTTATAATTAGTATCGAAGTGACAGTTACTTGTCGAAATAAGTAACGAAGTTACAGTTACCTGTCATAATTAGTATCGAAGTAACAGTTACTTGTCATAATTAGTATCGAAGTTACAGTTACTTGTCATAATTAGCTTCAAGGATACAGATACCTGTCATAATTAGTATCGAAGTTACAGTTACCTGTCATAATTAGTATCGAAGTTACAATATTTGTCATAATAAGTATCGAAGTTATTGTTAACTGTCATAAGTAGTATCGAAGTTACAGTTACTTGTCATAATTACTAACGAAGTTACAGTTACCTGTCATAATTAGTATCGAAGTTACAGTTACCTGTCATAATTAGTATCGAAGTTACAGTTACTTGTCGTAATAAGTAACGAAGATACAGTTACCTGTCATAATTAGTATCGAAGTTACATTTACTTTTCATAATTAGTATCGAAGTTACAGTTACTTGTCATAATTAGTATCAAAGTTACAGTTACCTGTCATAATTAGTATCGCAGTTACAGTTACTTGTCATAATTAGTTTCGAAGTAGTAGTTACCTGTCATAATTAGTATCGAAGTGACAGTTACTTGTCGAAATAAGTAACGAAGTTACAGTTACCTGTCATAATTAGTATCGAAGTTACAGATACTTGTCATAATTAGTATCGAAGTTACAGTTACTTGTCATAATTAGTATCGAAGATACAGTTACCTGTCATAATTAGTATCGAAGTTACAGTTACTTGTCATAATTAGTTTCGAAGTTACAGTTACCTGTCATAATTAGTATCGAAGTTACAGTTACCTGTCATCATAAGTATCGAAGTTATTGTTACCTGTCATAATTAGTATCTAAGTAACAGTTACCTGCCATAAATGTATCGAAGTTACAGTTACATGTCATAATTAGTAACGAAGTTACAGTAAACTGTCATATTTAGTATCGAAGTTACAGTTACTTGTCATTATTAGTAACGAAGTTAGAGTTACCTGTCATAATAAGTAACGAGGTTACAGTTACCTGTCATAATTAGTATCGAAGTTACAGGTACCTGTCATAAATAGTATCGAAGTTACAGTTACTTGTCATAATTAGTATCAAAGTTACAGTTACCTGTCATAATTAGTATCGAAGTTACAGTTACTTGTCATAATTAGTAATGAAGTTACAGTTACCTGTCATAATTAGTATCGAAGTTACAGTTACTTGTCATAATTAGTATCAAAGTTACAGTTACCGGTCATAATTAGTATCGAAGTTACAGTTACCTGTCATAATTAGTATCGAAGTTACAGTTACCTGTCATAATTAGTATCGAAGTTACAGTTACTTGTCATAATTTGTATCGAAGTTACTGTTACCTGTCATAAGTAGTATCGAAGTTACAGTTACTTGCCATAATTAGTAACGAGGTTACAGTTACCTGTCATAATTAGTATCGAAGTTACTGTTACTTGTCATAATTAGTATCGAAGTTACTGTTAGCTGTCATAATTAGTATCGAAGTTACAGTTACCTGCCATAATTTGCATCGAAATTACAGTTATTTGTCATAAATAGTATCGAAGATACTGTTACCTGTCATAATAGAATCGAAGTTACAGTTACCTGTCATAATTAGTATCAATGTTACAGTTACCTGTCATAATTGGTATCGATGTTACAGTTACTTGTCATAATTAGTAACGAAGTTACATTTACCTGTCATAATTTGTATCGAAGTTACATTTACTTGTCATAATTAGTATCGAAGTTAGTTACCTGTCATAATTAGTATCGAAGTTACAGTTACGTGTCATAATTGGTATGGAAGTTACAGTTACTTGTCATAATGAGTATCAAAGTTACAGTTACCTGTCATAATTAGTAACGAAGTTACAGTTGCCTGATATAATTTGTATCGAAGTTACAGTTACTTGTCATAATAAGTATCGAAGTTACAGTTACTTGTCATAATTAGTATCGAAGTTACAGTTACTTGTCATAATTAGTATCGAAGTTACAGTTACCTGTTATAATTAGTAACGAAGTTAAAGTTGCCTGACATAATTTGTATCGAAGTTACAGTTACCTGTCATAATTAGTATGGAAGTTCCAGTTACTTGTCATAATTAGTATCAAAGTTACAGTTACCTGTCATAATTAGTAACGATGTTACAGTTGCCTGACATAATTTGTATCGAAGTTACAGTTACCTGTCATAATTAGTAACGAAGTTACATTTACCTGTCATAATTAGTTTCGAAGTTACAGTTACCTGCCATTATTAGTACCGAAAATACAGTTACCTTTCTTAATTAGTATCGAAGTTACAGATACCTGTCATAATTAGTATCGAAGTTACAGTTACCTGTCATAATTAGTTTCGAAGTTACAGTTACTTGTCATAATTAGTATCAAAGTTACAGTTACCTGTCATAATTAGTAACGAAGTTACAGTTACCTGTCATAATTAGTAACGAAGTTACAGTTACCTGTCATAATTAGTATCGAAGTTACAGATACCTGTCATAATTAGTATCGAAGTTACAGTTACCTGTCATAATTAGTTTCGAAGTTACAGTTACTTGTCATAATTAGTAACCAAGTTACAGTTAACCGTCATAATTAGTATCTAAATAACAGTTACTTGTCATAATTAGTTTCGAAGTTACAGTTACCTGTCATAATTAGTTTCGAAGTTACAGTTATCTGTCATAATTAGTATCGAAGTTACAGTTACTTGTCAAAATTAGTATCGAAGTTACAGTTAATTGTCATAATTAGTATCGAAGTTACAGTTACCTGTCATAATTAGTTTCGAAGTTACAGTTACTTGTCAAAATTAGATTCGAAGTAACTGTTACCTGTCATAATTAGTATCGAAGTTACAGTTACTTTTAATAATTAGTAACCAAGCTACAGTTACCTGTCATAATTAGTATCGATGTTACAGTTACTTGTCATAATTAGTATCGAAGTTACAGTTACTTGTCATAATTAGTATCGAAGTTACAGTTACTTGTCATAATTAGTATCGAAGTTACAGTTACTTGACATAATTAGTAACGAAGTTACAGTAAACTGTCATAATTAGTATCGATGTTAGAGTTACCTGCCATAATTTGTATCGAAATTACAGTTACTTTTCATAATTAGTTTCGAAGTAACTGTTACCTGTCATAATTAGTATCGAAGTTACAGTTACTTGTCATAATTAGTATCGAAGTTACAGTTACTTGTTATAATCAGTAACGAAGTTACAGTTACCTGTCATAATTAGTATCTAAGTAACAGTTACTTGTCATAATTAGTATCGAAGTTAAAGTTACTTGTCATAATTAGTATCGAAGCAACAGTTACCTGTCATAATTAGTATCGAAGTTACAGTTACCTGCCATAATTTGTTTCGAAGTTACAGTTACCTGTCATAATTAGTTTCGAAGTTACATTTACCTGTCATAATTAGTAACGAAGTAACAGTTACCTGCCATAATTTGTATCGAAATTACAGTTACTTGTCATGATTAGTAACGAAGTTACAGTTACCTGTCATAATTAGTAACGAAGTTACAGTTACCTGTCATAATTTGTATCGAAGTTACAGTTACTTGTCATAATTTGTATCGATGTTACAGTTACCTGTCATAATTAGTATCGAAGTTACAGGTACCTGTCATATTTAGTATCGAAGTTACAGTTACTTGTCATAATTAGTATCAAAGTTACAGTTACCTGTCATAATTAGTATCGAAGTAACAGTTACTTGTCATAATTAGTAACGAAGTAACAGTTACCTGCCATAATTTGTATCTAAGTTACAGTTACTTGTCATTATTAGTAACGAAGTTAGAGTTACCTGTCATAATTAGTAACGAGGTGACAGTTACCTGTCATAATTAGTATCGAAGTTACAGTTACCTGCCATTATTTGTACCGAAAATACAGTTACCTGTCTTAATTAGTATCGAAGGTACAGATACCTGTCATAATTAGTATCGAAGTTACAGTTACTTGTCATAATTAGTTTCGAAGTTACAGTTACTTGTCATAATTAGTATCGAAGTTACAGTTACCTGTCATAATTAGTAACGAAGTTAAAGTTGCCTGACATAATTTGTATCGAAGTTACAGTTACCTGTCATAATTAGTATGGAAGTTCCAGTTACTTGTCATAATTAGTATCAAAGTTACAGTTACCTGTCATAATTAGTAACGATGTTACAGTTGCCTGACATAATTTGTATCGAAGTTACAGTTACCTGTCATAATTAGTAACGAAGTTACAGTTACCTGTCATAATTAGTTTCGAAGATACAGTTACCTGCCATTATTAGTACCGAAAATACAGTTACCTTTCTTAATTAGTATCGAAGTTACAGATACCTGTCATAATTAGTATCGAAGTTACAGTTACCTGTCATAATTAGTTTCGAAGTTACAGTTACTTGTCATAATTAGTAACCAAGTTACAGTTAACCGTCATAATTAGTATCTAAATAACAGTTACTTGTCATAATTAGTTTCGAAGTTACAGTTACCTGTCATAATTAGTTTCGAAGTTACAGTTATCTGTCATAATTAGTATCGAAGTTACAGTTACTTGTCAAAATTAGTATCGAAGTTACAGTTAATTGTCATAATTAGTATCGAAGTTACAGTTACCTGTCATAATTAGTTTCGAAGTTACAGTTACTTGTCAAAATTAGTTTCGAAGTAACTGTTACCTGTCATAATTAGTATCGAAGTTACAGTTACTTTTAATAATTAGTAACCAAGCTACAGTTACCTGTCATAATTAGTATCGATGTTACAGTTACTTGTCATAATTAGTATCGAAGTTACAGTTACTTGTCATAATTAGTATCGAAGTTACAGTTACTTGTCATAATTAGTATCGAAGTTACAGTTACTTGACATAATTAGTAACGAAGTTACAGTAAACTGTCATAATTAGTATCGATGTTAGAGTTACCTGCCATAATTTGTATCGAAATTACAGTTACTTTTCATAATTAGTTTCGAAGTAACTGTTACCTGTCATAATTAGTATCGAAGTTACAGTTACTTGTCATAATTAGTATCGAAGTTACAGTTACTTGTTATAATCAGTAACGAAGTTACAGTTACCTGTCATAATTAGTATCTAAGTAACAGTTACTTGTCATAATTAGTATCGAAGTTAAAGTTACTTGTCATAATTAGTATCGAAGCAACAGTTACCTGTCATAATTAGTATCGAAGTTACAGTTACCTGCCATAATTTGTTTCGAAGTTACAGTTACCTGTCATAATTAGTTTCGAAGTTACATTTACCTGTCATAATTAGTAACGAAGTAACAGTTACCTGCCATAATTTGTATCGAAATTACAGTTACTTGTCATGATTAGTAACGAAGTTACAGTTACCTGTCATAATTAGTAACGAAGTTACAGTTACCTGTCATAATTTGTATCGAAGTTACAGTTACTTGTCATAATTTGTATCGATGTTACAGTTACCTGTCATAATTAGTATCGAAGTTACAGGTACCTGTCATATTTAGTATCGAAGTTACAGTTACTTGTCATAATTAGTATCAAAGTTACAGTTACCTGTCATAATTAGTATCGAAGTAACAGTTACTTGTCATAATTAGTAACGAAGTAACAGTTACCTGCCATAATTTGTATCTAAGTTACAGTTACTTGTCATTATTAGTAACGAAGTTAGAGTTACCTGTCATAATTAGTAACGAGGTTACAGTTACCTGTCATAATTAGTATCGAAGTTACAGTTACCTAACATTATTTGTACCGAAAATACAGTTACCTGTCTTAATTAGTATCGAAGGTACAGATACCTGTCATAATTAGTATCGAAGTTACAGTTACCTGCCATTATATGTACCGAAAATACAGTTACCTGTCTTAATTAGTATCGAAGGTACAGATACCTGTCATAATTAGTATCGAAGTTACAGTTACCTGTCATAATTAGTATCGAAGTTACATTTACTTGTCATAATCAGTATCAAAGTTACAGTTACCTCTCATAATTAGTATCGAAGTTACAGTTACTTGTCATAATTAGTTTCAAGGATACAGATACCTGTCATAAGTAGTATCGAAGTTACAGTTACTTGTCATAATTACTAACGAAGTTACAGTTACCTGTCATAATTAGTATCGAAGTTACAGTTACCTGTCATAATTAGTATCGAAGTTACAGTTACTTGTCGTAATAAGTAACGAAGTTACAGTTACCTGTCATAATTAGTATCGAAGTTACATTTACTTTTCATAATTAGTATCGAAGTTACAGTTACTTGTCATAATTAGTATCAAAGTTACAGTTACCTGTCATAATTAGTATCGCAGTTACAGTTACTTGTCATAATTAGTTTCGAAGTTACAGTTACCTGTCATAATTAGTATCGAAGTGACAGTTACTTGTCGAAATAAGTAACGAAGTTACAGTTACCTGTCATAATTAGTATCGAAGTTACAGTTACTTGTCATAATTAGTATCGAAGTTACAGTTACTTGTCATAATTAGTATCGAAGATACAGTTACCTGTCATAATTAGTATCGACGTTACAGTTACTTGTCATAATTAGTTTCAAAGTTACAGTTACCTGTCATAATTAGTATCGAAGTTACAGTTACCTGCCATAATTTGTATCGAAATTACAGTTACCTGTCATAATTAGTAATGAAGTTACCGTTACCTGTCATAATTAGTATCGAAGTTAGAGTTACTTGTCATAATTAGTAACGAAGTTACAGTTACCTGTCATCATAAGTATCGAAGTTATTGTTACCTGTCATAATTAGTATCTAAGTAACAGTTACCTGCCATAAATGTATCGAAGTTACAGTTACATGTCATAATTAGTAACGAAGTTACAGTAAACTGTCATATTTAGTATGGAAGTTACAGTTACTTGTCATTATTTGTAACGAAGTTAGAGTTACCTGTCATAATAAGTAACGAGGTTACAGTTACCTGTCATAATTAGTATCGACGTTACAGGTACCTGTCATAAATAGTATCGAAGTTACAGTTACCTGTCATAATTAGTATCAAAGTTACAGTTACCTGTCATAATTAGTATCGAAGTTACAGTTACTTGTCATAATTAGTAATGAAGTTACAGTTACCTGTCATAATTAGTATCGAAGTTACAGTTACTTGTCATAATTAGTATCAAAGTTACAGTTACCGGTCATAATTAGTATCGAAGTTACAGTTACCTGTCATAATTAGTATCAATGTTACAGTTACCTGTCATAATTGGTATCGATGTTACAGTTACTTGTCATAATTAGTAACGAAGTTACATTTACCTGTCATAATTTGTATCGAAGTTACATTTACTTGTCATAATTAGTATCGAAGTTAGTTACCTGTCATAATTAGTAACGAAGTAACAGTTGCCTGACATAATTTGTATCGAAGTTACAGTTACTTGTCATAATAAGTATCGAAGTTACAGTTACTTGTCATAATTAGTATCGAAGTTACAGTTACTTGTCATAATTAGTATCGAAGTTACAGTTACCTGTCATAATTAGTAACGAAGTTAAAGTTGCCTGACATAATTTGTATCGAAATTACAGTTACCTGTCATAATTAGTATGGAAGTTCCAGTTACTTGTCATAATTAGTATCAAAGTTACAGTTACCTGTCATAATTAGTAACGATGTTACAGTTGCCTGACATAATTTGTATCGAAGTTACAGTTACCTGTCATAATTAGTAACGAAGTTACAGTTACCTGTCATAATTAGTTTCGAAGTTACAGTTACCTGCCATTATTAGTACCGAAAGTACAGTTACCTTTCTTAATTAGTATCGAAGTTACAGATACCTGTCATAATTAGTATCGAAGTTACAGTTACCTGTCATAATTAGTTTCGAAGTTACAGTTACTTGTCATAATTAGTAACCAAGTTACAGTTAACCGTCATAATTAGTATCTAAATAACAGTTACTTGTCATAATTAGTTCCGAAGTTACAGTTACCTGTCATAATTAGTTTCGAAGTTACAGTTATCTGTCATAATTAGTATCGAAGTTACAGTTACTTGTCAAAATTAGTATCGAAGTTACAGTTAATTGTCATAATTAGTATCGAAGTTACAGTTACCTGTCATAATTAGTTTCGAAGTTACAGTTACTTGTCAAAATTAGTTTCGAAGTAACTGTTACCTGTCATAATTAGTATCGAAGTTACAGTTACTTTTAATAATTAGTAACCAAGCTACAGTTACCTGTCATAATTAGTATCGATGTTACAGTTACTTGTCATAATTAGTATCGAAGTTACAGTTACTTGTCATAATTAGTATCGAAGTTACAGTTACTTGTCATAATTAGTATCGAAGTTACAGTTACTTGACATAATTAGTAACGAAGTTACAGTAAACTGTCATAATTAGTATCGATGTTAGAGTTACCTGCCATAATTTGTATCGAAATTACAGTTACTTTTCATAATTAGTTTCGAAGTAACTGTTACCTGTCATAATTAGTATCGAAGTTACAGTTACTTGTCATAATTAGTATCGAAGTTACAGTTACTTGTTATAATCAGTAACGAAGTTACAGTTACCTGTCATAATTAGTATCTAAGTAACAGTTACTTGTCATAATTAGTATCGAAGTTAAAGTTACTTGTCATAATTAGTATCGAAGCAACAGTTACCTGTCATAATTAGTATCGAAGTTACAGTTACCTGCCATAATTTGTTTCGAAGTTACAGTTACCTGTCATAATTAGTTTCGAAGTTACATTTACCTGTCATAATTAGTAACGAAGTAACAGTTACCTGCCATAATTTGTATCGAAATTACAGTTACTTGTCATGATTAGTAACGAAGTTACAGTTACCTGTCATAATTAGTAACGAAGTTACAGTTACCTGTCATAATTTGTATCGAAGTTACAGTTACTTGTCATAATTTGTATCGATGTTACAGTTACCTGTCATAATTAGTATCGAAGTTACAGGTACCTGTCATATTTAGTATCGAAGTTACAGTTACTTGTCATAATTAGTATCAAAGTTACAGTTACCTGTCATAATTAGTATCGAAGTTACAGTTACTTGTCATAATTAGTAACGAAGTAACAGTTACCTGCCATAATTTGTATCTAAGTTACAGTTACTTGTCATTATTAGTAACGAAGTTAGAGTTACCTGTCATAATTAGTAACGAGGTTACAGTTACCTGTCATAATTAGTATCGAAGTTACAGTTACCTGCCATTATTTGTACCGAAAATACAGTTACCTGTCTTAATTAGTATCGATGGTACAGATACCTGTCATAATTAGTATCGAAGTTACAGTTACCTGTCATAATTAGTATCGAAGTTACATTTACTTGTCATAATCAGTATCAAAGTTACAGTTACCTCTCATAATTAGTATCGAAGTTACAGTTACTTGTCATAATTAGTTTCAAGGATACAGATACCTGTCATAATTAGTATCGAAGTTACAGTTACCTGTCATAATTAGTATCGAAGTTACAATATTTGTCATAATAAGTATCGAAGTTATTGTTAACTGTCATAAGTAGTATCGAAGATACAGTTACTTGTCATAATTACTAACGAAGTTACAGTTACCTGTCATAATTAGTATCGAAGTTACAGTTACCTGTCATAATTAGTATCGAAGTTACAGTTACTTGTCGTAATAAGTAACGAAGTTACAGTTACCTGTCATAATTAGTATCGAAGTTACATTTACTTTTCATAATTAGTATCGAAGTTACAGTTACTTGTCATAATTAGTATCAAAGTTACAGTTACCTGTCATAATTAGTATCGCAGTTACAGTTACTTGTCATAATTAGTATCGAAGTTACAGTTACTTGTCATAATTAGTATCGAAGATACAGTTACCTGTCATAATTAGTATCGACGTTACAGTTACTTGTCATAATTAGTTTCGAAGTTACAGTTACCTGTCATAATTAGTATCGAAGTTACAGTTACCTGCCATAATTTGTATCGAAATTACAGTTACCTGTCATAATTAGTAATGAAGTTACCGTTACCTGTCATAATTAGTATCGAAGTTAGAGTTACTTGTCATAATTAGTAACGAAGTTACAGTTACCTGTCATCATAAGTATCGAAGTTATTGTTACCTGTCATAATTAGTATCTAAGTAACAGTTACCTGCCATAAATGTATCGAAGTTACAGTTACATGTCATAATTAGTAACGAAGTTACAGTTACCTGTCATAATTAGTATCGAAGTTACTGTTACCTGTCATAATTAGTATCGAAGTTACAGTTACTTGTGATAATTAGTATCAACGTTACAGTTACTTGACATAATTAGTAACGAAGTTACAGTAAACTGTCATAATTAGTATCGAAGTTACAGTTACCTGTCATAATTAGTATCGAAGTTACATTTACTTGTCATAATCAGTATCAAAGTTACAGTTACCTCTCATAATTAGTATCGAAGTTACAGTTACTTGTCATAATTAGTTTCAAGGATACAGATACCTGTCATAATTAGTATCGAAGTTACAGTTACCTGTCATAATTAGTATCGAAGTTACAATATTTGTCATAATAAGTATCGAAGTTATTGTTAACTGTCATAAGTAGTATCGAAGATACAGTTACTTGTCATAATTACTAACGAAGTTACAGTTACCTGTCATAATTAGTATCGAAGTTACAGTTACCTGTCATAATTAGTATCGAAGTTACAGTTACTTGTCGTAATAAGTAACGAAGTTACAGTTACCTGTCATAATTAGTATCGAAGTTACAGTTACCTGTCATAATTAGTATCGAAGTGACAGTTACTTGTCGAAATAAGTAACGAAGTTACAGTTACCTGTCATAATTAGTATCGAAGTTACAGTTACTTGTCATAATTAGTATCGAAGTTACAGTTACTTGTCATAATTAGTATCGAAGATACAGTTACCTGTCATAATTAGTATCGACGTTACAGTTACTTGTCATAATTAGTTTCGAAGTTACAGTTACCTGTCATAATTAGTATCGAAGTTACAGTTACCTGCCATAATTTGTATCGAAATTACAGTTACCTGTCATAATTAGTAATGAAGTTACCGTTACCTGTCATAATTAGTATCGAAGTTAGAGTTACTTGTCATAATTAGTAACGAAGTTACAGTTACCTGTCATCATAAGTATCGAAGTTATTGTTACCTGTCATAATTAGTATCTAAGTAACAGTTACCTGCCATAAATGTATCGAAGTTACAGTTACATGTCATAATTAGTAACGAAGTTACAGTTACCTGTCATAATTAGTATCGAAGTTACTGTTACCTGTCATAATTAGTATCGAAGTTACAGTTACTTGTGATAATTAGTATCGACGTTACAGTCACTTGACATAATTAGTAACGAAGTTACAGTAAACTGTCATAATTAGTATCGAAGTTAGAGTTACCTGCCATAATTTGTATCGAAATTACAGTTACTTGTCATAATTAGTTTCGAAGTTACTGTTACCTGTCATAATTAGTATCGAAGTTACAGTTACTTGTCATAATTAGTATCGAAGTTACAGTTACTTGTCATAATTAGTAACGAAGTTACAGTTACCTGTCATAATTAGTATCTAAGTAACAGTTACTTGTCATAAATAGTATCGAAGTTAAAGTTACTTGTCATAATTAGTATCGAAGTTACAGTTACCTGTCATAATTAGTATCGAAATTACAGTTACCTGCCATAATTAGTTTCGAAGTTACAGTTACCTGTCATAATTGGTTTCGAAGTTACATTAACCTGTCATAATTAGTAACGAAGTAACAGTTACCTGCCATAATTTGTATCGAAATTACAGTTACTTGTCATGATTAGTAACGAAGTTACAGTTAGTTGTCATAATTAGTAACGAAGTTACAGTTACCTCTCATCATTAGTAACGAAGTTACAGTTACCTGTCATAATTAGTTTCGAAGTTACAGTTACCTGTCATAATTAGTATCGAAGTTACAGTTACCTGCCATAATTTGTATCGAAATTACAGTTACCTGTCATAATAAGTAACGAAGTTACAGTTACCTGTCATAATTAGTATCGAAGTTACAGTTACTTGTCATAATTAGTAACGAAGTTACAGTTTCCTGTCATAATAAGTATCGAAGTTACTGTTACCTGTCATAATTAGTATCTAAGTAACAGTTACCTGCCATAATTTGTATCTAAGTTACAGTTACTTGTCATTATTAGTAACGAAGTTAGAGTTACCTGTCATAATTAGTAACGAGGTTACAGTTACCTGTCATAATTAGTATCGAAGTTACAGTTACCTGCCATTATTTGTACCGAAAATACAGTTACCTGTCTTAATTAGTATCGAAGTTACAGATACCTGTCATAATTAGTATCGAAGTTACAGGTACCTGTCATAATAAGTATCGAAGTTGCAGTTACTTGTCATAATCAGTATCAAAGTTACAGTTACCTGTCATAATTAGTACCGAAGTTACAGTTACTTGTCATAATTAGTTTCAAAGTTACAGATACCTGTCATAATTAGTATTGAAGTTACAGTTACCTGACATAATTAGTATCGAAGTTACAATATTTGTCATAATAAGTATCGAAGTTACTGTTAACTGTCAAAAGTAGTATCGAAGTTACAGTTACTTGTCATAATTACTAACGAAGTTACAGTTACCTGTCATAATTAGTATCGAAGTTACAGTTACCTGTCATAATTAGTATCGAAGTTACAGTTACTTGTCGTAATAAGTAACGAAGTTACAGTTGCCTGTCATAATTAGTATCGAAGTTACAGTTGCTTGACATAATTAGTATCGAAGTTACAGTTACTTGTCATAATAAGTATCGAAGTTACAGTTACCTGTCATAATTAGTATCGAAGTTACAGTTACTTGTCATAATTAGTTTCGAAGTTACAGTTACCTGTCATAATTAGTATCGAAGTGACAGTTACTTGTCGAAATAAGTAACGAAGTTACAGTTACCTGTCATAATTAGTATCGAAATTACAGTTACTTGTCATAATTAGTATCGAAGTTACAGTTACTTGTCATAATTAGTATCGAAGTTACAGTTACCTGTCATAATTAGTACCGAAGTTACAGTTACTTGTCATAATTAGTTTCGAAGTTACAGTTACCTCTCATAATTAGTATCGAAGTTACAGTCACCTGTCATAATTTGTATCGAAATTACAGTTACCTGTCATAATTAGTAACGAAGTTACCGTTACCTGTAATAATTAGTATCGAAGTTAGAGTTACTTGTCATAATTAGTAACGAAGATACAGTTACCTGTCATCATAAGTATCGAAGTTACTGTTACCGGTCATAATTAGTATCTAAGTGACAGTTACCTGCCATAAATGTATCGAAGTTACAGTTACTTGTCATAATTAGTAACGAAGTTACAGTATACTGTCATATTTAGTATCGAAGTTACAGTTACTTGTCATTATTAGTAACGAAGTTGGAGTTACCTGTCATAATTAGTAACGAGGTTACAGTTACTTGTCATAATTAGTATCGAAGTTACAGGTACCTGTCATAATTAGTATCGAAGTTACAGTTACTTGTCATAATTAGTATCAAAGTTACAGTTACCTGTCATAATTAGTATCGAAGTTACAGTTACTTGTCATAATTAGTAATGAAGTTACAGTTACCTGTCATAATTAGTATCGAAGTTACAGTTACTTGTCATAATTAGTATCAAAGTTACAGTTACCTGTCATAATTAGTATCGAAGTTACAGTTACCTGTCATAATTAGTATCGAAGTTACAGTTACCTGTCATAATTAGTATCGAAGTTACAGTTACTTGTCATAATTTGTATCGAAGTTACTGTTACCTGTCATAAGTAGTATCGAAGTTACAGTTACTTGCCATAATTAGTAACGAAGTTACAGTTACCTGTCATAATTAGTATCGAAGTTACTGTTACTTGTCATAATTAGTATAGAAGTTACTGTTAGCTGTCTTAATTAGTATCGAAGTTACAGGTACTTGTCATAATTAGTATCGAAGTTACAGTTACTTGTCTTAATTAGCAACGAAGTTACAGTAACCTGTCATAATAAGTAGCGAAGTTACAGTTACCTGCCATAATTTGTATCGAAATATCAGTTACTTGTCATAATTACTTTCGAAGTTACTGTTACCTGTCATAATTAGTATCGAAGTTACAGTCACTTGTCATAATTAGTATCGAAGTTACAGATACTTGTCGTAATTAGTAACAAAGTTACAGTTACCTGTCATAATTAGTATCGAAGTTACAGTTACTTGTCGTAATTAGTAACCAAGTTACCGTTACCTGTCATTATTAGTAACGAAGTTAGAGTTACTTGTTGTAATTATTATCGAAGTTACAGTTACCTGTCATTATTAGTAACGAGGTTACAGTTACCTGTCATAATTAGTATCGAAGTTACTGTTACTTGTCATAATTAGTATCGATGTTACTGTTACCTGTCTTAATTAGTAACGAAGTTACAGTTACCTGTCATAATTAGTATCGAAGTTACAGTTACCTGTCATTATTAGTAACGAAGTTAGAGTTACTTGTCATAATTATTATCGAAGTTACAGTTACCAGTCATAATTAGTAACGAGGTTACAGTTACCTGTCATAATTAGTATCGAAGTTACTGTTACTTGTCATAATTAGTGTCGAAGTTACTGTTACCTGTCTTAATTAGTATCGAAGTTACAGTTCCCTGTCATAATTAGTATCGAATTTACAGTTACTTGTCATAATTTGTAACGAAGTTACTGTAACCTGTCATAATTAGTAACGAAAATACAGTTACCTGCCATAATTGACATCGAAGTTACTGTTTCCTGTCATAAGTAGTATCGAAGTTACAGTTACTTGCCATAATAAGTAACGAGGTTACAGTTACCTGTCATAATTAGTATCGATGTTACTGTTACTTGTCATAATTAGTATCGAAGTTACTGTTAGCTGTCATAATTAGTATCGAAGTTACAGTTACTTGTCATAATTAGTATCGAAGTTACAGTGTTTTGTCTTAATTAGCAACGAAGTTACAGTAACCTGTCATAATAAGTAGCGAAGTTACAGTTACCTGCCATAATTTGTATCGAAATTACAGTTACTTGTCGTAATTAGTTTCGAAGTTACTGTTACCTGTCATAATTAGTATCGAAGTTACAGTCACTTGTCATAATTAGTAACGAAGTTACAGATACTTGTCGTAATTAGTAACGAAGTTACAGTTACCTGTCATAATTAGTATCAAAGTAACAGTCACTTGTCGTAATTAGTAACCAAGTTACAGTTACCTGTCATTATTAGTAACGAAGTTAGAGTTACTTGTTATAATTATTATCGAAGTTACAGTTACCTGTCATAATTAGTACCGAGGTTACAGTTACTGGTCATAATTAGTATCGAAGTTACTGTTACTTGTCATAATTAGTTTCGATGTTACTGTTACCTGTCTTAATTAGTATCGAAGTTACAGTTACCTGCCATAATTAGTATCGAAGTTACAGTTACCTGTCATTATTAGAAACGAAGTTAGAGTTAATTGTCATAATTATTATCGAAGTTACAGTTACCAGTCATAATTAGTAACGAGGTTACAGTTACCTGTCATAATTAGTATCGAAGTTACTGTTACTTGTCATAATTAGTGTCGAAGTTACTGTTACCTGTCTTAATTAGTATCGAAGTTACAGTTACCTGTCATAATTAGTATCGAAGTTACTGTTACTTGTCATAATTTGTAACGAAGTTACTGTAACCTGTCATGATTAGTATCGATGTTACAGTTACCTGCCATAATTTGCATCGAAATTACAGTTACTTGTCATAATTAGTATCGAAGATACTGTTACCTGTCATAATAGAATCGAAGTTACAGTTACCTGTCATAATTAGTATCAAAGTTACAGTTACCTGTCATAATTAGTATCGATGATACAGTTACTTGTCATAATTAGTAACGAAGTTACATTTACCTGTCATAATTTGTATCGAAGTTACATTTACTTGTCATAATTAGTATCGAAGTTAGTTACCTGTCATAATTAGTATCGAAGTTACAGTTACGTGTCATAATGGGCATGGAAGTTACAGTTACTTGTCATAATTAGTATCAAAGTTACAGTTACCTGTCATAATTAGTATCAAAGTTACAATTACCTGTCTTAATTAGTAACGAAGTTACAGATGCCTGACATAATTTGTATCGAAGTTACAGTTACTTGTCATAATAAGTATCGAAGTTACAGTTACCTGTCATAATTAGTTTCGAAGTTACAGTTACCTGCCATTATTAGTACCGAAAATACAGTTACCTTTCTTAATTAGTATCGAAGTTACAGATACCTGTCATAATTAGTATCGAAGTTAGAGTTACCTGTCATAATTAGTTTCGAAGTTACAGTTACTTGTCATAATTAGTAACCAAGTTACAGTTAACCGTCATAATTAGTATCTAAATAACAGTTACTTGTCATAATTAGTTTCGAAGTTACATTTACCTGTCATAATTAGTTTCGAAGTTACAGTTATCTGTCATAATTAGTATTGAAATTACAGTTACTTTTCAAAATTAGTATCGAAGTTACAGTTACTTGTCATAATTAGTATCGAAGTTACAGTTACCTGTCATAATTAGTTTCGAAGTTACAGTTACTTGTCAAAATTAGTTTCGAAGTAACTGTTACCTGTCATAATTAGTATCGAAGTTACAGTTACTTTTAATAATTAGTAACCAAGCTACAGTTACCTGTCATAATTAGTATCGATGTTACAGTTACTTGTCATAATTAGTATCGAAGTTACAGTTACTTGTCATAATTAGTATCGAAGTTACAGTTACTTGTCATAATTAGTATCGAAGTTACAGTTACTTGACATAATTAGTAATGAAGTTACAGTAAACTGTCATAATTAGTATCGAAGTTAGAGTTACCTGCCATAATTTGTATCAAAATTACAGTTACTTTTCATAATTAGTTTCGAAGTTACTGTTACCTGTCATAATTAGTATCGAAGTTACAGTTACCTGTCATAATTAGTATCTAAGTAACAGTTACTTGTCATAATTATTAATCGAAGTTAAAGTTACTTGTCATAAATAGTATCGAAGTAACAGTTACCTGTCATAATTAGTATCGAAGTTACAGTTACCTGCCATAATTTGTTTCGAAGTTACAGTTACCTGTCATAATTAGTTTCGAAGTTACATTTACCTGTCATAATTAGTAACGAAGTAACAGTTACCTGCCATAATTTGTATCGAAATTACAGTTACTTGTCATGATTCGTAACGAAGTTACAGTTACCTGTCATAATTAGTAACGAAGTTACAGTTACCTGTCATAATTTGTATCGAAGTTACAGTTACTTGTCATAATTTGTATCGATGTTACAGTTACCTGTCATAATTAGTATCGAAGTTACAGGTACCTGTCATAATTAGTATCGAAGTTACAGTTACTTGTCATAATTAGTATCAAAGTTACAGTTACCTGTCATAATTAGTATCGAAGTTACAGTTACTTGTCATAATTAGTAATGAAGTTACAGTTACCTGTCATAATTAGTATCGAAGTTACAGTTACTTGTCATAATTAGTATCAATGTTACAGTTACCTGTCATAATAAGTATCGAAGTTACAGTTACCTGTCATAATTAATATCGAAGTTACAGTTACCTGTCATAATTAGTATCGAAGTTACAGTTACTTGTCATAATTAGTATCGAACTTACTGTCACCTGTCATAAGTAGTATCGAAGTTACAGTTACTTGTCATAATTAGTAACGAAGTTACAGTTACCTGTCATAATTAGTGTCGAAGTTACTGTTACCTGTCATAATTAGTATCGAAATTACAGTTACTTGTCATAATTAGTATCGACGTTACAGTTACTTGACATAATTAGTAACGGAGTTACAGTAACCTGTCATAATAAGTAGCGAAGTTACAGTTACCTGCCATAATTTGTATCGAAATTACAGTTACTTGTCATAATTAGTTTCGAAGTTACTGTTACCTGTCATAATTAGTATCGAAGTTACAGTCACTTGTCATAATTAGTATCGAAGTTACAGATACTTGTCGTAATTAGTAACGAAGTTACAGTTACCTGTCATAATTAGTATCGAAGTTACAGTTACTTGTCGTAATTAGTAACCAAGTTACAGTTACCTGTCATTATAAGTAACGAAGTTAGAATTACTTGTTATAATTATTATCGAAGTTACAGTTACCTGTCATAATTAGTAACGAGGTTACAGTTACCTGTCATAATTAGTATCGAAGTGACTGTTACTTGTCATAATTAGTATCGATGTTACTGTTACCTGTCTTAATTAGTAACGAAGTTACAGTTACCTGTCATAATTAGTATCGAAGTTACAGTTACCTGTCATTATTAGTAACGAAGTTAGTGTTACTTGTCATAATTATTATCGAAGTTACAGTTACCAGTCATAATTAGTAACGAGGTTACAGTTACCTGTCATAATTAGTATCGAAGTTACTGTTACTTGTCATAATTAGTGTCGAAGTTACTGTTACCTGTCTTAATTAGTATCGAAGTTACAGTTACCTGTCATAATAAGTATCGAATTTACAGTTACTTGTCATAATTTGTAACGAAGTTACTGTAACCTGTCATAATTAGTATCGAAGTTACAGTTACCTGCCATAATGTACATTGAAGTATCTGTTACCTGTCATAAGTAGTATCGAAGTTACAGTTACTTGCCATAATAAGTAACGAAGTTACAGTTACCTGTCATAACTAGTATCGAAGTTACTGTTACTTGTCATAATTAGTATCGAAGTTACTGTTAGCTGTCATAATTAGTATCGAAGTTACGGTTACTTGTCATAATTAGTATCGAAGTTACAGTTACTTGCCTTAATTAGCAACGAAGTTACAGTAACCTGTCATAATAAGTAGCGAAGTTACAGTTACCTGCCATAATTTGTATCGAAATTACAGTTACTTGTCGTAATTAGTTTCGAAGTTACTGTTACCTGTCATAATTAGTATGGAAGTTACAGTCACTTGTCATAATTAGTATCGAAGTTACAGATACTTGTCGTAATTAGTAACGAAGTTACAGTTACCTGTCATAATTAGTATCGGAGTTACAGTTACTTGTCGTAATTAGTAACCAAGTTACAGTTACCTGTCATTATTAGTAACGAAGTTAGAGTTACTTGTTATAATTATTATCGAAGTTACAGTTACCTGTCATAATTAGTACCGAGGTTACAGTTACTTGTCATAATTAGTATCGAAGTTACTGTTACTTGTTATAATTAGTTTCGATGTTACTGTTACCTGTCTTAATTAGTATCAAAGTTACAGTTACCTGTCATAATTAGTATCGAAGTTACAGTTACCTGTCATTATTAGAAACGAAGTTAGAGTTACTTGTCATAATTATTATCGAAGTTACAGTTACCAGTCATAATTAGTAACGAGGTTACAGTTACCTGTCATAATTAGTATCGAAGTTACTGTTACTTGTCATAATTAGTTTCGAAGTTACTGTTACCTGTCTTAATTAGTATCGAAGTTACAGTTACCTGTCATAATTAGTATCGAAGTTACTGTTACTTGTCATAATTTGTAACGAAGTTACTGTAACCTGTAATGATTAGTATCGAAGTTACAGTTACCTGCCATAATTTGCATCGAAATTACAGTTATTTGTCATAAATAGTATCGAAGATACTGTTACCTGTCATAATAGAATCGAGGTTACAGTTACCTGTCATAATTAGTATCAATGTTACAGTTACCTGTCATAATTGGTATCGATGTTACAGTTACTTGTCATAATTAGTAACGAAGTTACATTTACCTGTCATAATTTGTATCGAAGTTACATTTACTTGTCATAATTAGTATCGAAGTTAGTTACCTGTCATAATTAGTATCGAAGTTACAGTTACGTGTCATAATTGGTATGGAAGTTACTGTTACTTGTCATAATGAGTATCAAAGTTACAGTTACCTGTCATAATTAGTAACGAAGTTACAGTTGCCTGACATAATTTGTATCGAAGTTACAGTTACTTGTCATAATAAGTATCGAAGTTACAGTTACTTGTCATAATTAGTATCGAAGTTACAGTTACTTGTCATAATTAGTATCGAAGTTACAGTTACCTGTCATAATTAGTAACGAAGTTACAGTTGCCTGACATAATTTGTATCGAAGTTACAGTTACCTGTCATAATTAGTATGGATGTTCCAGTTACTTGTCATAATAAGTATCAAAGTTACAGTTACCTGTCATAATTAGTAACGATGTTACAGTTGCCTGACATAATATGTATCGAAGTTACAGTTACCTGTCATAATTAGTAACGAAGTTACAGTTACCTGTCATAATTAGTTTCGAAGTTACAGTTACCTGCCATTATTAGTACCGAAAATACAGTAACCTTTCTTAATTAGTATCGAAGTTACAGATACCTGTCATAATTAGTATCGAAGTTACAGTTACCTGTCATAATTAGTTTCAAAGTTACAGTTACTTGTCATAATTAGTAACCAAGTTACAGTTAACCGTCATAATTAGTATCTAAATAACAGTTACTTGTCATAATTAGTTTCGAAGTTACAGTTACCTGTCATAATTAGTTTCGAAGTTACAGTTATCTGTCATAATTAGTATCGAAGTTACAGTTACTTGTCAAAATTAGTATCGAAGTTACAGTTACTTGTCCTAATTAGTATCGAAGTTACAGTTACCTGTCATAATTAGTTTCGAAGTTACAGTTACTTGTCAAAATTAGTTTCGAAGTTACTGTTACCTGTCATAATTAGTATCGAAGTTACAGTTACTTTTAATAATTAGTTACCAAGCTACAGTTACCTGTCATAATTATTATCGATGTTACAGTTACTTGTCATAATTAGTATCGAAGTTACAGTTACTTGTCATAATTAGTATCGAAGTTACAGTTACTTGTCATAATTAGTATCGAAGTTACAGTTACTTGACATAATTAGTAACGAAGTTACAGTAAACTGTCATAATTAGTATCGAAGTTAGAGTTACCTGCCATAATTTGTATCGAAATTACAGTTACTTTTCATAATTAGTTTCGAAGTAACTGTTACCTGTCATAATTAGTATCGAAGTTACAGTTACTTGTCATAATTAGTATCGAAGTTACAGTTACTTGTTATAATCAGTAACGAAGTTACAGTTACCTGTCATAATTAGTATCTAAGTAACAGTTACTTGTCATAATTAGTATCGAAGTTAAAGTTACTTGTCATAATTAGTATCGAAGCAACAGGTACCTGTCATAATTAGTATCGAAGTTACAGTTACCTGCCATAATTTGTTTCGAAGTTACAGTTACCTGTCATAATTAGTTTCGAAGTTACATTTACCTGTCATAATTAGTAACGAAGTAACAGTTACCTGCCATAATTTGTATCGAAATTACAGTTACTTGTCATGATTAGTAACGAAGTTACAGTTACCTGTCATAATTAGTAACGAAGTTACAGTTACCTGTCATAATTTGTATCGAAGTTACAGTTACTTGTCATAATTTGTATCGATGTTACAGTTACCTGTCATAATTAGTATCGAAGTTACAGGTACCTGTCATATTTAGTATCGAAGTTACAGTTACTTGTCATAATTAGTATCAAAGTTACAGTTACCTGTCATAATTAGTATCGAAGTTACAGTTACTTGTCATAATTAGTAGCGAAGTAACAGTTACCTGCCATAATTTGTATCTAAGTTACAGTTACTTGTCATTATTAGTAACGAAGTTAGAGTTACCTGTCATAATTAGTAACGAGGTTACAGTTACCTGTCATAATTAGTATCGAAGTTACAGTTACCTGCCATTATTTGTACCGAAAATACAGTTACCTGTCTTAATTAGTATCGAAGGTACAGATACCTGTCATAATTAGTATCGAAGTTACAGTTGCCTGTCATAATTAGTATCGAAGTTACATTTACTTGTCATAATCAGTATCAAAGTTACAGTTACCTCTCATGATTAGTATCGAAGTTTCAGTTACTTGTCATAATTAGTTTCAAGGATACAGATACCTGTCATAATTAGTATCGAAGTTACAGTTACCTGTCATAATTAGTATCGAAGTTACAATATTTGTCATAATAAGTATCGAAGTTATTGTTAACTGTCATAAGTAGTATCGAAGTTACAGTTACTTGTCATAATTACTAACGAAGTTACAGTTACCTGTCATAATTAGTATCGAAGTTACAGTTACCTGTCATAATTAGTATCGAAGTTACAGTTACTTGTCGTAATAAGTAACGAAGATACAGTTAACTGTCATAATTAGTATCGAAGTTACATTTACTTTTCATAATTAGTATCGAAGTTACAGTTACTTGTCATAATTAGTATAAAAGTTACAGTTACCTGTCATAATTAGTATCGCAGTTACAGTTACTCGTCATAATTAGTTTCGAAGTTACAGTTACCTGTCATAATTAGTATCGAAGTTACAGTTACCTGCCATAATTTGTATCGAAATTACAGTTACCTGTCATAATTAGTAATGAGGTTACCGTTACCTGTCATAATTAGTATCGAAGTTAGATTTACTTGTCATAATTAGTAACGAAGTTACAGTTACCTGTCATCATAAGTATCGAAGTTATTGTTACCTGTCATAATTAGTATCTAAGTAACAGTTACCTGCCATAAATGTATCGAAGTTACAGTTACATGTCATAATTAGTAACAAAGTTACAGTAAACTGTCATATTTAGTATCGAAGTTACAGTTACTTGTCATTATTAGTAACGAAGTTAGAGTTACCTGTCATAATAAGTAACGAGGTTACAGTTACCTGTCATAATTAGTATCGAAGTTACAGGTACCTGTCATAAATAGTATCGAAGTTACAGTTACTTGTCATAATTAGTATCAAAGTTACAGTTACCTGTCATAATTAGTATCGAAGTTACAGTTACTTGTCATAATTAGTAATGAAGTTACAGTTACCTGTCATAATTAGTATCGAAGTTACAGTTACTTGTCATAATTAGTATCAAAGTTACAGTTACCGGTCATAATTAGTATCGAAGTTACAGTTACCTGTCATAATTAGTATCGAAGTTACAGTTACCTGTCATAATTAGTATCGAAGTTACAGTTACTTGTCATAATTTGTATCGAAGTTACTGTTACCTGTCATAAGTAGTATCGAAGTTACAGTTACTTGCCATAATTAGTAACGAGGTTACAGTTACCTGTCATAATTAGTATCGAAGTTACTGTTACTTGTCATAATTAGTATCGAAGTTACTGTTAGCTGTCATAATTAGTATCGAAGTTACAGTTACCTGCCATAATTTGCATCGAAATTACAGTTATTTGTCATAAATAGTATCGAAGATACTGTTACCTGTCATAATAGAATCGAAGTTACAGTTACCTGTCATAATTAGTATCAATGTTACAGTTACCTGTCATAATTGGTATCGATGTTACAGTTACTTGTCATAATTAGTAACGAAGTTACATTTACCTGTCATAATTTGTATCGAAGTTACATTTACTTGTCATAATTAGTATCGAAGTTAGTTACCTGTCATAATTAGTATCGAAGTTACAGTTACGTGTCATAATTGGTATGGAAGTTACAGTTACTTGTCATAATGAGTGTCAAAGTTACAGTTACCTGTCATAATTAGTAACGAAGTTACAGTTGCCTGACATAATTTGTATCGAAGTTACAGTTACTTGTCATAATAAGTATCGAAGTTACAGTTACTTGTCATAATTAGTATCGAAGTTACAGTTACTTGTCATAATTAGTATCGAAGTTACAGTTACCTGTCATAATTAGTAACGAAGTTAAGTTGCCTGACATAATTTGTATCGAAGTTACAGTTACCTGTCATAATTAGTATGGAAGTTCCAGTTACTTGTCATAATTAGTATCAAAGTTACAGTTACCTGTCATAATTAGTAACGATGTTACAGTTGCCTGACATAATTTGTATCGAAGTTACAGTTACCTGTCATAATTAGTAACGAAGTTACAGTTACCTGTCATAATTAGTTTCGAAGTTACAGTTACCTGCCATTATTAGTACCGAAAATACAGTTACCTTTCTTAATTAGTATCGAAGTTACAGATACCTGTCATAATTAGTATCGAAGTTACAGTTACCTGTCATAAATAGTTTCGAAGTTACAGTTACTTGTCATAATTAGTAACCAAGTTACAGTTAACCGTCATAATTAGTATCTAAATAACAGTTACTTGTCATAATTAGTTTCGAAGTTACAGTTACCTGTCATAATTAGTTTCGAAGTTACAGTTATCTGTCATAATTAGTATCGAAGTTACAGTTACTTGTCAAAATTAGTATCGAAGTTACAGTTAATTGTCATAATTAGTATCGAAGTTACAGTTACCTGTCATAATTAGTTTCGAAGTTACAGTTACTTGTCAAAATTAGTTTCGAAGTAACTGTTACCTGTCATAATTAGTATCGAAGCTACAGTTACTTTTAATAATTAGTAACCAAGCTACAGTTACCTGTCATAATTAGTATCGATGTTACAGTTACTTGTCATAATTAGTATCGAAGTTACAGTTACTTGTCATAATTAGTATCGAAGTTACAGTAACTTGTCATAATTAGTATCGAAGTTACAGTTACTTGACATAATTAGTAACGAAGTTACAGTAAACTGTCATAATTAGTATCGAAGTTAGAGTTACCTGCCATAATTTGTATCGAAATTACAGTTACTTTTCATAATTAGTTTCGAAGTAACTGTTACCTGTCATAATTAGTATCGAAGTTACAGTTACTTGTCATAATTAGTATCGAAGTTACAGTTACTTGTTATAATCAGTAACGAAGTTACAGTTACCTGTCATAATTAGTATCTAAGTAACAGTTACTTGTCATAATTAGTATCGAAGTTAAAGTTACTTGTCATAATTAGTATCGAAGCAACAGTTACCTGTCATAATTAGTATCGAAGTTACAGTTACCTGCCATAATTTGTTTCGAAGTTACAGTTACCTGTCATAATTAGTTTCGAAGTTACATTTACCTGTCATAATTAGTAACGAAGTAACAGTTACCTGCCATAATTTGTATCGAAATTACAGTTACTTGTCATGATTAGTAACGAAGTTACAGTTACCTGTCATAATTAGTAACGAAGTTACAGTTACCTGTCATAATTTGTATCGAAGTTACAGTTACTTGTCATAATTTGTATCGATGTTACAGTTACCTGTCATAATTAGTATCGAAGTTACAGGTACCTGTCATATTTAGTATCGAAGTTACAGTTACTTGTCATAATTAGTATCAAAGTTACAGTTACCTGTCATAATTAGTATCGAAGTTACAGTTACTTGTCATAATTAGTAACGAGGTTACAGTTACCTGTCATAATTAGTATCGAAGTTACAGTTACCTGCCATTATTTGTACCGAAAATACAGTTACCTGTCTTAATTAGTATCGAAGGTACAGATACCTGTCATAATTAGTATCGAAGTTACAGTTACCTGTCATAATTAGTATCGAAGTTACATTTACTTGTCATAATCAGTATCAAAGTTACAGTTACCTCTCATAATTAGTATCGAAGTTACAGTTACTTGTCATAATTAGTTTCAAGGATACAGATACCTGTCATAATTAGTATCGAAGTTACAGTTACCTGTCATAATTAGTATCGAAGTTACAATATTTGTCATAATAAGTATCGAAGTTATTGTTAACTGTCATAAGTAGTATCGAAGATACAGTTACTTGTCATAATTACTAACGAAGTTACAGTTACCTGTCATAATTAGTATCGAAGTTACAGTTACCTGTCATAATTAGTATCGAAGTTACAGTTACTTGTCGTAATAAGTAACGAAGTTACAGTTACCTGTCATAATTAGTATCGAAGTTACATTTACTTTTCATAATTAGTATCGATGTTACAGTTACTTGTCATAATTAGTATCAAAGTTACAGTTACCTGTCATAATTAGTATCGCAGTTACAGTTACTTGTCATAATTAGTTTCGAAGTTACAGTTACCTGTCATAATTAGTATCGAAGTGACAGTTACTTGTCGAAATAAGTAACGAAGTTACAGTTACCTGTCATAATTAGTATCGAAGTTACAGTTACTTGTCATAATTAGTATCGAAGTTACAGTTACTTGTCGTAATTAGTATCGAAGATACAGTTACCTGTCATAATTAGTATCGACGTTACAGTTACTTGTCATAATTAGTTTCGAAGTTACAGTTACCTGTCATAATTAGTATCGAAGTTACAGTTACCTGCCATAATTTGTATCGAAATTACAGTTACCTGTCATAATTAGTAATGAAGTTACCGTTACCTGTCATAATTAGTATCGAAGTTAGAGTTACTTGTCATAATTAGTAACGAAGTTACAGTTACCTGTCATCATAAGTATCGAAGTTATTGTTACCTGTCATAATTAGTATCTAAGTAACAGTTACCTGCCATAAATGTATCGAAGTTACAGTTACATGTCATAATTAGTAACGAAGTTACAGTTACCTGTCATAATTAGTATCGAAGTTACTGTTACCTGTCATAATTAGTATCGAAGTTACAGTTACTTGTGATAATTAGTATCGACGTTACAGTTACTTGACATAATTAGTAACGAAGTTACAGTAAACTGTCATAATTAGTATCGAAGTTAGAGTTACCTGCCATAATTTGTATCGAAATTACAGTTACTTGTCATAATTAGTTTCGAAGTTACAGTTACCGTCATAATTAGTATCGCAGTTACAGTTACTTGTCATAATTAGTTTCGAAGTTACAGTTACCTGTCATAATTAGTATCTAAGTAACAGTTACTTGTCATAAATAGTATCGAAGTTAAAGTTACTTGTCATAATTAGTATCGAAGTTACAGTTACCTGTCATAATTAGTATCGAAGTTACAGTTACCTGCCATAATTATTTTCGAAGTTACAGTTACCTGTCATAATTGGTTTCGAAGTTACATTAACCTGTCATAATTAGTAACGAAGTAACAGTTACCTGCCATAATTTGTATCGAAATTACAGTTACTTGTCATGATTAGTAACGAAGTTACAGTTAGTTGTCATAATTAGTAACGAAGTTACAGTTACCTCTCATCATTAGTAACGAAGTTACAGTTACCTGTCATAATTAGTTTCGAAGTTACAGTTACCTGTCATAATTAGTATCGAAGTTACAGTTACCTGCCATAAT
Source organism: Meconema thalassinum (assembly GCA_946902985.2). Taxonomy (NCBI): domain Eukaryota; kingdom Metazoa; phylum Arthropoda; class Insecta; order Orthoptera; family Tettigoniidae; genus Meconema; species Meconema thalassinum. Next base: position 1,694,689,775 of record OX336388.2, on the reverse strand, counting down.
TTGTATCGAAATTACAGTTACCTGTCATAATAAGTAACGAAGTTACAGTTACCTGTCATAATTAGTATCGAAGTTACAGTTACTTGTCATAATTAGTAACGAAGTTACAGTTTCCTGTCATAATAAGTATCGAAGTTACTGTTACCTGTCATAATTAGTATCTAAGTAACAGTTACCTGCCATAATTTGTATCTAAGTTACAGTTACTTGTCATTATTAGTAACGAAGTTAGAGTTACCTGTCATAATTAGTAACGAGGTTACAGTTACCTGTCATAATTAGTATCGAAGTTACAGTTACCTGCCATTATTTGTACCGAAAATACAGTTACCTGTCTTAATTAGTATCGAAGTTACAGATACCTGTCATAATTAGTATCGAAGTTACAGGTACCTGTCATAATAAGTATCGAAGTTGCAGTTACTTGTCATAATCAGTATCAAAGTTACAGTTACCTGTCATAATTAGTATCGAAGTTACAGTTACTTGTCATAATTAGTTTCAAAGTTACAGATACCTGTCATAATTAGTATTGAAGTTACAGTTACCTGTCATAATTAGTATCGAAGTTACAATATTTGTCATAATAAGTATCGAAGTTACTGTTAACTGTCAAAAGTAGTATCGAAGTTACAGTTACTTGTCATAATTACTAACGAAGTTACAGTTACCTGTCATAATTAGTATCGAAGTTACAGTTACCTGTCATAATTAGTATCGAAGTTACAGTTACTTGTCGTAATAAGTAACGAAGTTACAGTTGCCTGTCATAATTAGTATCGAAGTTACAGTTGCTTGACATAATTAGTATCGAAGTTACAGTTACTTGTCATAATAAGTATCGAAGTTACAGTTACCTGTCATAATTAGTATCGAAGTTACAGTTACTTGTCATAATTAGTTTCGAAGTTACAGTTACCTGTCATAATTAGTATCGAAGTGACAGTTACTTGTCGAAATAAGTAACGAAGTTACAGTTACCTGTCATAATTAGTATCGAAATTACAGTTACTTGTCATAATTAGTATCGAAGTTACAGTTACTTGTCATAATTAGTATCGAAGTTACAGTTACCTGTCATAATTAGTATCGAAGTTACAGTTACTTGTCATAATTAGTTTCGAAGTTACAGTTACCTGTCATAATTAGTATCGAAGTTACAGTTACTTGTCATAATTAGTTTCAAGGATACAGATACCTGTCATAATTAGTATCGAAGTTACAGTTACCTGTCATAATTAGTATCGAAGTTACAATATTTGTCATAATAAGTATCGAAGTTATTGTTAACTGTCATAAGTAGTATCGAAGTTACAGTTACTTGTCATCATTACTAACGAAGTTACAGTTACCTGTCATAATTAGTATCGAAGTTACAGTTACCTGTCATAATTAGTATCGAAGTTACAGTTACTTGTCGTAATAAGTAACGAAGATACAGTTACCTGTCATAATTAGTATCGAAGTTACATTTACTTTTCATAATTAGTATCGAAGTTACAGTTACTTGTCATAATTAGTATCAAAGTTACAGTTACCTGTCATAATTAGTATCGCAGTTACAGTTACTCGTCATAATTAGTTTCGAAGTTACAGTTACCTGTCATAATTAGTATCGAAGTTACAGTTACCTGCCATAATTTGTATCGAAATTACAGTTACCTGTCATAATTAGTAATGAGGTTACCGTTACCTGTCATAATTAGTATCGAAGTTAGATTTACTTGTCATAATTAGTAACGAAGTTACAGTTACCTGTCATCATAAGTATCGAAGTTATTGTTACCTGTCATAATTAGTATCTAAGTAACAGTTACCTGCCATAAATGTATCGAAGTTACAGTTACATGTCATAATTAGTAACAAAGTTACAGTAAACTGTCATATTTAGTATCGAAGATACAGTTACTTGTCATTATTAGTAACGAAGTTAGAGTTACCTGTCATAATAAGTAACGAGGTTACAGTTACCTGTCATAATTAGTATCGAAGTTACAGGTACCTGTCATAAATAGTATCGAAGTTACAGTTACTTGTCATAATTAGTATCAAAGTTACAGTTACCTGTCATAATTAGTATCGAAGTTACAGTTACTTGTCATAATTAGTAATGAAGTTACAGTTACCTGTCATAATTAGTATCGAAGTTACAGTTACTTGTCATAATTAGTATCAAAGTTACAGTTACCGGTCATAATTAGTATCGAAGTTACAGTTACCTGTCATAATTAGTATCGAAGTTACAGTTACCTGTCATAATTAGTATCGAAGTTACAGTTACTTGTCATAATTTGTATCGAAGTTACTGTTACCTGTCATAAGTAGTATCGAAGTTACAGTTACTTGCCATAATTAGTAACGAGGTTACAGTTACCTGTCATAATTAGTATCGAAGTTACTGTTACTTGTCATAATTAGTATCGAAGTTACTGTTAGCTGTCATAATTAGTATCGAAGTTACAGTTACCTGCCATAATTTGCATCGAAATTACAGTTATTTGTCATAAATAGTATCGAAGATACTGTTACCTGTCATAATAGAATCGAAGTTACAGTTACCTGTCATAATTAGTATCAATGTTACAGTTACCTGTCATAATTGGTATCGATGTTACAGTTACTTGTCATAATTAGTAACGAAGTTACATTTACCTGTCATAATTTGTATCGAAGTTACATTTACTTGTCATAATTAGTATCGAAGTTAGTTACCTGTCATAATTAGTATCGAAGTTACAGTTACGTGTCATAATTGGTATGGAAGTTACAGTTACTTGTCATAATGAGTATCAAAGTTACAGTTACCTGTCATAATTAGTAACGAAGTTACAGTTGCCTGACATAATTTGTATCGAAGTTACAGTTACTTGTCATAATAAGTATCGAAGTTACAGTTACTTGTCATAATTAGTATCGAAGTTACAGTTACTTGTCATAATTAGTATCGAAGTTACAGTTACCTGTCATAATTAGTAACGAAGTTAAAGTTGCCTGACATAATTTGTATCGAAGTTACAGTTACCTGTCATAATTAGTATGGAAGTTCCAGTTACTTGTCATAATTAGTATCAAAGTTACAGTTACCTGTCATAATTAGTAACGATGTTACAGTTGCCTGACATAATTTGTATCGAAGTTACAGTTACCTGTCATAATTAGTAACGAAGTTACAGTTACCTGTCATAATTAGTTTCGAAGTTACAGTTACCTGCCATTATTAGTACCGAAAATACAGTTACCTTTCTTAATTAGTATCGAAGTTACAGATACCTGTCATAATTAGTATCGAAGTTACAGTTACCTGTCATAAATAGTTTCGAAGTTACAGTTACTTGTCATAATTAGTAACCAAGTTACAGTTAACCGTCATAATTAGTATCTAAATAACAGTTACTTGTCATAATTAGTTTCGAAGTTACAGTTACCTGTCATAATTAGTTTCGAAGTTACAGTTATCTGTCATAATTAGTATCGAAGTTACAGTTACTTGTCAAAATTAGTATCGAAGTTACAGTTAATTGTCATAATTAGTATCGAAGTTACAGTTACCTGTCATAATTAGTTTCGAAGTTACAGTTACTTGTCAAAATTAGTTTCGAAGTAACTGTTACCTGTCATAATTAGTATCGAAGCTACAGTTACTTTTAATAATTAGTAACCAAGCTACAGTTACCTGTCATAATTAGTATCGATGTTACAGTTACTTGTCATAATTAGTATCGAAGTTACAGTTACTTGTCATAATTAGTATCGAAGTTACAGTAACTTGTCATAATTAGTATCGAAGTTACTGTTACTTGACATAATTAGTAACGAAGTTACAGTAAACTGTCATAATTAGTATCGAAGTTAGAGTTACCTGCCATAATTTGTATCGAAATTACAGTTACTTTTCATAATTAGTTTCGAAGTAACTGTTACCTGTCATAATTAGTATCGAAGTTACAGTTACTTGTCATAATTAGTATCGAAGTTACAGTTACTTGTTATAATCAGTAACGAAGTTACAGTTACCTGTCATAATTAGTATCTAAGTAACAGTTACTTGTCATAATTAGTATCGAAGTTAAAGTTACTTGTCATAATTAGTATCGAAGCAACAGTTACCTGTCATAATTAGTATCGAAGTTACAGTTACCTGCCATAATTTGTTTCGAAGTTACAGTTACCTGTCATAATTAGTTTCGAAGTTACATTTACCTGTCATAATTAGTAACGAAGTAACAGTTACCTGCCATAAATTGTATCGAAATTACAGTTACTTGTCATGATTAGTAACGAAGTTACAGTTACCTGTCATAATTAGTAACGAAGTTACAGTTACCTGTCATAAATTGTATCGAAGTTACAGTTACTTGTCATAATTTGTATCGATGTTACAGTTACCTGTCATAATTAGTATCGAAGTTACAGGTACCTGTCATATTTAGTATCGAAGTTACAGTTTCTTGTCATAATTAGTATCAAAGTTACAGTTACCTGTCATAATTAGTATCGAAGTTACAGTTACTTGTCATAATTAGTAACGAAGTAACAGTTACCTGCCATAATTTGTATCTAAGTTACAGTTACTTGTCATTATTAGTAACGAAGTTAGAGTTACCTGTCATAATTAGTAACGAGGTTACAGTTACCTGTCATAATTAGTATCGAAGTTACAGTTACCTGCCATTATTTGTACCGAAAATACAGTTACCTGTCTTAATTAGTATCGAAGGTACAGATACCTGTCATAATTAGTATCGAAGTTACAGTTACCTGTCATAATTAGTATCGAAGTTACATTTACTTGTCATAATCAGTATCAAAGTTACAGTTACCTCTCATAATTAGTATCGAAGTTACAGTTACTTGTCATAATTAGTTTCAAGGATACAGATACCTGTCATAATTAGTATCGAAGTTACAGTTACCTGTCATAATTAGTATCGAAGTTACAATATTTGTCATAATAAGTATCGAAGTTATTGTTAACTGTCATAAGTAGTATCGAAGATACAGTTACTTGTCATAATTACTAACGAAGTTACAGTTACCTGTCATAATTAGTATCGAAGTTACAGTTACCTGTCATAATTAGTATCGAAGTTACAGTTACTTGTCGTAATAAGTAACGAAGTTACAGTTACCTGTCATAATTAGTATCGAAGTTACATTTACTTTTCATAATTAGTATCGAAGTTACAGTTACTTGTCATAATTAGTATCAAAGTTACAGTTACCTGTCATAATTAGTATCGCAGTTACAGTTACTTGTCATAATTAGTTTCGAAGTTACAGTTACCTGTCATAATTAGTATCGAAGTGACAGTTACTTGTCGAAATAAGTAACGAAGTTACAGTTACCTGTCATAATTAGTATCGAAGTTACAGTTACTTGTCATAATTAGTATCGAAGTTACAGTTACTTGTCATAATTAGTATCGAAGATACAGTTACCTGTCATAATTAGTATCGACGTTACAGTTACTTGTCATAATTAGTTTCGAAGTTACAGTTACCTGTCATAATTAGTATCGAAGTTACAGTTACCTGCCATAATTTGTATCGAAATTACAGTTACCTGTCATAATTAGTAATGAAGTTACCGTTACCTGTCATAATTAGTATCGAAGTTAGAGTTACTTGTCATAATTAGTAACGAAGTTACAGTTACCTGTCATCATAAGTATCGAAGTTATTGTTACCTGTCATAATTAGTATCTAAGTAACAGTTACCTGCCATAAATGTATCGAAGTTACAGTTACATGTCATAATTAGTAACGAAGTTACAGTTACCTGTCATAATTAGTATCGAAGTTACTGTTACCTGTCATAATTAGTATCGAAGTTACAGTTACTTGTGATAATTAGTATCGACGTTACAGTTACTTGACATAATTAGTAACGAAGTTACAGTAAACTGTCATAATTAGTATCGAAGTTAGAGTTACCTGCCATAATTTGTATCGAAATTACAGTTACTTGTCATAATTAGTTTCGAAGTTACTGTTACCTGTCATAATTAGTATCGAAGTTACAGTTACTTGTCATAATTAGTATCGAAGTTACAGTTACTTGTCATAATTAGTAACGAAGTTACAGTTACCTGTCATAATTAGTATCTAAGTAACAGTTACTTGTCATAAATAGTATCGAAGTTAAAGTTACTTGTCATAATTAGTATCGAAGTTACAGTTACCTGTCATAATTAGTATCGAAGTTACAGTTACCTGCCATAATTAGTTTCGAAGTTACAGTTACCTGTCATAATTGGTTTCGAAGTTACATTAACCTGTCATAATTAGTAACGAAGTAACAGTTACCTGCCATAATTTGTATCGAAATTACAGTTACTTGTCATGATTAGTAACGAAGTTACAGTTAGTTGTCATAATTAGTAACGAAGTTACAGTTACCTCTCATCATTAGTAACGAAGTTACAGTTACCTGTCATAATTAGTTTCGAAGTTACAGTTACCTGTCATAATTAGTATCGAAGTTACAGTTACCTGCCATAATTTGTATCGAAATTACAGTTACCTGTCATAATAAGTAACGAAGTTACAGTTACCTGTCATAATTAGTATCGAAGTTACAGTTACTTGTCATAATTAGTAACGAAGTTACAGTTTCCTGTCATAATAAGTATCGAAGTTACTGTTACCTGTCATAATTAGTATCTAAGTAACAGTTACCTGCCATAATTTGTATCTAAGTTACAGTTACTTGTCATTATTAGTAACGAAGTTAGAGTTACCTGTCATAATTAGTAACGAGGTTACAGTTACCTGTCATAATTAGTATCGAAGTTACAGTTACCTGCCATTATTTGTACCGAAAATACAGTTACCTGTCTTAATTAGTATCGAAGTTACAGATACCTGTCATAATTAGTATCGAAGTTACAGGTACCTGTCATAATAAGTATCGAAGTTGCAGTTACTTGTCATAATCAGTATCAAAGTTACAGTTACCTGTCATAATTAGTATCGAAGTTACAGTTACTTGTCATAATTAGTTTCAAAGTTACAGATACCTGTCATAATTAGTATTGAAGTTACAGTTACCTGTCATAATTAGTATCGAAGTTACAATATTTGTCATAATAAGTATCGAAGTTACTGTTAACTGTCAAAAGTAGTATCGAAGTTACAGTTACTTGTCATAATTACTAACGAAGTTACAGTTACCTGTCATAATTAGTATCGAAGTTACAGTTACCTGTCATAATTAGTATCGAAGTTACAGTTACTTGTCGTAATAAGTAACGAAGTTACAGTTGCCTGTCATAATTAGTATCGAAGTTACAGTTGCTTGACATAATTAGTATCGAAGTTACAGTTACTTGTCATAATAAGTATCGAAGTTACAGTTACCTGTCATAATTAGTATCGAAGTTACAGTTACTTGTCATAATTAGTTTCGAAGTTACAGTTACCTGTCATAATTAGTATCGAAGTGACAGTTACTTGTCGAAATAAGTAACGAAGTTACAGTTACCTGTCATAATTAGTATCGAAATTACAGTTACTTGTCATAATTAGTATCGAAGTTACAGTTACTTGTCATAATTAGTATCGAAGTTACAGTTACCTGTCATAATTAGTATCGAAGTTACAGTTACTTGTCATAATTAGTTTCGAAGTTACAGTTACCTGTCATAATTAGTATCGAAGTTACAGTCACCTGTCATAATTTGTATCGAAATTACAGTTACCTGTCATAATTAGTAACGAAGTTACCGTTACCTGTAATAATTAGTATCGAAGTTAGAGTTACTCGTCATAATTAGTAACGAAGATACAGTTACCTGTCATCATAAGTATCGAAGTTACTGTTACCGGTCATAATTAGTATCTAAGTGACAGTTACCTGCCATAAATGTATCGAAGTTACAGTTACTTGTCATAATTAGTAACGAAGTTACAGTATACTGTCATATTTAGTATCGAAGTTACAGTTACTTGTCATTATTAGTAACGAAGTTGGAGTTACCTGTCATAATTAGTAACGAGGTTACAGTTACTTGTCATAATTAGTATCGAAGTTACAGGTACCTGTCATAATTAGTATCGAAGTTACAGTTACTTGTCATAATTAGTATCAAAGTTACAGTTACCTGTCATAATTAGTATCGAAGTTACAGTTACTTGTCATAATTAGTAATGAAGTTACAGTTACCTGTCATAATTAGTATCGAAGTTACAGTTACTTGTCATAATTAGTATCAAAGTTACAGTTACCTGTCATAATTAGTATCGAAGTTACAGTTACCTGTCATAATTAGTATCGAAGTTACAGTTACCTGTCATAATTAGTATCGAAGTTACAGTTACTTGTCATAATTTGTATCGAAGTTACTGTTACCTGTCATAAGTAGTATCGAAGTTACAGTTACTTGCCATAATTAGTAACGAAGTTACAGTTACCTGTCATAATTAGTATCGAAGTTACTGTTACTTGTCATAATTAGTATAGAAGTTACTGTTAGCTGTCTTAATTAGTATCGAAGTTACAGGTACTTGTCATAATTAGTATCGAAGTTACAGTTACTTGTCTTAATTAGCAACGATGTTACAGTAACCTGTCATAATAAGTAGCGAAGTTACAGTTACCTGCCATAATTTGTATCGAAATATCAGTTACTTGTCATAATTACTTTCGAAGTTACTGTTACCTGTCATAATTAGTATCGAAGTTACAGTCACTTGTCATAATTAGTATCGAAGTTACAGATACTTGTCGTAATTAGTAACAAAGTTACAGTTACCTGTCATAATTAGTATCGAAGTTACAGTTACTTGTCGTAATTAGTAACCAAGTTACCGTTACCTGTCATTATTAGTAACGAAGTTAGAGTTACTTGTTATAATTATTATCGAAGTTACAGTTACCTGTCATTATTAGTAACGAGGTTACAGTTACCTGTCATAATTAGTATCGAAGTTACTGTTACTTGTCATAATTAGTATCGATGTTACTGTTACCTGTCTTAATTAGTAACGAAGTTACAGTTACCTGTCATAATTAGTATCGAAGTTACAGTTACCTGTCATTATTAGTAACGAAGTTAGAGTTACTTGTCATAATTATTATCGAAGTTACAGTTACCAGTCATAATTAGTAACGAGGTTACAGTTACCTGTCATAATTAGTATCGAAGTTACCGTTACTTGTCATAATTAGTGTCGAAGTTACTGTTACCTGTCTTAATTAGTATCGAAGTTACAGTTACCTGTCATAATTAGTATCGAATTTACAGTTACTTGTCATAATTTGTAACGAAGTTACTGTAACCTGTCATAATTAGTAACGAAAATACAGTTACCTGCCATAATTGACATCGAAGTTACTGTTTCCTGTCATAAGTAGTATCGAAGTTACAGTTACTTGCCATAATAAGTAACGAGGTTACAGTTACCTGTCATAATTAGTATCGAAGTTACTGTTACTTGTCATAATTAGTATCGAAGTTACTGTTAGCTGTCATAATTAGTATCGAAGTTACAGTTACTTGTCATAATTAGTATCGAAGTTACAGTGTTTTGTCTTAATTAGCAACGAAGTTACAGTAACCTGTCATAATAAGTAGCGAAGTTACAGTTACCTGCCATAATTTGTATCGAAATTACAGTTACTTGTCGTAATTAGTTTCGAAGTTACTGTTACCTGTCATAATTAGTATCGAAGTTACAGTCACTTGTCATAATTAGTATCGAAGTTACAGATACTTGTCGTAATTAGTAACGAAGTTACAGTTACCTGTCATAATTAGTATCAAAGTAACAGTCACTTGTCGTAATTAGTAACCAAGTTACAGTTACCTGTCATTATTAGTAACGAAATTAGAGTTACTTGTTATAATTATTATCGAAGTTACAGTTACCTGTCATAATTAGTACCGAGGTTACAGTTACTGGTCATAATAAGTATCGAAGTTACTGTTACTTGTCATAATTAGTTTCGATGTTACTGTTACCTGTCTTAATTAGTATCGAAGTTACAGTTACCTGTCATAATTAGTATCGAAGTTACAGTTACCTGTCATTATTAGAAACGAAGTTAGAGTTAATTGTCATAATTATTATCGAAGTTACAGTTACCAGTCATAATTAGTAACGAGGTTACAGTTACCTGTCATAATTAGTATCGAAGTTACTGTTACTTGTCATAATTAGTGTCGATGTTACTGTTACCTGTCTTAATTAGTATCGAAGTTACAGTTACCAGTCATAATTAGTAACGAGGTTACAGTTACCTGTCATAATTAGTATCGAAGTTACTGTTACTTGTCATAATTAGTGTCGAAGTTACTGTTACCTGTCTTAATTAGTATCGAAGTTACAGTTACCTGTCATAATAAGTATCGAATTTACAGTTACTTGTCATAATTTTTAACAAAGTTACTGTAACCTGTCATAATTAGTATCGAAGTTACAGTTACCTGCCATAATGTACATTGAAGTATCTGTTACCTGTCATAAGTAGTATCGAAGTTACAGTTACTTGCCATAATAAGTAACGAAGTTACAGTTACCTGTCATAACTAGTATCGAAGTTACTGTTACTTGTCATAATTAGTATCGAAGTTACTGTTAGCTGTCATAATTAGTATCGAAGTTACGGTTACTTGTCATAATTAGTATCGAAGTTACAGTTACTTGCCTTAATTAGCAACGAAGTTACAGTAACCTGTCATAATAAGTAGCGAAGTTACAGTTACCTGCCATTATTTTTGTATCGAAATTACAGTTACTTGTCGTAATTAGTTTCGAAGTTACTGTTACCTGTCATAATTAGTATGGAAGTTACAGTCACTTGTCATAATTAGTATCGAAGTTACAGATACTTGTCGTAATTAGTAACGAAGTTACAGTTTCCTGTCATAATTAGTATCAGAGTTACAGTTACTTGTCGTAATTAGTAACCAAGTTACAGTTACCTGTCATTATTAGTAACGAAGTTAGAGTTACTTGTTATAATTATTATCGAAGTTACAGTTACCTGTCATAATTAGTACCGAGGTTACAGTTACTTGTCATAATTAGTATCGAAGTTACTGTTACTTGTTATAATTAGTTTCGATGTTACTGTTACCTGTCTTAATTAGTATCAAAGTTACAGTTACCTGTCATAATTAGTATCGAAGTTACAGTTACCTGTCATTATTAGAAACGAAGTTAGAGTTACTTGTCATAATTATTATCGAAGTTACAGTTACCAGTCATAATTAGTAACGAGGTTACAGTTACCTGTCATAATTAGTATCGAAGTTACTGTTACTTGTCATAATTAGTTTCGAAGTTACTGTTACCTGTCTTAATTAGTATCGAAGTTACAGTTACCTGTCATAATTAGTATCGAAGTTACTGTTACTTGTCATAATTTGTAACGAAGTTACTGTAACCTGTCATGATTAGTATCGAAGTTACAGTTACCTGCCATAATTTGCATCGAAATTACAGTTATTTGTCATAAATAGTATCGAAGATACTGTTACCTGTCATAATAGAATCGAAGTTACAGTTACCTGTCATAATTAGTATCAATGTTACAGTTACCTGTCATAATTGGTATCGATGTTACAGTTACTTGTCATAATTAGTAACGAAGTTACATTTACCTGTCATAATTTGTATCGAAGTTACATTTACTTGTCATAATTAGTATCGAAGTTAGTTACCTGTCATAAATAGTATCGAAGTTACAGTTACGTGTCATAATTGGTATGGAAGTTACTGTTACTTGTCATAATGAGTATCAAAGTTACAGTTACCTGTCATAATTAGTAACGAAGTTACAGTTGCCTGACATAATTTGTATCGAAGTTACAGTTACTTGTCATAATAAGTATCGAAGTTACAGTTACTTGTCATAATTAGTATCGAAGTTACAGTTACTTGTCATAATTAGTATCGAAGTTACAGTTACCTGTCATAATTAGTAACGAAGTTACAGTTGCCTGACATAATTTGTATCGAAGTTACAGTTACCTGTCATAATTAGTATGGATGTTCCAGTTACTTGTCATAATAAGTATCAAAGTTACAGTTACCTGTCATAATTAGTAACGATGTTACAGTTGCCTGACATAATTTGTATCGAAGTTACAGTTACCTGTCATAATTAGTAACGAAGTTACAGTTACCTGTCATAATTAGTTTCGAAGTTACAGTTACCTGCCATTATTAGTACCGAAAATACAGTTACCTTTCTTAATTAGTATCGAAGTTACAGATACCTGTCATAATTAGTATCGAAGTTACAGTTACCTGTCATAATTAGTTTCAAAGTTACAGTTACTTGTCATAATTAGTAACCAAGTTACAGTTAACCGTCATAATTAGTATCTAAATAACAGTTACTTGTCATAATTAGTTTCGAAGTTACAGTTACCTGTCATAATTAGTTTCGAAGTTACAGTTATCTGTCATAATTAGTATCGAAGTTACAGTTACTTGTCAAAATTAGTATCGAAGTTACAGTTACTTGTCATAATTAGTATCGAAGTTACAGTTACCTGTCATAATTAGTTTCGAAGTTACAGTTACTTGTCAAAATTAGTTTCGAAGTTACTGTTACCTGTCATAATTAGTATCGAAGTTACAGTTACTTTTAATAATTAGTTACCAAGCTACAGTTACCTGTCATAATTAGTATCGATGTTACAGTTACTTGTCATAATTAGTATCGAAGTTACAGTTACTTGTCATAATTAGTATCGAAGTTACAGTTACATGTCATAATTAGTATCGAAGTTACAGTTACTTGACATAATTAGTAACGAAGTTACAGTAAACTGTCATAATTAGTATCGAAGTTAGAGTTACCTGCCATAATTTGTATCGAAATTACAGTTACTTTTCATAATTAGTTTCGAAGTAACTGTTACCTGTCATAATTAGTATCGAAGTTACAGTTACTTGTCATAATTAGTATCGAAGTTACAGTTACTTGTTATAATCAGTAACGAAGTTACAGTTACCTGTCATAATTAGTATCTAAGTAACAGTTACTTGTCATAATTAGTATCGAAGTTAAAGTTACTTGTCATAATTAGTATCGAAGCAACAGTTACCTGTCATAATTAGTATCGAAGTTACAGTTACCTGCCATAATTTGTTTCGAAGTTACAGTTACCTGTCATAATTAGTTTCGAAGTTACATTTACCTGTCATAATTAGTAACGAAGTAACAGTTACCTGCCATAATTTGTATCGAAATTACAGTTACTTGTCATGATTAGTAACGAAGTTACAGTTACCTGTCATAATTAGTAACGAAGTTACAGTTACCTGTCATAATTTGTATCGAAGTTACAGTTACTTGTCATAATTTGTATCGATGTTACAGTTACCTGTCATAATTAGTATCGAAGTTACAGGTACCTGTCATATTTAGTATCGAAGTTACAGTTACTTGTCATAATTAGTATCAAAGTTACAGTTACCTGTCATAATTAGTATCGAAGTTACAGTTACTTGTCATAATTAGTAGCGAAGTAACAGTTACCTGCCATAATTTGTATCTAAGTTACAGTTACTTGTCATTATTAGTAACGAAGTTAGAGTTACCTGTCATAATAAGTAACGAGGTTACAGTTACCTGTCATAATTAGTATCGAAGTTACAGTTACCTGCCATTATTTGTACCGAAAATACAGTTACCTGTCTTAATTAGTATCGAAGGTACAGATACCTGTCATAATTAGTATCGAAGTTACAGTTGCCTGTCATAATTAGTATCGAAGTTACATTTACTTGTCATAATCAGTATCAAAGTTACAGTTACCTCTCATAATTAGTATCGAAGTTACAGTTACTTGTCATAATTAGTTTCAAGGATACAGATACCTGTCATAATTAGTATCGAAGTTACAGTTACCTGTCATAATTAGTATCGAAGTTACAATATTTGTCATAATAAGTATCGAAGTTATTGTTAACTGTCATAAGTAGTATCGAAGTTACAGTTACTTGTCATAATTACTAACGAAGTTACAGTTACCTGTCATAATTAGTATCGAATTTACAGTTACCTGTCATAATTAGTATCGAAGTTACAGTTACTTGTCGTAATAAGTAACGAAGATACAGTTACCTGTCATAATTAGTATCGAAGTTACATTTACATTTCATAATTAGTATCGAAGTTACAGTTACTTGTCATAATTAGTATCAAAGTTACAGTTACCTGTCATAATTAGTATCGCAGTTACAGTTACTCGTCATAATTAGTTTCGAAGTTACAGTTACCTGTCATAATTAGTATCGAAGTTACAGTTACCTGCCATAATTTGTATCGAAATTACAGTTACTTGTCATAATTAGTAACGAAGTTACAGTTACCTGTCATCATAAGTATCGAAGTTATTGTTACCTGTCATAATTAGTATCTAAGTAACAGTTACCTGCCATAAATGTATCGAAGTTACAGTTACATGTCATAATTAGTAACAAAGTTACAGTAAACTGTCATATTTAGTATCGAAGTTACAGTTACTTGTCATTATTAGTAACGAAGTTAGAGTTACCTGTCATAATAAGTAACGAGGTTACAGTTACCTGTCATAATTAGTATCGAAGTTACAGGTACCTGTCATAAATAGTATCGAAGTTACAGTTACTTGTCATAATTAGTATCAAAGTTACAGTTACCTGTCATAATTAGTATCGAAGTTACAGTTACTTGTCATAATTAGTAATGAAGTTACAGTTACCTGTCATAATTAGTATCGAAGTTACAGTTACTTGTCATAATTAGTATCAAAGTTACAGTTACCGGTCATAATTAGTATCGAAGTTACAGTTACCTGTCATAATTAGTATCGAAGTTACAGTTACCTGTCATAATTAGTATCGAAGTTACAGTTACTTGTCATAATTTGTATCGAAGTTACTGTTACCTGTCATAAGTAGTATCGAAGTTACAGTTACTTGCCAGAATTAGTAACGAGGTTACAGTTACCTGTCATAATTAGTATCGAAGTTACTGTTACTTGTCATAATTAGTATCGAAGTTACTGTTAGCTGTCATAATTAGTATCGAAGTTACAGTTACCTGCCATAATTTGCATCGAAATTACAGTTATTTGTCATAAATAGTATCGAAGATACTGTTACCTGTCATAATAGAATCGAAGTTACAGTTACCTGTCATAATTAGTATCAATGTTACAGTTACCTGTCATAATTGGTATCGATGTTACAGTTACTTGTCATAATTAGTAACGAAGTTACATTTACCTGTCATAATTTGTATCGAAGTTACATTTACTTGTCATAATTAGTATCGAAGTTAGTTACCTGTCATAATTAGTATCGAAGTTACAGTTACGTGTCATAATTGGTATGGAAGTTACAGTTACTTGTCATAATGAGTATCAAAGTTACAGTTACCTGTCATAATTAGTAACGAAGTTACAGTTGCCTGACATAATTTGTATCGAAGTTACAGTTACTTGTCATAATAAGTATCGAAGTTACAGTTACTTGTCATAATTAGTATCGAAGTTACAGTTACTTGTCATAATAAGTATCGAAGTTACAGTTACCTGTCATAATTAGTAACGAAGTTAAAGTTGCCTGACATAATTTGTATCGAAGTTACAGTTACCTGTCATAATTAGTATGGAAGTTCCAGTTACTTGTCATTAATTAGTATCAAAGTTACAGTTACCTGTCATAATTAGTAACGATGTTACAGTTGCCTGACATAATTTGTATCGAAGTTACAGTTACCTGTCATAATTAGTAACGAAGTTACAGTTACCTGTCATAATTAGTTTCGAAGTTACAGTTACCTGCCATTATTAGTACCGAAAATACAGTTACCTTTCTTAATTAGTATCGAAGTTACAGATACCTGTCATAATTAGTATCGAAGTTACAGTTACCTGTCATAAATAGTTTCGAAGTTACAGTTACTTGTCATAATTAGTAACCAAGTTACAGTTAACCGTCATAATTAGTATCTAAATAACAGTTACTTGTCATAATTAGTTTCGAAGTTACAGTTACCTGTCATAATTAGTTTCGAAGTTACAGTTATCTGTCATAATTAGTATCGAAGTTACAGTTACTTGTCAAAATTAGTATCGAAGTTACAGTTAATTGTCATAATTAGTATCGAAGTTACAGTTACCTGTCATAATTAGTTTCGAAGTTACAGTTACTTGTCAAAATTAGTTTCGAAGTAACTGTTACCTGTCATAATTAGTATCGAAGCTACAGTTACTTTTAATAATTAGTAACCAAGCTACAGTTACCTGTCATAATTAGTATCGATGTTACAGTTACTTGTCATAATTAGTATCGAAGTTACAGTTACTTGTCATAATTAGTATCGAAGTTACAGTAACTTGTCATAATTAGTATCGAAGTTACAGTTACTTGACATAATTAGTAACGAAGTTACAGTAAACTGTCATAATTAGTATCGAAGTTAGAGTTACCTGCCATAATTTGTATCGAAATTACAGTTACTTTTCATAATTAGTTTCGAAGTAACTGTTACCTGTCATAATTAGTATCGAAGTTACAGTTACTTGTCATAATTAGTATCGAAGTTACAGTTACTTGTTGTAATCAGTAACGAAGTTACAGTTACCTGTCATAATTAGTATCTAAGTAACAGTTACTTGTCATAATTAGTATCGAAGTTAAAGTTACTTGTCATAATTAGTATCGAAGCAACAGTTACCTGTCATAATTAGTATCGAAGTTACAGTTACCTGCCATAATTTGTTTCGAAGTTACAGTTACCTGTCATAATTAGTTTCGAAGTTACATTTACCTGTCATAATTAGTAACGAAGGAACAGTTACCTGCCATAATTTGTATCGAAATTACAGTTACTTGTCATGATTAGTAACGAAGTTACAGTTACCTGTCATAATTAGTAACGAAGTTACAGTTACCTGTCATAATTTGTATCGAAGTTACAGTTACTTGTCATAATTTGTATCGATGTTACAGTTACCTGTCATAATTAGTATCGAAGTTACAGGTACCTGTCATATTTAGTATCGAAGTTACAGTTACTTGTCATAATTAGTATCAAAGTTACAGTTACCTGTCATAATTAGTATCGAAGTTACAGTTACTTGTCATAATTAGTAACGAAGTAACAGTTACCTGCCATAATTTGTATCTAAGTTACAGTTACTTGTCATTATTAGTAACGAAGTTAGAGTTACCTGTCATAATTAGTAACGAGGTTACAGTTACCTGTCATAATTAGTATCGAAGTTACAGTTACCTGCCATTATTTGTACCGAAAATACAGTTACCTGTCTTAATTAGTATCGAAGGTACAGATACCTGTCATAATTAGTATCGAAGTTACAGTTACCTGTCATAATTAGTATCGAAGTTACATTTACTTGTCATAATCAGTATCAAAGTTACAGTTACCTCTCATAATTTGTATCGAAGTTACAGTTACTTGTCATAATTAGTTTCAAGGATACAGATACCTGTCATAATTAGTATCGAAGTTACAGTTACCTGTCATAATTAGTATCGAAGTTACAATATTTGTCATAATAAGTATCGAAGTTATTGTTAACTGTCATAAGTAGTATCGAAGTTACAGTTACTTGTCATAATTACTAACGAAGTTACAGTTACCTGTCATAATTAGTATCGAAGTTACAGTTACTTGTCATAATTAGTATCGAAGTTACAGTTACTTGTCGTAATAAGTAACGAAGTTACAGTTACCTGTCATAATTAGTATCGAAGTTACATTTACTTTTCATAATTAGTATCGAAGTTACAGTTACTTGTCATAATTAGTATCAAAGTTACAGTTACCTGTCATAATTAGTATCGCAGTTACAGTTACTTGTCATAATTAGTTTCGAAGTTACAGTTACCTGTCATAATTAGTATCGAAGTGACAGTTACTTGTCGAAATAAGTAACGAAGTTACAGTTACCTGTCATAATTAGTATCGAAGTTACAGTTACTTGTCATAATAAGTATCGAAGTTACAGTTACTTGTCATAATTAGTATCGAAGATACAGTTACCTGTCATAATTAGTATCGACGTTACAGTTACTTGTCATAATTAGTTTCAAAGTTACAGTTACCTGTCATAATTAGTATCGAAGTTACAGTTACCTGCCATAATTTGTATCGAAATTACAGTTACCTGTCATAATTAGTAATGAAGTTACCGTTACCTGTCATAATTAGTATCGAAGTTAGAGTTACTTGTCATAATTAGTAACGAAGTTACAGTTACCTGTCATCATAAGTATCGAAGTTATTGTTACCTGTCATAATTAGTATCTAAGTAACAGTTACCTGCCATAAATGTTTCGAAGTTACAGTTACATGACATAATTAGTAACGAAGTTACAGTAAACTGTCATATTTAGTATCGAAGTTACAGTTACTTCTCATTATTAGTAACGAAGTTAGAGTTACCTGTCATAATAAGTAACGAGGTTACAGTTACCTGTCATAATTAGTATCGAAGTTACAGGTACCTGTCATAAATAGTATCGAAGTTACAGTTACTTGTCATAATTAGTATCAAAGTTACAGTTACCTGTCATAATTAGTATCGAAGTTACAGTTACTTGTCATAATTAGTAATGAAGTTACAGTTACCTGTCATAATTAGTATCGAAGTTACAGTTACTTGTCATAATTAGTATCAAAGTTACAGTTACCGGTCATAATTAGTATCGAAGTTACAGTTACCTGTCATAATTAGTATCGAAGTTACAGTTACCTGTCATAATTAGTATCGAAGTTACAGTTACTTGTCATAATTTGTATCGAAGTTACTGTAACCTGTCATAAGTAGTATCGAAGTTACAGTTACTTGCCATAATTAGTAACGAGGTTACAGTTACCTGTCATAATTAGTATCGAAGTTACTGTTACTTGTCATAATTAGTATCGAAGTTACTGTTAACTGTCATAATTAGTATCGAAGTTACAGTTACCTGCCATAATTTGCATCGAAATTACAGTTATTTGTAATAAATAGTATCGAAGATACTGTTACCTGTCATAATAGAATCGAAGTTACAGTTACCTGTCATAATTAGTATCAATGTTACAGTTACCTGTCATAATTGGTATC
This sequence comes from Meconema thalassinum, assembly GCA_946902985.2. Taxonomy (NCBI): domain Eukaryota; kingdom Metazoa; phylum Arthropoda; class Insecta; order Orthoptera; family Tettigoniidae; genus Meconema; species Meconema thalassinum. The sequence goes on along the minus strand of OX336388.2, from coordinate 1,694,670,690 downwards.
GATGTTACAGTTACTTGTCATAATTAGTAACGAAGTTACATTTACCTGTCATAATTTGTATCGAAGTTACATTTACTTGTCATAATTAGTATCGAAGTTAGTTACCTGTCATAATTAGTATCGAAGTTACAGTTACGAGTCATAATTGGTATGGAAGTTACAGTTACTTGTCATAATGAGTATCAAAGTTACAGTTACCTGTCATAATTAGTAACGAAGTTACAGTTGCCTGACATAATTTGTATCGAAGTTACAGTTACTTGTCATAATAAGTATCGAAGTTACAGTTACTTGTCATAATTAGCATTGAAGTTACAGTTACTTGTCATAATTAGTATCGAAGTTTTAGTTACCTGTCATAATTAGTAACGAAGTTAAAGTTGCCTGACATAATTTGTATCGAAATTACAGTTACCTGTCATAATTAGTATGGATGTTCCAGTTACTTGTCATAATTAGTATCAAAGTTACAGTTACCTGTCATAATTAGTAACGATGTTACAGTTGCCTGACATAATTTGTATCGAAGTTACAGTTACCTGTCATAATTAGTAACGAAGTTACAATTACCTGTCATAATTAGTTTCGAAGTTACAGTTACCTGCCATTATTAGTACCGAAAATACAGTTACCTTTCTTAATTAGTATCGAAGTTACAGATACCTGTCATAATAAGTATCGAAGTTACAGTTACCTGTCATAATTAGTTTCGAAGTTACAGTTACTTGTCATAATTAGTAACCAAGTTACAGTTAACCGTCATAATTAGTATCTAAATAACAGTTACTTGTCATAATTAGTTTCGAAGTTACAGTTACCTGTCATAATTAGTTTCGAAGTTACAGTTATCTGTCATAATTAGTATCGAAGTTACAGTTACTTGTCAAAATTAGTATCGAAGTTACAGTTAATTGTCATAATTAGTATCGAAGTTACAGTTACCTGTCATAATTAGTTTCGAAGTTACAGTTACTTGTCAAAATTAGTTTCGAAGTAACTGTTACCTGTCATAATTAGTATCGATGTTACAGTTACTTTTAATAATTAGTAACCAAGCTACAGTTACCTGTCATAATTAGTATCGATGTTACAGTTACTTGTCATAATTAGTATCGAAGTTACAGTTACTTGTCATAATTAGTATCGAAGTTACAGTTACTTGTCATAATTAGTATCGAAGTTACAGTTACTTGACATAATTAGTAACGAAGTTACAGTAAACTGTCATAATTAGTATCGAAGTTAGAGTTACCTGCCATAATTTGTATCGAAATTACAGTTACTTTTCATAATCAGTTTCGAAGTAACTGTTACCTGTCATAATTAGTATCGAAGTTACAGTTACTTGTCATAATTAGTATCGAAGTTACAGTTACTTGTTATAATCAGTAACGAAGTTACAGTTACCTGTCATAATTAGTATCTAAGTAACAGTTACTTGTCATAATTAGTATCGAAGTTAAAGTTACTTGTCATAATTAGTATCGAAGCAACAGTTACCTGTCATAATTAGTATCGAAGTTACAGTTACCTGCCATAATTTGTTTCGAAGTTACAGTTACCTGTCATAATTAGTTTCGAAGTTACATTTACCTGTCATAATTAGTAACGAAGTAACAGTTACCTGCCATAATTTGTATCGAAATTACAGTTACTTGTCATGATTAGTAACGAAGTTACAGTTACCTGTCATAATTAGTAACGAAGTTACAGTTACCTGTCATAATTTGTATCGAAGTTACAGTTACTTGTCATAATTTGTATCGATGTTACAGTTACCTGTCATAATTAGTATCGAAGTTACAGGTACCTGTCATATTTAGTATCGAAGTTACAGTTACTTGTCATAATTAGTATCAAAGTTACAGTTACCTGTCATAATTAGTATCGAAGTTACAGTTACCTGTCATAATTAGTATCGAAGTTACAGTTACTTGTCGTAATAAGTAACGAAGTTACAGTTACCTGTCATAATTAGTATCGAAGTTACATTTACTTTTCATAATTAGTATCGAAGTTAAAGTTACTTGTCATAATTAGTATCAAAGTTACAGTAACCTGTCATAATTAGTATCGCAGTTACAGTTACTTGTCATAATTAGTTTCGAAGTTACAGTTACCTGTCATAATTAGTATCGAAGTGACAGTTACTTGTCGAAATAAGTAACGAAGTTACAGTTACCTGTCATAATTAGTATCGAAGTTACAGTTACTTGTCATAATTAGTATCGAAGTTACAGTTACTTGTCATAATTAGTATCGAAGATACAGTTACCTGTCATAATTAGTATCGACGTTACAGTTACTTGTCATAATTAGTTTCGAAGTTACAGTTACCTGTCATAATTAGTATCGAAGTTACATTTACCTGCCATAATTTGTATCGAAATTACAGTTACCTGTCATAATTAGTAATGAAGTTGCCGTTGCCTGTCATAATTAGTATCGAAGTTAGAGTTACTTGTCATAATTAGTAACGAAGTTACAGTTACCTGTCATCATAAGTATCGAAGTTATTGTTACCTGTCATAATTAGTATCTAAGTAACAGTTACCTGCCATAAATGTATCGAAGTTACAGTTACATGTCATAATTAGTAACGAAGTTACAGTAAACTGTCATATTTAGTATCGAAGTTACAGTTGAAAATGAAAATCCACAGCCTGCTTCCAGTCTCCGACCGGGTCAGGAATGGAATGAATGAAGCCCCCATCTAGCGGCAAGGATATGAACTGTGCCGGCTGCCGAGGCCTGACGCACTCCTCTGGGGCAATGATTAAATGAGTGACAGATGAAATGATATGATAGTGGAGAGTGTTGCTGGAATGAAATTTTGACGGGGAAAACCGGAGTACCCGGAGAAAAACCTGTCTGCCTCCGTTTTGTCCAGCACAGATCTCACATGGAGTGACCGGGATTTGAACCACGGACCCAGCGGTGAGAGGCCGGCGTGCTGCCGCCTAAGCCACGGAGGCATGTCGAAGTTACAGTTACTTGTCATTATTAGTAACGAAGTTAGAGTTACCTGTCATAATAAGTAACGAGGTTACAGTTACCTGTCATAATTAGTATCGAAGTTACAGGTACCTGTCATAAATAGTATCGAAGTTACAGTTACTTGTCATAATTAGTATCAAAGTTACAGTTACCTGTCATAATTAGTATCGAAGTTACAGTTACTTGTCATAATTAGTAATGAAGTTACAGTTACCTGTCATAATTAGTATCGAAGTTACAGTTACTTGTCATAATTAGTATCAAAGTTACAGTTACCGGTCATAATTAGTATCGAAGTTAGAGTTACCTGTCATAATTAGTATCGAAGTTACAGTTACCTGTCATAATTAGTATCGAAGTTACAGTTACTTGTCATAATTTGTATCGAAGTTACTGTTACCTGTCATAAGTAGTATCGAAGTTACAGTTACTTGCCATATTTAGTAACGAGGTTACAGTTACCTGTCATAATTAGTATCGAAGTTACTGTTACTTGTCATAATTAGTATCGAAGTTACTGTTAGCTGTCATAATTAGTATCGAAGTTACAGTTACTTGTCATAATTAGTATCGAAGTTACAGTTACTTGTCTTAATTAGCAACGAAGTTACAGTAACCTGTCATAATAAGTATCGAAGTTACAGTTACCTGCCATAATTTGTATCGAAATTACAGATACTTGTCATAATTAGTTTCGAAGTTACTGTTACCTGTCATAATTAGTATCGAAGTTACAGTCACTTGTCATAATTAGTATCGAAGTTACAGATACTTGTCGTAATTAGTAACGAAGTTAAAGTTACCTGTCATAATTAGTATCGAAGTTACAGTTACTTGTCGTAATTAGTAACCAAGTTACAGTTACCTGTCATTATTAGTAACGAAGTTAGAGTTACTTGTCATAATTATTATCGAAGTTACAGTTATCTGTCATAATTAGTAATGAGGTTACAGTTACCTGTCATTATTAGTATCGAAGTTACTGTTACTTGTCATAATCAGTATCGATGTTACTGTTACCTGTCTTAATTAGTATCGAAGTTACAGTTACCTGTCATAATTAGTATCGAAGTTACAGTTACTTGTCATAATTAGTATCGAAGTTACAGTTACCTGTCATAATTAGTCACGAAGTTACAGTTACCTGTCATAATTAGTTTCGAAGTTACAGTTACCTGCCATTATTAGTACCGAAAATACAGTTACCTGTCTTAATTAGTATCGAAGTTACAGATACCTGTCATAATTAGTATCGAAGTTACAGTTACCTGTCATAATTAGTTTCGAAGTTACAGTTACTTATCATAATTAGTAACGAAGTTACAGTTACCTGTCATAATTTGTATCGAAGTTACAGTTACTTGTCATAATTTGTATCGATGTTACAGTTACCTGTCATAATTAGTATCGAAGTTACAGGTACCTGTCATATTTAGTATCGAAGTTACAGTTACTTGTCATAATTAGTATCAAAGTTACAGTTACCTGTCATAATTAGTATCGAAGTTACAGTTACCTGTCATAATTAGTATCGAAGTTACAGTTACTTGTCGTAATAAGTAACGAAGTTACAGTTACCTGTCATAATTAGTATCGAAGTTACATTTACTTTTCATAATTAGTATCGAAGTTAAAGTTACTTGTCATAATTAGTATCAAAGTTACAGTAACCTGTCATAATTAGTATCGCAGTTACAGTTACTTGTCATAATTAGTTTCGAAGTTACAGTTACCTGTCATAATTAGTATCGAAGTGACAGTTACTTGTCGAAATAAGTAACGAAGTTACAGTTACCTGTCATAATTAGTATCGAAGTTACAGTTACTTGTCATAATTAGTATCGAAGTTACAGTTACTTGTCATAATTAGTATCGAAGATACAGTTACCTGTCATAATTAGTATCGACGTTACAGTTACTTGTCATAATTAGTTTCGAAGTTACAGTTACCTGTCATAATTAGTATCGAAGTTACATTTACCTGCCATAATTTGTATCGAAATTACAGTTACCTGTCATAATTAGTAATGAAGTTGCCGTTGCCTGTCATAATTAGTATCGAAGTTAGAGTTACTTGTCATAATTAGTAACGAAGTTACAGTTACCTGTCATCATAAGTATCGAAGTTATTGTTACCTGTCATAATTAGTATCTAAGTAACAGTTACCTGCCATAAATGTATCGAAGTTACAGTTACATGTCATAATTAGTAACGAAGTTACAGTAAACTGTCATATTTAGTATCGAAGTTACAGTTGAAAATGAAAATCCACAGCCTGCTTCCAGTCTCCGACCGGGTCAGGAATGGAATGAATGAAGCCCCCATCTAGCGGCAAGGATATGAACTGTGCCGGCTGCCGAGGCCTGACGCACTCCTCTGGGGCAATGATTAAATGAGTGACAGATGAAATGATATGATAGTGGAGAGTGTTGCTGGAATGAAATTTTGACAGGGAAAACCGGAGTACCCGGAGAAAAACCTGTCTGCCTCCGTTTTGTCCAGCACAGATCTCACATGGAGTGACCGGGATTTGAACCACGGACCCAGCGGTGAGAGGCCGGCGTGCTGCCGCCTAAGCCACGGAGGCATGTCGAAGTTACAGTTACTTGTCATTATTAGTAACGAAGTTAGAGTTACCTGTCATAATAAGTAACGAGGTTACAGTTACCTGTCATAATTAGTATCGAAGTTACAGGTACCTGTCATAAATAGTATCGAAGTTACAGTTACTTGTCATAATTAGTATCAAAGTTACAGTTACCTGTCATAATTAGTATCGAAGTTACAGTTACTTGTCATAATTAGTAATGAAGTTACAGTTACCTGTCATAATTAGTATCGAAGTTACAGTTACTTGTCATAATTAGTATCAAAGTTACAGTTACCGGTCATAATTAGTATCGAAGTTAGAGTTACCTGTCATAATTAGTATCGAAGTTACAGTTACCTGTCATAATTAGTATCGAAGTTACAGTTACTTGTCATAATTTGTATCGAAGTTACTGTTACCTGTCATAAGTAGTATCGAAGTTACAGTTACTTGCCATATTTAGTAACGAGGTTACAGTTACCTGTCATAATTAGTATCGAAGTTACTGTTACTTGTCATAATTAGTATCGAAGTTACTGTTAGCTGTCATAATTAGTATCGAAGTTACAGTTACTTGTCATAATTAGTATCGAAGTTACAGTTACTTGTCTTAATTAGCAACGAAGTTACAGTAACCTGTCATAATAAGTATCGAAGTTACAGTTACCTGCCATAATTTGTATCGAAATTACAGATACTTGTCATAATTAGTTTCGAAGTTACTGTTACCTGTCATAATTAGTATCGAAGTTACAGTCACTTGTCATAATTAGTATCGAAGTTACAGATACTTGTCGTAATTAGTAACGAAGTTAAAGTTACCTGTCATAATTAGTATCGAAGTTACAGTTACTTGTCGTAATTAGTAACCAAGTTACAGTTACCTGTCATTATTAGTAACGAAGTTAGAGTTACTTGTCATAATTATTATCGAAGTTACAGTTATCTGTCATAATTAGTAACGAGGTTACAGTTACCTGTCATTATTAGTATCGAAGTTACAACTACCCGTCATAATTAGTATCGAAGTTACTGTTACTTGTCACAATTAGCAACGAAGTTACAGTTACCTGCCATAATTTGTTTCGAAGTTACAGTTACCTGTCGTAATTATTTTCGAAGTTACAGTTACCTGTCATAATTAGTATCGAAGTTACAGTTACTTTTCAAAATTAGTATCGAAGTTACAGTTACTTGTCATAATTAGTATCGAAGTTACAGTTACACGTCAAAATTAGTTTCGAAGTTACTGTTACCTGTCATAATTAGTATCGAAGTTACAGTTACTTGTAATAATTAGTAACCAAGCTACAGTTACCTGTCATAATTAGTATCGAAGTTACAGTCACTTGTCATAATTAGTATCGAAGTTACAGTTACTTGTCATAATTAGTATCGAAGTTACAGTTATGTGACATAATTAGTAACGAAGTTACATAAACTGTCATAATTAGTATCGAAGTTAGTTACCGGCCATAATTTGTATCGAAATTACAGTTACTAGTCATAATTAGTCTCGAGGTTACTGTTACCTGTCATAATTAGTATCGAAGTTACAGTTACTTGTCATAATTAGTATCGACGTTACAGTTACTTGTCATAATTAGTAACGAAGTTACAGTTACCTGTCATAATTAGTATCTAAGTAACAGTTACTTGTCATAATTAGTATCGAAGTTAAAGTTACTTGTCATAATTAGTATCGAAGCAACAGTTACCTGTCATAATTAGTATCGAAGTTACAGTTACCTGCCATAATTTGTTTCGAAGTTACAGTTACCTGTCATAATTAGTTTCGAAGTTACATTTACCTGTCATAATTAGTAACGAAGTAACAGTTACCTGCCATAATTTGTATCGAAATTACAGTTACTTGTCATGATTAGTAACGAAGTTACAGTTACCTGTCATAATTAGTAACGAAGTTACAGTTACCTGTCATAATTTGTATCGAAGTTACAGTTACTTGTCATAATTTGTATCGATGTTACAGTTACCTGTCATAATTAGTATCGAAGTTACAGGTACCTGTCATATTTAGTATCGAAGTTACAGTTACTTGTCATAATTAGTATCAAAGTTACAGTTACCTGTCATAATTAGTATCGAAGTTACAGTTACTTGTCATAATTAGTAACGAAGTAACAATTACCTGCCATAATTTGTATCTAAGTTACAGTTACTTGTCATTATTAGTAACGAAGTTAGAGTTACCTGTCATAATTAGTAACGAGGTTACAGTTACCTGTCATAATTAGTATCGAAGTTACAGTTACCTGCCATTATTTGTACCGAAAATACAGTTGCCTGTCTTAATTAGTATCGAAGGTACAGATACCTGTCATAATTAGTATCGAAGTTACAGTTACCTGTCATAATTAGTATCGAAGTTACATTTACTTGTCATAATCAGTATCAAAGTTACAGTTACCTCTCATAATTAGTATCGAAGTTACTGTTACTTGTCATAATTAGTTTCAAGGATACAGATACCTGTCATAATTAGTATCGAAGTTACAGTTACCTGTCATAATTAGTATCGAAGTTACAATATTTGTCATAATAAGTATCGAAGTTATTGTTAACTGTCATAAGTAGTATCGAAGTTACAGTTACTTGTCATAATTACTAACGAAGTTACAGTTACCTGTCATAATTAGTATCGAAGTTACAGTTACCTGTCATAATTAGTATCGAAGTTACAGTTACTTGTCGTAATAAGTAACGAAGTTACAGTTACCTGTCATAATTAGTATCGAAGTTACATTTACTTTTCATAATTAGTATCGAAGTTACAGTTACTTGTCATAATTAGTATCAAAGTTACAGTTACCTGTCATAATTAGTATCGCAGTTACAGTTACTTGTCATAATTAGTTTCGAAGTTACAGTTACCTGTCATAATTAGTATCGAAGTGACAGTTACTTGTCGAAATAAGTAACGAAGTTACAGTTACCTGTCATAATTAGTATCGAAGTTACAGTTACTTGTCATAATTAGTATCGAAGTTACAGTTACTTGTCATAATTAGTATCGAAGATACAGTTACCTGTCATAATTAGTATCGACGTTACAGTTACTTGTCATAATTAGTTTCGAAGTTACAGTTACCTGTCATAATTAGTATCGAAGTTACAATTACCTGCCATAATTTGTATCGAAATTACAGTTACCTGTCATAATTAGTAATGAAGTTACCGTTACCTGTCATAATTAGTATCGAAGTTAGAGTTACTTGTCATAATTAGTAACGAAGTTACAGTTACCTGTCATCATAAGTATCGAAGTTATTGTTACCTGTCATAATTAGTATCTAAGTAACAGTTACCTGCCATAAATGTATCGAAGTTACAGTTACATGTCATAATTAGTAACGAAGTTACAGTAAACTGTCATATTTAGTATCGAAGTTACAGTTACTTGTCATTATTAGTAACGAAGTTAGAGTTACCTGTCATAATAAATAACGAGGTTACAGTTACCTGTCATAATTAGTATCGAAGTTACAGGTACCTGTCATAAATAGTATCGAAGTTACAGTTACTTGTCATAATTAGTATCAAAGTTACAGTTACCTGTCATAATTAGTATCGAAGTTACAGTTACTTGTCATAATTAGTAATGAAGTTACAGTTACCTGTCATAATTAGTATCGAAGTTACAGTTACTTGTCATAATTAGTATCAAAGTTACAGTTACCGGTCATAATTAGTATCGAAGTTAGAGTTACCTGTCATAATTAGTATCGAAGTTACAGTTACCTGTCATAATTAGTATCGAAGTTACAGTTACTTGTCATAATTTGTATCGAAGTTACTGTTACCTGTCATAAGTAGTATCGAAGTTACAGTTACTTGCCATAATTAGTAACGAGGTTACAGTTACCTGTCATAATTAGTATCGAAGTTACTGTTACTTGTCATAATTAGTATCGAAGTTACTGTTAGCTGTCATAATTAGTATCGAAGTTACAGTTACTTGTCATAATTAGTATCGAAGTTACAGTTACTTGTCTTAATTAGCAACGAAGTTACAGTAACCTGTCATAATAAGTATCGAAGTTACAGTTACCTGCCATAATTTGTATCGAAATTACAGATACTTGTCATAATTAGTTTCGAAGTTACTGTTACCTGTCATAATTAGTATCGAAGTTACAGTCACTTGTCATAATTAGTATCGAAGTTACAGATACTTGTCGTAATTAGTAACGAAGTTAAAGTTACCTGTCATAATTAGTATCGAAGTTACAGTTACTTGTCGTAATTAGTAACCAAGTTACAGTTACCTGTCATTATTAGTAACGAAGTTAGAGTTACTTGTCATAATTATTATCGAAGTTACAGTTACCTGTCATAATTAGTAACGAGGTTACAGTTACCTGTCATAATTAGTATCGAAGTTACTGTTACTTGTCATAATTAGTATCGATGTTACTGTTACCTGTCTTAATTAGTATCGAAGTTACAGTTACCTGTCATAATTAGTATCGAAGTTACAGTTACTTGTCATAATTAGTATCGAAGTTACAGTTACCTGTCATAATTAGTCACGAAGTTACAGTTACCTGTCATAATTAGTTTCGAAGTTACAGTTACCTGCCATTATTAGTACCGAAAATACAGTTACCTGTCTTAATTAGTATCGAAGTTACAGATACCTGTCATAATTAGCATCGAAGTTACAGTTACCTGTCATAATTAGTTTCGAAGTTACAGTTACTTATCATAATTAGTAACGAAGTTACAGTTAACTGTCATAATTAGTATCTAAGTAACAGTTACTTGTCATAAATAGTTTCGAAGTTACAGTTTCCTGTCATAATTAGTTTCGAAGTTACAGTTATCTGTCATAATTAGTATCGAAGTTACAGTTACTTGTCAAAATTAGTATCGAAGTTACAGTTACTTGTCATAATTAGTATCGAAGTTACAGTTACCTGTCATAATTAGTTTCGAAGTTACTGTTACCTGTCATAATTAGTTTCGAAGTTACTGTTACCTGTCATAATTAGTATCGAAGTTACAGTTACTTGTAATAATTAGTAACCAAGCTACAGTTACCTGTCATAATTAGTATCGAAGTAACAGTTACTTGTCATAATTAGTATCGAAGGTACAGTTACTTGTCATAATTAGTATCGAAGTTACAGTTACTTGTCATAATTAATATCGAAGTTACAGTTACTTGACATAATTAGTAACGAAGTTACAGTAAACTGTCATAATTAGTATCGAAGTTAGAGTTACCTACCATAATTTGTATCGAAATTACAGTTACTTGTCATAATTAGTTTCGAAGTCACTGTTACCTGTCATAATTAGTATCGAAGTTACAGTTACTTGTCATAATTAGTATCGAAGTTACAGTTACTTGTCATAATTAGCAACGAAGTTACAGTTACCTGTCATAATTAGTATCTAAGTAACAGTTACTTGTCATAATTAGTATCGAAGTTAAAGATACTTGTCATAATTAGTATCGAAGATACAGTTACCTGTCATAATTAGTATCGAAGTTACAGTTACCTGCCATAATTTGTTTCGAAGTTACAGTTACCTGTCATAATTAGTTTCGAAGTTTCATTAACCTGTCATAATTAGTAACGAAGTAACAGTTACCTGCCATAATTTGTATCGAAATTACAGTTACTTGTCATGATTAGTAACGAAGTTACAGTTACCTGTCATAATTAGTAACGAAGTTACAGTTACCTGTCATAATTTGTATCGAAGTTACAGTTACTTTTCATAATTTGTATCGATGTTACAGTTACCTGTCATAATTAGTATCGAAGTTACAGGTACCTGTCATAATTAGTATCGAAGTTACAGTTACTTGTCATAATTAGTATCAAAGTTACAGTTACCTGTCATAATTAGTATCGAAGTTACAGTTACTTGTCATAATTAGTATCGAAGTTACAGTTACTTGTCATAATTAGTAATGAAGTTACAGTTACCTGTCATAATTAGTATCGAAGTTACAGTTACTTGTAATAATTAGTATCAAAGTTACAGTTACTTGTCATAATTAGTATCGAAGTTACTGTTACCTGTCATAAGTAGTATCGAAGTTACAGTTACTTGTCATAATTAGTAACGAAGTTACAGTTACCTGTCATAATTAGTATCGAAGTTACTGTTACTTGTCATAATTAGTATTGAAGTTACTGTTAGCTGTCATAATTAGTATCGAAGTTACAGTTACTTGTCATAATTAGTATCGAAGTTACACTTACTTGTCATAATTAGCAACGAAGTTACTGTAACCTGTCATAATAAGTATCGAAGTTACAGTTACCTGCCATAATTTGTATCGAAATTACAGTTACTTGTCATAATTAGTTTCGAAGTTACTGTTACCTGTCATAATTAGTATCGAAGTTACAGTCACTTGTCACAATTAGTATCGAAGTTACAGTTACTTGTCGTAATTAGTAACGAAGTTACAGTTACCTGTCATAATTAGTATCGAAGTTACTGTTACTTGTCATAATTTGTATCGAAATTACAGTTACTTGTTATAATTAGTATCGAAGTTACAGTTACCAGTCATAATTAGTATCGACGTTATAGTTACCTGTCATAATTAGTATCGAAGTTAGTTATCTGTCATAATTAGTATCGAAGTTACTGTTACCTGTCATAATTAGTATCGAAGTTACAGTTACCTTTATAATTAGTATCGAAGTTACTGTTACCTGTCATAATTAGAATCGAAGTTACAGTTACCTGTCGTAATTAGTAACCAAGTTAGAGTTACCTGTCATAATTAGTATCGATGTTACAGTTACCTGTCATAATTAGTATCGAAGTTACAACTACCCGTCATAATTAGTATCGAAGTTACTGTTACTTGTCAAAATTAGCAACGAAGTTACAGTTACCTGCCATAATTTGTTTCGAAGTTACAGTTACCTGTCATAATTAGTATCGAAGTTACAGTTACTTTTCAAAATTAGTATCGAAGTTACAGTTACTTGTCATAATTAGTATCGAAGTTACAGTTACCTGTCAAAATTAGTTTCGAAGTTACTGTTACCTGTCATAATTAGTATCGAAGTTACAGTTACTTGTAATAATTAGTAACCAAGCTACAGTTACCTGTCATAATTAGTATCGAAGTTACAGTTACTTGTCATAATTAGTATCGAAGTTACAGTTACTTGTCATAATTAGTATCGAAGTTACAGTTACGTGACATAATTAGTAACGAAGTTACAGTTACCTGTCATAATTAGTATCTAAGTAACAGTTACTTGTCATAATTAGTATCGAAGTTAAAGTTACTTGTCATAATTAGTATCGAAGTTACAGTTACCTGTCATAATTAGTATCGAAGTTACAGTAACCTGCCATAATTTGTTTCGAAGTTACAGTTACCTGTCATAATTAGTTTCGAAGTTACATTTACCTGTCATAATTAGTAACGAAGTAACAGTTACCTGCCATAATTTGTATCGAAATTACAGTTACTTGTCATGATTAGTAACGAAGTTAGAGTTACCTGTCATAATTAGTAAAGAAGTTACAGTTACCTGTCATAATTTGTATCGAAGTTACAGTTACTTGTCATAATTAGTATCGATGTTACAGTTACCTGTCATAATTAGTATCGAAGTTACAGGTACCTGTCATAATTTGTATCGAAGTTCCAGTTACTTGTCATAATTAGTATCAAAGTTACACTTACCTGTCATAATAAATATCGAAGTTACAGTTACTTGTCATAATTAGTAATGAAGTTACAGTTACCTGTCATAAATAGTATCGAAGTTACAGTTACTTGTCATAATTAGTATCAATGTTACTGTTACCTGTCGTAATTAGTATCGAAGCTACAGTTACCTGTCATAATTAGTATGGAAGTTACAGTTACCTGTCATAATTTGTATCGAAGTTACAGTTACTTGTCATAATTAGTGTCGAAGTTACTGTTACTTGTCATAATTTGTAACGAAGTTACTGTAACCTGTCATGATTAGTATCGATGTTACAGTTACCTGCCATAATTTGCATCGAAATTACAGTTACTTGTCATAATTAGTATCGAAGATACTGTTACCTGTCATAATAGAATCGAAGTTACAGTTACCTGTCATAATTAGTATCAAAGTTACAGTTACCTGTCATAATTAGTATCGATGATACAGTTACTTGTCATAATTAGTAACGAAGTTACATTTACCTGTCATAATTTGTATCGAAGTTACATTTACTTGTCATAATTAGTATCGAAGTTAGTTACCTGTCATAATTAGTATCGAAGTTACAGTTACGTGTCATAATGGGCATGGAAGTTACAGTTACTTGTCATAATTAGTATCAAAGTTACAGTTACCTGTCATAATTAGTATCAAAGTTACAGTTACCTGTCTTAATTAGTAACGAAGTTACAGTTGCCTGACATAATTTGTATCGAAGTTACAGTTACTTGTCATAATAGAATCGAAGTTACAGTTACCTGTCATAATTAGTATCAAAGTTACAGTTACCTGTCATAATTAGTATCGAAGTTACAGGTACCTGTCATAATTAGTATCGAAGTTACAGTTACTTGTCATAATTAGTATCAAAGTTACAGTTACCTGTCATAATTAGTATCGAAGTTACAGTTACTTGTCATAATTAGTAATGAAGTTACAGTTACCTGTCATAATTAGTATCGAAGTTACAGTTACTTGTCATAATTAGTATCAATGTTACAGTTACCTGTCATAATAAGTATCGAAGTTACAGTTACCTGTCATAATTAATATCGAAGTTACAGTTACCTGTCATAATTAGTATCGAAGTTACAGTTACTTGTCATAATTAGTATCGAAATTACTGTCACCTGTCATAATTAGTATCGAAGTTACAGTTACCTGTCATTATTAGTAACGAAGTTAGTGTTACTTGTCATAATTATTATCGAAGTTACAGTTACCAGTCATAATTAGTAACGAGGTTACAGTTACCTGTCATAATTAGTATCGAAGTTACTGTTACTTGTCATAATTAGTGTCGAAGTTACTGTTACCTGTCTTAATTAGTATCGAAGTTACAGTTACCTGTCATAATAAGTATCGAATTTACAGTTACTTGTCATAATTTTTAACAAAGTTACTGTAACCTGTCATAATTAGTATCGAAGTTACAGTTACCTGCCATAATGTACATTGAAGTATCTGTTACCTGTCATAAGTAGTATCGAAGTTACAGTTACTTGCCATAATAAGTAACGAAGTTACAGTTACCTGTCATAACTAGTATCGAAGTTACTGTTACTTGTCATAATTAGTATCGAAGTTACTGTTAGCTGTCATAATTAGTATCGAAGTTACGGTTACTTGTCATAATTAGTATCGAAGTTACAGTTACTTGCCTTAATTAGCAACGAAGTTACAGTAACCTGTCATAATAAGTAGCGAAGTTACAGTTACCTGCCATTATTTTTGTATCGAAATTACAGTTACTTGTCGTAATTAGTTTCGAAGTTACTGTTACCTGTCATAATTAGTATGGAAGTTACAGTCACTTGTCATAATTAGTATCGAAGTTACAGATACTTGTCGTAATTAGTAACGAAGTTACAGTTACCTGTCATAATTAGTACCGAGGTTACAGTTACTTGTCATAATTAGTATCGAAGTTACTGTTACTTGTTATAATTAGTTTCGATGTTACTGTTACCTGTCTTAATTAGTATCAAAGTTACAGTTACCTCTCATAATTAGTATCGAAGTTACAGTTACCTGTCATTATTAGAAACGAAGTTAGAGTTACTTGTCATAATTATTATCGAAGTTACAGTTACCAGTCATAATTAGTAACGAGGTTACAGTTACCTGTCATAATTAGTATCGAAGTTACTGTTACTTGTCATAATTAGTTTCGAAGTTACTGTTACCTGTCTTAATTAGTATCGAAGTTACAGTTACCTGTCATAATTAGTATCGAAGTTACTGTTACTTGTCATAATTTGTAACGAAGTTACTGTAACCTGTCATCATTAGTATCGAAGTTACAGTTACCTGCCATAATTTGCATCGAAATTACAGTTATTTGTCATAAATAGTATCGAAGATACTGTTACCTGTCATAATAGAATCGAAGTTACAGTTACCTGTCATAATTAGTATCAATGTTACAGTTACCTGTCATAATTGGTATCGATGTTACAGTTACTTGTCATAATTAGTAACGAAGTTACATTTACCTGTCATAATTTGTATCGAAGTTACATTTACTTGTCATAATTAGTATCGAAGTTAGTTACCTGTCATAAATAGTATCGAAGTTACAGTTACGTGTCATAATTGGTATGGAAGTTACTGTTACTTGTCATAATGAGTATCAAAGTTACAGTTACCTGTCATAATTAGTAACGAAGTTACAGTTGCCTGACATAATTTGTATCGAAGTTACAGTTACTTGTCATAATAAGTATCGAAGTTACAGTTACTTGTCATAATTAGTATCGAAGTTACAGTTACTTGTCATAATTAGTATCGAAGTTACAGTTACCTGTCATAATTAGTAACGAAGTTACAGTTGCCTGACATAATTTGTATCGAAGTTACAGTTACCTGTCATAATTAGTATGGATGTTCCAGTTACTTGTCATAATAAGTATCAAAGTTACAGTTACCTGTCATAATTAGTAACGATGTTACAGTTGCCTGACATAATTTGTATCGAAGTTACAGTTACCTGTCATAATTAGTAACGAAGTTACAGTTACCTGTCATAATTAGTTTCGAAGTTACAGTTACCTGCCATTATTAGTACCGAAAATACAGTTACCTTTCTTAATTAGTATCGAAGTTACAGATACCTGTCATAATTAGTATCGAAGTTACAGTTACCTGTCATAATTAGTTTCAAAGTTACAGTTACTTGTCATAATTAGTAACCAAGTTACAGTTAACCGTCATAATTAGTATCTAAATAACAGTTACTTGTCATAATTAGTTTCGAAGTTACAGTTACCTGTCATAATTAGTTTCGAAGTTACAGTTATCTGTCATAATTAGTAT
Organism: Meconema thalassinum; assembly: GCA_946902985.2. Lineage (NCBI taxonomy): Eukaryota > Metazoa > Arthropoda > Insecta > Orthoptera > Tettigoniidae > Meconema > Meconema thalassinum. Next base: position 1,694,654,078 of record OX336388.2, on the reverse strand, counting down.
CGAAGTTACAGTTACTTGTCAAAATTAGTATCGAAGTTACAGTTACTTGTCATAATTAGTATCGAAGTTACAGTTACCTGTCATAATTAGTTTCGAAGTTACAGTTACTTGTCAAAATTAGTTTCGAAGTTACTGTTACCTGTCATAATTAGTATCGAAGTTACAGTTACTATTAATAATTAGTTACCAAGCTACAGTTACCTGTCATAATTAGTATCGATGTTACAGTTACTTGTCATAATTAGTATCGAAGTTACAGTTACTTGTCATAATTAGTATCGAAGTTACAGTTACTTGTCATAATTAGTATCGAAGTTACAGTTACTTGACATAATTAGTAACGAAGTTACAGTAAACTGTCATAATTAGTATCGAAGTTAGAGTTACCTGCCATAATTTGTATCGAAATTACAGTTACTTTTCATAATTAGTTTCGAAGTAACTGTTACCTGTCATAATTAGTATCGAAGTTACAGTTACTTGTCATAATTAGTATCGAAGTTACAGTTACTTGTTATAATCAGTAACGAAGTTACAGTTACCTGTCATAATTAGTATCTAAGTAACAGTTACTTGTCATAATTAGTATCGAAGTTAAAGTTACTTGTCATAATTAGTATCGAAGCAACAGTTACCTGTCATAATTAGTATCGAAGTTACAGTTACCTGCCATAATTTGTTTCGAAGTTACAGTTACCTGTCATAATTAGTTTCGAAGTTACATTTACCTGTCATAATTAGTAACGAAGTAACAGTTACCTGCCATAATTTGTATCGAAATTACAGTTACTTGTCATGATTAGTAACGAAGTTACAGTTACCTGTCATAATTAGTAACGAACTTACAGTTACCTGTCATAATTTGTATCGAAGTTACAGTTACTTGTCATAATTTGTATCGATGTTACAGTTACCTGTCATAATTAGTATCGAAGTTACAGGTACCTGTCATATTTAGTATCGAAGTTACAGTTACTTGTCATAATTAGTATCAAAGTTACAGTTACCTGTCATAATTAGTATCGAAGTTACAGTTACTTGTCATAATTAGTAGCGAAGTAACAGTTACCTGCCATAATTTTTATCTAAGTTACAGTTACTTGTCATTATTAGTAACGAAGTTAGAGTTACCTGTCATAATAAGTAACGAGGTTACAGTTACCTGTCATAATTAGTATCGAAGTTACAGTTACCTGCCATTATTTGTACCGAAAATACAGTTACCTGTCTTAATTAGTATCGAAGGTACAGATACCTGTCATAATTAGTATCGAAGTTACAGTTGCCTGTCATAATTAGTATCGAAGTTACATTTACTTGTCATAATCAGTATCAAAGTTACAGTTACCTCTCATAATTAGTATCGAAGTTACAGTTACTTGTCATAATTAGTTTCAAGGATACAGATACCTGTCATAATTAGTATCGAAGTTACAGTTACCTGTCATAATTAGTATCGAAGTTACAATATTTGTCATAATAAGTATCGAAGTTATTGTTAACTGTCATAAGTAGTATCGAAGTTACAGTTACTTGTCATAATTACTAACGAAGTTACAGTTACCTGTCATAATTAGTATCGAAGTTACAGTTACCTGTCATAATTAGTATCGAAGTTACAGTTACTTGTCGTAATAAGTAACGAAGATACAGTTACCTGTCATAATTAGTATCGAAGTTACATTTACATTTCATAATTAGTATCGAAGTTACAGTTACTTGTCATAATTAGTATCAAAGTTACAGTTACCTGTCATAATTAGTATCGCAGTTACAGTTACTCGTCATAATTAGTTTCGAAGTTACAGTTACCTGTCATAATTAGTATCGAAGTTACAGTTACCTGCCATAATTTGTATCGAAATTACAGTTACTTGTCATAATTAGTAACGAAGTTACAGTTACCTGTCATCATAAGTATCGAAGTTATTGTTACCTGTCATAATTAGTATCTAAGTAACAGTTACCTGCCATAAATGTATCGAAGTTACAGTTACATGTCATAATTAGTAACAAAGTTACAGTAAACTGTCATATTTAGTATCGAAGTTACAGTTACTTGTCATTATTAGTAACGAAGTTAGAGTTACCTGTCATAATAAGTAACGAGGTTACAGTTACCTGTCATAATTAGTATCGAAGTTACAGGTACCTGTCATAAATAGTATCGAAGTTACAGTTACTTGTCATAATTAGTATCAAAGTTACAGTTACCTGTCATAATTAGTATCGAAGTTACAGTTACTTGTCATAATTAGTAATGAAGTTACAGTTACCTGTCATAATTAGTATCGAAGTTACAGTTACTTGTCATAATTAGTATCAAAGTTACAGTTACCGGTCATAATTAGTATCGAAGTTACAGTTACCTGTCATAATTAGTATCGAAGTTACAGTTACCTGTCATAATTAGTATCGAAGTTACAGTTACTTGTCATAATTTGTATCGAAGTTACTGTTACCTGTCATAAGTAGTATCGAAGTTACAGTTACTTGCCAGAATTAGTAACGAGGTTACAGTTACCTGTCATAATTAGTATCGAAGTTACTGTTACTTGTCATAATTAGTATCGAAGTTACTGTTAGCTGTCATAATTAGTATCGAAGTTACAGTTACCTGCCATAATTTGCATCGAAATTACAGTTATTTGTCATAAATAGTATCGAAGATACTGTTACCTGTCATAATAGAATCGAAGTTACAGTTACCTGTCATAATTAGTATCAATGTTACAGTTACCTGTCATAATTGGTATCGATGTTACAGTTACTTGTCATAATTAGTAACGAAGTTACATTTACCTGTCATAATTTGTATCGAAGTTACATTTACTTGTCATAATTAGTATCGAAGTTAGTTACCTGTCATAATTAGTATCGAAGTTACAGTTACGTGTCATAATTGGTATGGAAGTTACAGTTACTTGTCATAATGAGTATCAAAGTTACAGTTACCTGTCATAATTAGTAACGAAGTTACAGTTGCCTGACATAATTTGTATCGAAGTTACAGTTACTTGTCATAATAAGTATCGAAGTTACAGTTACTTGTCATAATTAGTATCGAAGTTACAGTTACTTGTCATAATTAGTATCGAAGTTACAGTTACCTGTCATAATTAGTAACGAAGTTAAAGTTGCCTGACATAATTTGTATCGAAGTTACAGTTACCTGTCATAATTAGTATGGAAGTTCCAGTTACTTGTCATAAATTAGTATCAAAGTTACAGTTACCTGTCATAATTAGTAACGATGTTACAGTTGCCTGACATAATTTGTATCGAAGTTACAGTTACCTGTCATAATTAGTAACGAAGTTACAGTTACCTGTCATAATTAGTTTCGAAGTTACAGTTACCTGCCATTATTAGTACCGAAAATACAGTTACCTTTCTTAATTAGTATCGAAGTTACAGATACCTGTCATAATTAGTATCGAAGTTACAGTTACCTGTCATAAATAGTTTCGAAGTTACAGTTACTTGTCATAATTAGTAACCAAGTTACAGTTAACCGTCATAATTAGTATCTAAATAACAGTTACTTGTCATAATTAGTTTCGAAGTTACAGTTACCTGTCATAATTAGTTTCGAAGTTACAGTTATCTGTCATAATTAGTATCGAAGTTACAGTTACTTGTCAAAATTAGTATCGAAGTTACAGTTAATTGTCATAATTAGTATCGAAGTTACAGTTACCTGTCATAATTAGTTTCGAAGTTACAGTTACTTGTCAAAATTAGTTTCGAAGTAACTGTTACCTGTCATAATTAGTATCGAAGCTACAGTTACTTTTAATAATTAGTAACCAAGCTACAGTTACCTGTCATAATTAGTATCGATGTTACAGTTACTTGTCATAATTAGTATCGAAGTTACAGTTACTTGTCATAATTAGTATCGAAGTTACAGTAACTTGTCATAATTAGTATCGAAGTTACAGTTACTTGACATAATTAGTAACGAAGTTACAGTAAACTGTCATAATTAGTATCGAAGTTAGATTTACCTGCCATAATTTGTATCGAAATTACAGTTACTTTTCATAATTAGTTTCGAAGTAACTGTTACCTGTCATAATTAGTATCGAAATTACAGTTACTTGTCATAATTAGTATCGAAGTTACAGTTACTTGTTGTAATCAGTAACGAAGTTACAGTTACCTGTCATAATTAGTATCTAAGTAACAGTTACTTGTCATAATTAGTATCGAAGTTAAAGTTACTTGTCATAATTAGTATCGAAGCAACAGTTACCTGTCATAATTAGTATCGAAGTTACAGTTACCTGCCATAATTTGTTTCGAAGTTACAGTTACCTGTCATAATTAGTTTCGAAGTTACATTTACCTGTCATAATTAGTAACGAAGTAACAGTTACCTGCCATAATTTGTATCGAAATTACAGTTACTTGTCATGATTAGTAACGAAGTTACAGTTACCTGTCATAATTAGTAACGAAGTTACAGTTACCTGTCATAATTTGTATCGAAGTTACAGTTACTTGTCATAATTTGTATCGATGTTACAGTTACCTGTCATAATTAGTATCGAAGTTACAGGTACCTGTCATATTTAGTATCGAAGTTACAGTTACTTGTCATAATTAGTATCAAAGTTACAGTTACCTGTCATAATTAGTATCGAAGTTACAGTTACTTGTCATAATTAGTAACGAAGTAACAGTTACCTGCCATAATTTGTATCTAAGTTACAGTTACTTGTCATTATTAGTAACGAAGTTAGAGTTACCTGTCATAATTAGTAACGAGGTTACAGTTACCTGTCATAATTAGTATCGAAGTTACAGTTACCTGCCATTATTTGTACCGAAAATACAGTTACCTGTCTTAATTAGTATCGAAGGTACAGATACCTGTCATAATTAGTATCGAAGTTACAGTTACCTGTCATAATTAGTATCGAAGTTACATTTACTTGTCATAATCAGTATCAAAGTTACAGTTACCTCTCATAATTTGTATCGAAGTTACAGTTACTTGTCATAATTAGTTTCAAGGATACAGATACCTGTCATAATTAGTATCGAAGTTACAGTTACCTGTCATAATTAGTATCGAAGTTACAATATTTGTCATAATAAGTATCGAAGTTATTGTTAACTGTCATAAGTAGTATCGAAGTTACAGTTACTTGTCATAATTACTAACGAAGTTACAGTTACCTGTCATAATTAGTATCGAAGTTACAGTTACTTGTCATAATTAGTATCGAAGTTACAGTTACTTGTCGTAATAAGTAACGAAGTTACAGTTACCTGTCATAATTAGTATCGAAGTTACATTTACTTTTCATAATTAGTATCGAAGTTACAGTTACTTGTCATAATTAGTATCAAAGTTACAGTTACCTGTCATAATTAGTATCGCAGTTACAGTTACTTGTCATAATTAGTTTCGAAGTTACAGTTACCTGTCATAATTAGTATCGAAGTGACAGTTACTTGTCGAAATAAGTAACGAAGTTACAGTTACCTGTCATAATTAGTATCGAAGTTACAGTTACTTGTCATAATTAGTATCGAAGTTACAGTTACTTGTCATAATTAGTATCGAAGATACAGTTACCTGTCATAATTAGTATCGACGTTACAGTTACTTGTCATAATTAGTTTCAAAGTTACAGTTACCTGTCATAATTAGTATCGAAGTTACAGTTACCTGCCATAATTTGTATCGAAATTACAGTTACCTGTCATAATTAGTAATGAAGTTACCGTTACCTGTCATAATTAGTATCGAAGTTAGAGTTACTTGTCATAATTAGTAACGAAGTTACAGTTACCTGTCATCATAAGTATCGAAGTTATTGTTACCTGTCATAATTAGTATCTAAGTAACAGTTACCTGCCATAAATGTTTCGAAGTTACAGTTACATGTCATAATTAGTAACGAAGTTACAGTAAACTGTCATATTTAGTATCGAAGTTACAGTTACTTCTCATTATTAGTAACGAAGTTAGAGTTACCTGTCATAATAAGTAACGAGGTTACAGTTACCTGTCATAATTAGTATCGAAGTTACAGGTACCTGTCATAAATAGTATCGAAGTTACAGTTACTTGTCATAATTAGTATCAAAGTTACAGTTACCTGTCATAATTAGTATCGAAGTTACAGTTACTTGTCATAATTAGTAATGAAGTTACAGTTACCTGTCATAATTAGTATCGAAGTTACAGTTACTTGTCATAATTAGTATCAAAGTTACAGTTACCGGTCATAATTAGTATCGAAGTTACAGTTACCTGTCATAATTAGTATCGAAGTTACAGTTACCTGTCATAATAAGTATCGAAGTTACAGTTACTTGTCATAATTTGTATCGAAGTTACTGTAACCTGTCATAAGTAGTATCGAAGTTACAGTTACTTGCCATAATTAGTAACGAGGTTACAGTTACCTGTCATAATTAGTATCGAAGTTACTGTTACTTGTCATAATTAGTATCGAAGTTACTGTTAACTGTCATAATTAGTATCGAAGTTACAGTTACCTGCCATAATTTGCATCGAAATTACAGTTATTTGTAATAAATAGTATCGAAGATACTGTTACCTGTCATAATAGAATCGAAGTTACAGTTACCTGTCATAATTAGTATCAATGTTACAGTTACCTGTCATAATTGGTATCGATGTTACAGTTACTTGTCATAATTAGTAACGAAGTTACATTTACCTGTCATAATTTGTATCGAAGTTACATTTACTTGTCATAATTAGTATCGAAGTTAGTTACCTGTCATAATTAGTATCGAAGTTACAGTTACGAGTCATAATTGGTATGGAAGTTACAGTTACTTGTCATAATGAGTATCAAAGTTACAGTTACCTGTCATAATTAGTAACGAAGTTACAGTTGCCTGACATAATTTGTATCGAAGTTACAGTTACTTGTCATAATAAGTATCGAAGTTACAGTTACTTGTCATAATTAGCATTGAAGTTACAGTTACTTGTCATAATTAGTATCGAAGTTTTAGTTACCTGTCATAATTAGTAACGAAGTTAAAGTTGCCTGACATAATTTGTATCGAAATTACAGTTACCTGTCATAATTAGTATGGATGTTCCAGTTACTTGTCATAATTAGTATCAAAGTTACAGTTACCTGTCATAATTAGTAACGATGTTACAGTTGCCTGACATAATTTGTATCGAAGTTACAGTTACCTGTCATAATTAGTAACGAAGTTACAATTACCTGTCATAATTAGTTTCGAAGTTACAGTTACCTGCCATTATTAGTACCGAAAATACAGTTACCTTTCTTAATTAGTATCGAAGTTACAGATACCTGTCATAATAAGTATCGAAGTTACAGTTACCTGTCATAATTAGTTTCGAAGTTACAGTTACTTGTCATAATTAGTAACCAAGTTACAGTTAACCGTCATAATTAGTATCTAAATAACAGTTACTTGTCATAATTAGTTTCGAAGTTACAGTTACCTGTCATAATTAGTTTCGAAGTTACAGTTATCTGTCATAATTAGTATCGAAGTTACAGTTACTTGTCAAAATTAGTATCGAAGTTACAGTTAATTGTCATAATTAGTATCGAAGTTACAGTTACCTGTCATAATTAGTTTCGAAGTTACAGTTACTTGTCAAAATTAGTTTCGAAGTAACTGTTACCTGTCATAATTAGTATCGATGTTACAGTTACTTTTAATAATTAGTAACCAAGCTACAGTTACCTGTCATAATTAGTATCGATGTTACAGTTACTTGTCATAATTAGTATCGAAGTTACAGTTACTTGTCATAATTAGTATCGAAGTTACAGTTACTTGTCATAATTAGTATCGAAGTTACAGTTACTTGACATAATTAGTAACGAAGTTACAGTAAACTGTCATAATTAGTATCGAAGTTAGAGTTACCTGCCATAATTTGTATCGAAATTACAGTTACTTTTCATAATCAGTTTCGAAGTAACTGTTACCTGTCATAATTAGTATCGAAGTTACAGTTACTTGTCATAATTAGTATCGAAGTTACAGTTACTTGTTATAATCAGTAACGAAGTTACAGTTACCTGTCATAATTAGTATCTAAGTAACAGTTACTTGTCATAATTAGTATCGAAGTTAAAGTTACTTGTCATAATTAGTATCGAAGCAACAGTTACCTGTCATAATTAGTATCGAAGTTACAGTTACCTGCCATAATTTGTTTCGAAGTTACAGTTACCTGTCATAATTAGTTTCGAAGTTACATTTACCTGTCATAATTAGTAACGAAGTAACAGTTACCTGCCATAATTTGTATCGAAATTACAGTTACTTGTCATGATTAGTAACGAAGTTACAGTTACCTGTCATAATTAGTAACGAAGTTACAGTTACCTGTCATAATTTGTATCGAAGTTACAGTTACTTGTCATAATTTGTATCGATGTTACAGTTACCTGTCATAATTAGTATCGAAGTTACAGGTACCTGTCATATTTAGTATCGAAGTTACAGTTACTTGTCATAATTAGTATCAAAGTTACAGTTACCTGTCATAATTAGTATCGAAGTTACAGTTACCTGTCATAATTAGTATCGAAGTTACAGTTACTTGTCGTAATAAGTAACGAAGTTACAGTTACCTGTCATAATTAGTATCGAAGTTACATTTACTTTTCATAATTAGTATCGAAGTTAAAGTTACTTGTCATAATTAGTATCAAAGTTACAGTAACCTGTCATAATTAGTATCGCAGTTACAGTTACTTGTCATAATTAGTTTCGAAGTTACAGTTACCTGTCATAATTAGTATCGAAGTGACAGTTACTTGTCGAAATAAGTAACGAAGTTACAGTTACCTGTCATAATTAGTATCGAAGTTACAGTTACTTGTCATAATTAGTATCGAAGTTACAGTTACTTGTCATAATTAGTATCGAAGATACAGTTACCTGTCATAATTAGTATCGACGTTACAGTTACTTGTCATAATTAGTTTCGAAGTTACAGTTACCTGTCATAATTAGTATCGAAGTTACATTTACCTGCCATAATTTGTATCGAAATTACAGTTACCTGTCATAATTAGTAATGAAGTTGCCGTTGCCTGTCATAATTAGTATCGAAGTTAGAGTTACTTGTCATAATTAGTAACGAAGTAACAGTTACCTGCCATAATTTGTATCGAAATTACAGTTACTTGTCATGATTAGTAACGAAGTTACAGTTACCTGTCATAATTAGTAACGAAGTTACAGTTACCTGTCATAATTTGTATCGAAGTTACAGTTACTTGTCATAATTTGTATCGATGTTACAGTTACCTGTCATAATTAGTATCGAAGTTACAGGTACCTGTCATATTTAGTATCGAAGTTACAGTTACATGTCATAATTAGTAACGAAGTTACAGTAAACTGTCATATTTAGTATCGAAGTTACAGTTGAAAATGAAAATCCACAGCCTGCTTCCAGTCTCCGACCGGGTCAGGAATGGAATGAATGAAGCCCCCATCTAGCGGCAAGGATATGAACTGTGCCGGCTGCCGAGGCCTGACGCACTCCTCTGGGGCAATGATTAAATGAGTGACAGATGAAATGATATGATAGTGGAGAGTGTTGCTGGAATGAAATTTTGACAGGGAAAACCGGAGTACCCGGAGAAAAACCTGTCTGCCTCCGTTTTGTCCAGCACAGATCTCACATGGAGTGACCGGGATTTGAACCACGGACCCAGCGGTGAGAGGCCGGCGTGCTGCCGCCTAAGCCACGGAGGCATGTCGAAGTTACAGTTACTTGTCATTATTAGTAACGAAGTTAGAGTTACCTGTCATAATAAGTAACGAGGTTACAGTTACCTGTCATAATTAGTATCGAAGTTACAGGTACCTGTCATAAATAGTATCGAAGTTACAGTTACTTGTCATAATTAGTATCAAAGTTACAGTTACCTGTCATAATTAGTATCGAAGTTACAGTTACTTGTCATAATTAGTAATGAAGTTACAGTTACCTGTCATAATTAGTATCGAAGTTACAGTTACTTGTCATAATTAGTATCAAAGTTACAGTTACCGGTCATAATTAGTATCGAAGTTAGAGTTACCTGTCATAATTAGTATCGAAGTTACAGTTACCTGTCATAATTAGTATCGAAGTTACAGTTACTTGTCATAATTTGTATCGAAGTTACTGTTACCTGTCATAAGTAGTATCGAAGTTACAGTTACTTGCCATATTTAGTAACGAGGTTACAGTTACCTGTCATAATTAGTATCGAAGTTACTGTTACTTGTCATAATTAGTATCGAAGTTACTGTTAGCTGTCATAATTAGTATCGAAGTTACAGTTACTTGTCATAATTAGTATCGAAGTTACAGTTACTTGTCTTAATTAGCAACGAAGTTACAGTAACCTGTCATAATAAGTATCGAAGTTACAGTTACCTGCCATAATTTGTATCGAAATTACAGATACTTGTCATAATTAGTTTCGAAGTTACTGTTACCTGTCATAATTAGTATCGAAGTTACAGTCACTTGTCATAATTAGTATCGAAGTTACAGATACTTGTCGTAATTAGTAACGAAGTTAAAGTTACCTGTCATAATTAGTATCGAAGTTACAGTTACTTGTCGTAATTAGTAACCAAGTTACAGTTACCTGTCATTATTAGTAACGAAGTTAGAGTTACTTGTCATAATTATTATCGAAGTTACAGTTATCTGTCATAATTAGTAACGAGGTTACAGTTACCTGTCATTATTAGTATCGAAGTTACTGTTACTTGTCATAATCAGTATCGATGTTACTGTTACCTGTCTTAATTAGTATCGAAGTTACAGTTACCTGTCATAATTAGTATCGAAGTTACAGTTACTTGTCATAATTAGTATCGAAGTTACAGTTACCTGTCATAATTAGTCACGAAGTTACAGTTACTTGTCATAATTAGTTACGAAGTTACAGTTAACTGTCATAATTAGTATCTAAGTAACAGTTACTTGTCACAAATAGTTTCGAAGTTACAGTTACCTGTCATAATTAGTTTCGAAGTTACAGTTACCTGCCATTATTAGTACCGAAAATACAGTTACCTGTCTTAATTAGTATCGAAGTTACAGATACCTGTCATAATTAGTATCGAAGTTACAGTTACCTGTCATAATTAGTTTCGAAGTTACAGTTACTTATCATAATTAGTAACGAAGTTACAGTTAACTGTCATAATTAGTATCTAAGTAACAGTTACTTGTCACAAATAGTTTCGAAGTTACAGTTACCTGTCATAATTAGTTTCGAAGTTACAGTTATCTGTCATAATTAGTATCTAAGTTACAGTTACTTGTCAAAATTAGTATCGAAGTTACAGTTACTTGTCATAATTAGTATCGAAGTTACAGTTACCTGTCATAATTAGTTTCGAAGTTACTGTTACCTGTCATAATTAGTTTCGAAGTTACTGTTACCTGTCATAATTAGTATCGAAGTTACAGTTACTTGTAATAATTAGTAACCAAGCTACAGTTACCTGTCATAATTAGTATCGAAGTAACAGTTACTTGTCATAATTAGTATCGAAGTTACAGTTACTTGTCATAATTAGTATCGAAGTTACAGTTACTTGTCATAATTAATATCGAAGTTACAGTTACTTGACATAATTAGTAACGAAGTTACAGTAAACTGTCATAATTAGTATCGAAGTTAGAGTTACCTACCATAATTTGTATCGAAATTACAGTTACTTGTCATAATTAGTTTCGAAGTTACTGTTACCTGTCATAATTGGTATCGAAGTTACAGTTACTTGTCATAATTAGTATCGAAGTTACAGTTACTTGTCATAATTAGCAACGAAGTTAAAGTTACCTGTCATAATTAGTATCTAAGTAACAGTTACTTGTCATAATTAGTATCGAAGTTAAAGATACTTGTCATAATTAGTATCGAAGATACAGTTACCTGCCATAATTTGTTTCGAAGTTACAGTTACCTGTCATAATTAGTTTCGAAGTTACATTAAACTGTCATAATTAGTAACGAAGTAACAGTTACCTGCCATAATTTGTATCGAAATTACAGTTACTTGTCATGATTAGTAACGAAGTTACAGTTACCTGTCATAATTAGTAACGAAGTTACAGTTACCTGTCATAATTTGTATCGAAGTTACAGTTACTTTTCATAATTTATATCGATGTTACAGTTACCTGTCATAATTAGTATCGAAGTTACAGGTACCTGTCATAATTAGTATCGAAGTTACAGTTACTTGTCATAATTAGTATCAAAGTTACAGTTACCTGTCATAATTAGTATCGAAGTTACAGTTACTTGTCATAATTAGTATCGAAGTTACAGTTATTTGTCATAATTAGTAATGAAGTTACAGTTACCTGTCATAATTAGTATCGAAGTTACAGTTACTTGTAATAATTAGTATCAAAGTTACAGTTACTTGTCATAATTAGTATCGAAGTTACTGTTACCTGTCATAAGTAGTATCGAAGTTACAGTTACTTGTCATAATTAGTAACGAAGTTACAGTTACCTGTCATAATTAGTATCGAAGTTACTGATACTTGTCATAATTAGTATTGAAGTTACTGTTAGCTGTCATAATTAGTATCGAAGTTACAGTTACTTGTCATAATTAGTATCGAAGTTACACTTACTTGTCATAATTAGCAACGAAGTTACTGTAACCTGCCATAATAAGTATCGAAGTTACAGTTACCTGCCATAATTTGTATCGAAATTACAGTTACTTGTCATAATTAGTTTCGAAGTTACTGTTACCTGTCATAATTAGTATCGAAGTTACAGTCACTTGTCACAATTAGTATCGAAGTTACAGTTACTTGTCGTAATTAGTAACGAAGTTACAGTTACCTGTCAGAATCAGTATCGAAGTTACAGTTACTTGTCGTAATTAGTAACCAAGTTACAGTTACCTGTCATAATTAGTATCGAAGTTACTGTTACTTGTCATAATTTGTATCGAAATTACAGTTACTTGTTATAATTAGTATCGAAGTTACAGTTACCAGTCATAATTAGTATCGAAGTTATAGTTACCTGTCATAATTAGTATCGAAGTTAGTTATCTGTCATAATTAGTATCGAAGTTACTGTTACCTGTCATAATTAGTATCGAAGTTACAGTTACCTTTATAATTAGTATCGAAGTTACTGTTACCTGTCATAATTAGAATCGAAGTTACAGTTACCTGTCGTAATTAGTAACCAAGTTAGAGTTACCTGTCATAATTAGTATCGATGTTACAGTTACCTGTCATAATTAGTATCGAAGTTACAACTACCCGTCATAATTAGTATCGAAGTTACTGTTACTTGTCACAATTAGCAACGAAGTTACAGTTACCTGCCATAATTTGTTTCGAAGTTACAGTTACCTGTCGTAATTATTTTCGAAGTTACAGTTACCTGTCATAATTAGTATCGAAGTTACAGTTACTTTTCAAAATTAGTATCGAAGTTACAGTTACTTGTCATAATTAGTATCGAAGTTACAGTTACACGTCAAAATTAGTTTCGAAGTTACTGTTACCTGTCATAATTAGTATCGAAGTTACAGTTACTTGTAATAATTAGTAACCAAGCTACAGTTACCTGTCATAATTAGTATCGAAGTTACAGTCACTTGTCATAATTAGTATCGAAGTTACAGTTACTTGTCATAATTAGTATCGAAGTTACAGTTATGTGACATAATTAGTAACGAAGTTACATAAACTGTCATAATTAGTATCGAAGTTAGTTACCGGCCATAATTTGTATCGAAATTACAGTTACTAGTCATAATTAGTCTCGAGGGTACTGTTACCTGTCATAATTAGTATCGAAGTTACAGTTACTTGTCATAATTAGTATCGACGTTACAGTTACTTGTCATAATTAGTAACGAAGTTACAGTTACCTGTCATAATTAGTATCTAAGTAACAGTTACTTGTCATAATTAGTATCGAAGTTAAAGTTACTTGTCATAATTAGTATCGAAGAAACAGTTACCTGTCATAATTAGTATCGAAGTTACAGTTACCTGCCATAATTTGTTTCGAAGTTACAGTTACCTGTCATAATTAGTTTCGAAGTTACATTTACCTGTCATAATTAGTAACGAAGTAACAGTTACCTGCCATAATTTGTATCGAAATTACAGTTACTTGTCATGATTAGTAACGAAGTTACAGTTACCTGTCATAATTAGTAACGAAGTTACAGTTACCTGTCATAATTTGTATCGAAGTTACAGTTACTTGTCATAATTTGTATCGATGTTACAGTTACCTGTCATAATTAGTATCGAAGTTACAGGTACCTGTCATATTTAGTATCGAAGTTACAGTTACTTGTCATAATTAGTATCAAAGTTACAGTTACCTGTCATAATTAGTATCGAAGTTACAGTTACTTGTCATAATTAGTAACGAAGTAACAATTACCTGCCATAATTTGTATCTAAGTTACAGTTACTTGTCATTATTAGTAACGAAGTTAGAGTTACCTGTCATAATTAGTAACGAGGTTACAGTTACCTGTCATAATTAGTATCGAAGTTACAGTTACCTGCCATTATTTGTACCGAAAATACAGTTACCTGTCTTAATTAGTATCGAAGGTACAGATACCTGTCATAATTAGTATCGAAGTTACAGTTACCTGTCATAATTAGTATCGAAGTTACATTTACTTGTCATAATCAGTATCAAAGTTACAGTTACCTCTCATAATTAGTATCGAAGTTACTGTTACTTGTCATAATTAGTTTCAAGGATACAGATACCTGTCATAATTAGTATCGAAGTTACAGTTACCTGTCATAATTAGTATCGAAGTTACAATATTTGTCATAATAAGTATCGAAGTTATTGTTAACTGTCATAAGTAGTATCGAAGTTACAGTTACTTGTCATAATTACTAACGAAGTTACAGTTACCTGTCATAATTAGTATCGAATTTACAGTTACCTGTCATAATTAGTATCGAAGTTACAGTTACTTGTCGTAATAAGTAACGAAGTTACAGTTACCTGTCATAATTAGTATCGAAGTTACATTTACTTTTCATAATTAGTATCGAAGTTACAGTTACTTGTCATAATTAGTATCAAAGTTACAGTTACCTGTCATAATTAGTATCGCAGTTACAGTTACTTGTCATAATTAGTTTCGAAGTTACAGTTACCTGTCATAATTAGTATCGAAGTGACAGTTACTTGTCGAAATAAGTAACGAAGTTACAGTTACCTGTCATAATTAGTATCGAAGTTACAGTTACTTGTCATAATTAGTATCGAAGTTACAGTTACTTGTCATAATTAGTATCGAAGATACAGTTACCTGTCATAATTAGTATCGACGTTACAGTTACTTGTCATAATTAGTTTCGAAGTTACAGTTACCTGTCATAATTAGTATCGAAGTTACAATTACCTGCCATAATTTGTATCGAAATTACAGTTACCTGTCATAATTAGTAATGAAGTTACCGTTACCTGTCATAATTAGTATCGAAGTTAGAGTTACTTGTCATAATTAGTAACGAAGTTACAGTTACCTGTCATCATAAGTATCGAAGTTATTGTTACCTGTCATAATTAGTATCTAAGTAACAGTTACCTGCCATAAATGTATCGAAGTTACAGTTACATGTCATAATTAGTAACGAAGTTACAGTAAACTGTCATATTTAGTATCGAAGTTACAGTTACTTGTCATAATTTGTATCGAAGTTACTGTTACCTGTCATAAGTAGTATCGAAGTTACAGTTACTTGCCATAATTAGTAACGAGGTTACAGTTACCTGTCATAATTAGTATCGAAGTTACTGTTACTTGTCATAATTAGTATCGAAGTTACAGTTACCTGTCATAATTAGTATCGAAGTTACAGTTACTTGTCATAATTAGTAATGAAGTTACAGTTACCTGTCATAATTAGTATCGAAGTTACAGTTACTTGTCATAATTAGTATCAAAGTTACAGTTACCGGTCATAATTAGTATCGAAGTTAGAGTTACCTGTCATAATTAGTATCGAAGTTACAGTTACCTGTCATAATTAGTATCGAAGTTACAGTTACTTGTCATAATTTGTATCGAAGTTACTGTTACCTGTCATAAGTAGTATCGAAGTTACAGTTACTTGCCATAATTAGTAACGAGGTTACAGTTACCTGTCATAATTAGTATCGAAGTTACAGTTACCTGTCATAATTAGTATCGAAGTTACAGGTACCTGTCATAAATAGTATCGAAGTTACAGTTACTTGTCATAATTAGTATCAAAGTTACAGTTACCTGTCATAATTAGTATCGAAGTTACAGTTACTTGTCATAATTAGTAATGAAGTTACAGTTACCTGTCATAATTAGTATCGAAGTTACAGTTACTTGTCATAATTAGTATCAAAGTTACAGTTACCGGTCATAATTAGTATCGAAGTTAGAGTTACCTGTCATAATTAGTATCGAAGTTACAGTTACCTGTCATAATTAGTATCGAAGTTACAGTTACTTGTCATAATTTGTATCGAAGTTACTGTTACCTGTCATAAGTAGTATCGAAGTTACAGTTACTTGCCATAATTAGTAACGAGGTTACAGTTACCTGTCATAATTAGTATCGAAGTTACTGTTACTTGTCATAATTAGTATCGAAGTTACTGTTAGCTGTCATAATTAGTATCGAAGTTACAGTTACTTGTCATAATTAGTATCGAAGTTACAGTTACTTGTCTTAATTAGCAACGAAGTTACAGTAACCTGTCATAATAAGTATCGAAGTTACAGTTACCTGCCATAATTTGTATCGAAATTACAGATACTTGTCATAATTAGTTTCGAAGTTACTGTTACCTGTCATAATTAGTATCGAAGTTACAGTCACTTGTCATAATTAGTATCGAAGTTACAGATACTTGTCGTAATTAGTAACGAAGTTAAAGTTACCTGTCATAATTAGTATCGAAGTTACAGTTACTTGTCGTAATTAGTAACCAAGTTACAGTTACCTGTCATTATTAGTAACGAAGTTAGAGTTACTTGTCATAATTATTATCGAAGTTACAGTTACCTGTCATAATTAGTAACGAGGTTACAGTTACCTGTCATAATTAGTATCGAAGTTACTGTTACTTGTCATAATTAGTATCGATGTTACTGTTACCTGTCTTAATTAGTATCGAAGTTACAGTTACCTGTCATAATTAGTATCGAAGTTACAGTTACTTGTCATAATTAGTATCGAAGTTACAGTTACCTGTCATAATTAGTCACGAAGTTACAGTTACCTGTCATAATTAGTTTCGAAGTTACAGTTACCTGCCATTATTAGTACCGAAAATACAGTTACCTGTCTTAATTAGTATCGAAGTTACAGATACCTGTCATAATTAGCATCGAAGTTACAGTTACCTGTCATAATTAGTTTCGAAGTTACAGTTACTTATCATAATTACTAACGAAGTTACAGTTAACTGTCATAATTAGTATCTAAGTAACAGTTACTTGTCATAAATAGTTTCGAAGTTACAGTTTCCTGTCATAATTAGTTTCGAAGTTACAGTTATCTGTCATAATTAGTATCGAAGTTACAGTTACTTGTCAAAATTAGTATCGAAGTTACAGTTACTTGTCATAATTAGTATCGAAGTTACAGTTACCTGTCATAATTAGTTTCGAAGTTACTGTTACCTGTCATAATTAGTTTCGAAGTTACTGTTACCTGTCATAATTAGTATCGAAGTTACAGTTACTTGTAATAATTAGTAACCAAGCTACAGTTACCTGTCATAATTAGTATCGAAGTAACAGTTACTTGTCATAATTAGTATCGAAGGTACAGTTACTTGTCATAATTAGTATCGAAGTTACAGTTACTTGTCATAATTAATATCGAAGTTACAGTTACTTGACATAATTAGTAACGAAGTTACAGTAAACTGTCATAATTAGTATCGAAGTTAGAGTTACCTACCATAATTTGTATCGAAATTACAGTTACTTGTCATAATTAGTTTCGAAGTCACTGTTACCTGTCATAATTAGTATCGAAGTTACAGTTACTTGTCATAATTAGTATCGAAGTTACAGTTACTTGTCATAATTAGCAACGAAGTTACAGTTACCTGTCATAATTAGTATCTAAGTAACAGTTACTTGTCATAATTAGTATCGAAGTTAAAGATACTTGTCATAATTAGTATCGAAGATACAGTTACCTGTCATAATTAGTATCGAAGTTACAGTTACCTGCCATAATTTGTTTCGAAGTTACAGTTACCTGTCATAATTAGTTTCGAAGTTTCATTAACCTGTCATAATTAGTAACGAAGTAACAGTTACCTGCCATAATTTGTATCGAAATTACAGTTACTTGTCATGATTAGTAACGAAGTTACAGTTACCTGTCATAATTAGTAACGAAGTTACAGTTACCTGTCATAATTTGTATCGAAGTTACAGTTACTTTTCATAATTTGTATCGATGTTACAGTTACCTGTCATAATTAGTATCGAAGTTACAGGTACCTGTCATAATTAGTATCGAAGTTACAGTTACTTGTCATAATTAGTATCAAAGTTACAGTTACCTGTCATAATTAGTATCGAAGTTACAGTTACTTGTCATAATTAGTATCGAAGTTACAGTTACTTGTCATAATTAGTAATGAAGTTACAGTTACCTGTCATAATTAGTATCGAAGTTACAGTTACTTGTAATAATTAGTATCAAAGTTACAGTTACTTGTCATAATTAGTATCGAAGTTACTGTTACCTGTCATAAGTAGTATCGAAGTTACAGTTACTTGTCATAATTAGTAACGAAGTTACAGTTACCTGTCATAATTAGTATCGAAGTTACTGTTACTTGTCATAATTAGTATTGAAGTTACTGTTAGCTGTCATAATTAGTATCGAAGTTACAGTTACTTGTCATAATTAGTATCGAAGTTACACTTACTTGTCATAATTAGCAACGAAGTTACTGTAACCTGTCATAATAAGTATCGAAGTTACAGTTACTGCCATAATTTGTATCGAAATTACAGTTACTTGTCATAATTAGTTTCGAAGTTACTGTTACCTGTCATAATTAGTATCGAAGTTACAGTCACTTGTCACAATTAGTATCGAAGTTACAGTTACTTGTCGTAATTAGTAACGAAGTTACAGTTACCTGTCATAATTAGTATCGAAGTTACTGTTACTTGTCATAATTTGTATCGAAATTACAGTTACTTGTTATAATTAGTATCGAAGTTACAGTTACCAGTCATAATTAGTATCGAAGTTATAGTTACCTGTCATAATTAGTATCGAAGTTAGTTATCTGTCATAATTAGTATCGAAGTTACTGTTACCTGTCATAATTAGTATCGAAGTTACAGTTACCTTTATAATTAGTATCGAAGTTACTGTTACCTGTCATAATTAGAATCGAAGTTACAGTTACCTGTCGTAATTAGTAACCAAGTTAGAGTTACCTGTCATAATTAGTATCGATGTTACAGTTACCTGTCATAATTAGTATCGAAGTTACAACTACCCGTCATAATTAGTATCGAAGTTACTGTTACTTGTCAAAATTAGCAACGAAGTTACAGTTACCTGCCATAATTTGTTTCGAAGTTACAGTTACCTGTCATAATTAGTATCGAAGTTACAGTTACTTTTCAAAATTAGTATCGAAGTTACAGTTACTTGTCATAATTAGTATCGAAGTTACAGTTACCTGTCAAAATTAGTTTCGAAGTTACTGTTACCTGTCATAATTAGTATCGAAGTTACAGTTACTTGTAATAATTAGTAACCAAGCTACAGTTACCTGTCATAATTAGTATCGAAGTTACAGTTACTTGTCATAATTAGTATCGAAGTTACAGTTACTTGTCATAATTAGTATCGAAGTTACAGTAACGTGACATAATTAGTAACGAAGTTACAGTTACCTGTCATAATTAGTATCTAAGTAACAGTTACTTGTCATAATTAGTATCGAAGTTAAAGTTACTTGTCATAATTAGTATCGAAGTTACAGTTACCTGTCATAATTAGTATCGAAGTTACAGTAACCTGCCATAATTTGTTTCGAAGTTACAGTTACCTGTCATAATTAGTTTCGAAGTTACATTTACCTGTCATAATTAGTAACGAAGTAACAGTTACCTGCCATAATTTGTATCGAAATTACAGTTACTTGTCATGATTAGTAACGAAGTTAGAGTTACCTGTCATAATTAGTAAAGAAGTTACAGTTACCTGTCATAATTTGTATCGAAGTTACAGTTACTTGTCATAATTAGTATCGATGTTACAGTTACCTGTCATAATTAGTATCGAAGTTACAGGTACCTGTCATAATTTGTATCGAAGTTCCAGTTACTTGTCATAATTAGTATCAAAGTTACACTTACCTGTCATAATAAATATCGAAGTTACAGTTACTTGTCATAATTAGTAATGAAGTTACAGTTACCTGTCATAAATAGTATCGAAGTTACAGTTACTTGTCATAATTAGTATCAATGTTACTGTTACCTGTCGTAATTAGTATCGAAGCTACAGTTACCTGTCATAATTAGTATGGAAGTTACAGTTACCTGTCATAATTTGTATCGAAGTTACAGTTACTTGTCATAATTAGTGTCGAAGTTACTGTTACCTGTCATAAGTAGTATCGAAGTAACAGTTACTTGTCATAATTAATAACGAAGTTACAGTTACCTGTCATAATTAGGATCGAAGTTACTGTTACTTGTCATAACTAGTATTGAAGTTACTGTTAGCTGTCATAATTAGTATCGAAGTTACAGTTACTTGTCATATTTAGTATCGAAGTTACAGTTACTTGTCATAATATGCAACGAAGTTACAGTAACCTGTCATAATAAGTATCGAAGTTACAGTTACCTGCCAAAATTTGTATCGAAATTACAGTTACTTGTCATAATTAGTTTCGAAGTTACTGTTACCTGTCATAATTAGTATCGAAGTTACAGTCACTTGTCATAATTAGTATCGAAGTTACAGTTACTTGTCGTAATTAGTAACGAGGTTACAGTTACCTGCCATAATTAGTATCGAAGTTACAGTTACTTGTCGTAATTGGTAACCAAGTTACAGTTACCTGTCATAATAAGTATCGAAGTTACTGTTACTTGTCATAATTTGTATCGAAATTACAGTTACTTGTCATAAGTAGTAACGAAGTTACAGTTACCTGTTATAATTAGTATCGAAGTTATAGTTACCTGTCATATTTAGTATCGAAGTTAGTTACCTGTCATAATGAGTATCTAGGTTACTGTTACCTGTTTAATTTGTATCGAAGTTACAGTTACCTTTATAATGAGTACCGAAGTTAATGTTACCTGTCATAATTAGAATCGAAGTTACAGTTACCTGTCATAATTAGTATCGAAGTTACAGTTACCTGTCATAATTAGTATCGAAGTTACAGTTACCTGTCATAATTTGTATCGAAGTTACAGTTACCTGTCATAATTTGTATCGAAGTTACAGTTACCTGTCATAATTAGTATCGAAGTTACAATTACTTGTCATAATTAGTAACGAAGTTACATTTACCTGTCATAATTTGTATCGAAGTTACCTTTACTTGTCATAATTATTATCGAAGTTTGTTACCTGTCATAATTAGTATCGAAGTTACAGTTACCTGTCATAATTAGTATCGAAGTTACTGTTACCTATCATAATTAGTATCGAAGTTACAGTTACTTGTCATAATTAGTAACGAAGTTACAGTTACTTGTCATAATTAGTATCGAAGTTACTGTTACCTGTCATAATTAGAATCGAAGTTACAGTTTCCTGTCATAATTAGTATCTAAGTTACAGTTACCTGCCATAATTTGTATCGAAATTACAGTTACCTGTCATAATTAGTAACGAAGTTACAGTTACCTGTCATAATTAGTAACGAACTTACAGTTACCTGTCCTAATAAGTATCGAAGTTACTGTTACCTGTCATAATTAGTATCTAAGTAACAGTTACCTGCCATAATTTGTATCGAAGTTACATTTACTTGTCATAATTATTATCGAAGTTTGTTACCTGTCATAATTAGTATCGAAGTTACAGTTACCTGTCATAATTAGTATCGAAGTTACTGTTACCTATCATAATTAGTATCGAAGTTACAGTTACTTGTCATAATTAGGAACGAAGTTACAGTTACCTGTCATAATTTGTTTCGAAGTTACAGTTTCCTGTCATAATTAGTATCTAAGTTACAGTTACCTGCCATAATTTGTATCGAAAATACAGTTACCTGTCATAATTAGTAACGAAGTTACAGTTACCTGTCATAATTAGTAACGAAGTTACAGTTACCTGTCCTAATAAGTATCGACGTTACTGTTACCTGTCATAATTAGTATCTAAGTAACAGTTACCTGCCATAATTTGTATCGAAGTTACAGTTACTTGTCATTATTAGTAACGAAGTTAGAGTTACTTGTCATAATTATTATCGAAGTTACAGTTACCTGTCATAATTAGTAACGAGGTTACAGTTACCTGTCATAATTAGTATCGAAGTTAGAGTTACCTGTAATTATTAGTATCGAAAATACAGTTACCTGTCTTAATTAGTATCGAAGTTACAGATACCTCTCATAATTAGTATCGAAGTTACAGTTACCTGTCATAATTAGTATCTAAGTAACGGTTACTTGTCATAATTAGTTTCGAAGTTACAGTTACCTGTCATAATTTGTTTCGAAGTTACAGGTACCTGTCATAATTAGTATCGAAGTTAGAGTTACCTGCCATAATTTGTATCGAAATTACAGTTACCTGTCATAATTAGAAACGAAGTTACAATTACCTCTCCTAATTAGTATCGAAGTTACAGTTACTTGTCATAATTAGTAACGACGTTACAGTAACTTGTCATTATAAGTATCGAAGTTACTGTTACCTGTCATAATTAGTATCTAAGTAACAGTTACCTGACATAATTTGTTTCGAAGTTACAGTTACTTGTCATTAGTAACGAAGTTAGAGTTACTTGTCATAATTATTATCGAAGTTACAGTTACCTGTCATAATTAGTAACGAGGTTACAGGTACCTGTCATAATTAGTATCGAAGTTACAGTTACTTGTTATAATTAGTATCGAAGTTACAGTTACTTGTCATAATTAGTAACGAAGTTAGAGTAACCTGTCATAATTAGTATCGAAGTTACTGTTACTTGTCATAATTAGTATCGAAGTTACTGTTACCTGTCATAATTAGTATCGAAGTTACAGTTACTTGACATAATTAGTAAGGAAGTTACAGTAAACTGTCATAATTAGTATCGAAGTTAGAGTTACCAGCCATAATTTGTATCGAAATTACAGTTACTTGTCTTAATTAGTTTCTAAGTTACTGTTACCTGTCATAATTAGTATCGAAGTTACAGTTACTTGTAATAATTAGTAACCCAGCTACAGTTACCTGTCATAATTAGTATCGAAGTTACAGTTACTTGTCATAATTAGTATCGAAGTTACAGTTACTTGTCATAATTAGTATCGAAGTTACAGTTACTTGTCATAATTAGTATCGAAGTTACAGTTACTTGACATAATTAGTAACGAAGTTACAGTAAACTGTCATAATTAGTATCGAAGTTAGAGTTACCTGCCATAATTTGTATCGAAATTACAGTTACTTGTCATAATTAGTTTCGAAGTTACTGTTACATGTCATAATTAGTATCGAAGTTACAGTTACTCGTCATAATTAGTATCGAAGTTACAGTTACTTGTCATAATTAGTAACGAACTTACAGTTACCTGTCATAATTAGTATCTAAGTAACAGTTACTTGTCATAATTAGTATCGAAGTTAAAGTTACTTGTCATAATTAGTATCGAAGTTACAGTTACCTGTCATAATTAGTATCGAAGTTACAGTTACCTGCCATAATTTTTTTCGAAGTTACAGTTACCTGTCATAATTAGTTTCGAAGTTACATTTACCTGTCATAATTAGTAACGAAGTAACAGTTACCTGCCATAATTTGTATCGAAATTACAGTTACTTGTCATGATTAGTAACGAAGTTACAGTTACCTGTCATAATTGGTAACGAAGTTACAGTTACCTGTCATAATTTGTATCGAAGTTACAGTTACTTGTCATAATTTGTATCGATGTTACAGTTACCTGTCATAATTAGTATCGAAGTTACAGGTACCTGTCATAATTAGTATCGGTTACGGTTACTTGTAATAATTAGTATAAAAGTTACAGTTACCTGTCATAATTAGTATCGAAGTTACAGTTACTTGTCATAATTAGTAATGAAGTTACAGTTACCTGTCATAATTAGTATCGAAGTTACAGTTACTTGTCATAATTAGTATCAAAGTTACAGTTACCTGTCATAATTAGTATCGAAGTTACAGTTACCTGTCATAATTAGTATCGAAGTTACAGTTACCTGTCATAATTAGTATTGAAGTTACAGTTACTTGTCATAATTAGTATCGAAGTTACTGTTACGTGTCATAAGTAGTATCGAAGTTACAGTTACTTGTCATAATAAGTAACGATGTTACAGTTACCTGTCATAATGAGTATCGAAGTTACTGTTACTTGTCATAATTAGTATTGAAGTTTCTGTTAGCTGTCATAATTAGTATCGAAGTAACAGTTACTTGTCATAATTAGTATCGAAGTTACACTTACTTGTCATAATTAGCAACGAAGTTACTGTAAACTGTCATAATAAGTATCGAAGTTACAGTTACCTGCCATAATTTGTATCGAAATTACAGTTACTTGTCATACTTAGTTTCGAAGTTACTGTTACCTGTCATAATTAGTATCGAAGTTACAGTCACTTGTCATAATTAGTATCGAAGTTACAGTTACTTGTCGTAATTAGTAACGAAGTTACAGTTACCTGTCATAATTAGTATCGAAGTTACAGTTACTTGTCGTAATTAGTAACCAAGTTACAGTTACCTGTCATAATTAGTATCGAAGTTGCTGTTACTTGTCATAATTTGTATCGAAATTACAGTTACTTGTTATAATTAGTATCGAAGTTACAGTTACCAGTCATAACTAGTAACCAAGTTACAGTTGCCTGTCATAATTAGTATCGAAGTTACTGTTACTTGTCATAATTTGTATCGAAATTACAGTTACTTGTCATAATTAGTATCGACGTTACAGTTACCTGTCATAATTAGTATCGAAGTTATAGTTACCTGTCATAATTAGTATCGAAGTTAGTTACCTGTCATAATGAGTATCGAGGTTACTGTTACCTGTCATAATTTGTATCGAAGTTACAGTTACCTTTATAATTAGTATCGAAGTTAATGTTACCTGTCATAATTAGAATCGAAGTTACAGTTACCTGTCATAATTAGTATCGAAGTTACAGTTACCTGTCATAATTAGTATCGAAGTTACAGTTACCTGTCATAATTAGTATCGAAGTTACAGTTACCTGTCATAATTAGTATTGAAGTTACTGTTACTTGTCATAATTAGTAACGAAGTTACAGTTACTTGTTATAATTAGTATCGAAGTTACTGTAACCTGTCATAATTAGAATCGAAGTTACAGTTAACTGTCATAATTAGTATCAAAGTTATAGTTACCTGTCATAATTAGTATCGAAGTTACAATTACTTGTCATAATTAGTAACGAAGTTACATTTACCTGTCATAATTTGTATCGAAGTTACATTTACTTGTCATAATTATTATCGAAGTTTGTTACCTGTCATAATTAGTATCGAAGTTACAGTTACCTGTCATAATTAGTATCGAAGTTACAGTTACCTATAAAATTAGTATCGAAGTTACAGTTACTTGTCATAATTAGTAACGAAGTTACAGTTACTTGTCATAATTAGTATCGAAGTTACTGTTACCTGTCATAATTAGAATCGAAGTTACAGTTACCTGTCATAATTAGTATCGAAGTTACAGTTACGTGTCATAATTAGTATCGAAGTTACAGTTACCTGTCATAATTAGTAACGAAGTTACAGTTACCTGTCATAATTAGTTTCGAAGTTACAGTTTCCTGTCATAATTAGTATCTAAGTTACAGTTACCTGCCATAATTTGTATCGAAATTACAGTTACCTGTCATAATTAGTAACGAAGTTACAGTTACCTGTCATTATTAGTAACGAAGTTACAGTTACCTGTCCTAATAAGTATCGAAGTTACTGTTACCTGTCATAATTAATATCTAAGTAATAGCTACCTGCAATAATTTGTATCGAAGTTACTGTTATTTGTCATTATTAGTAACGAAGTTAGAGTTACTGCTCATAATTATTATCGAAGTTACAGTTACCTGTCATAATTAGTAACGAGGTTACAGTTACCTGTCATAATTAGTATCGAAGTTACAGTTACCTGCAATTATTAGTACCGAAAATACAGTTACCTGTCTTAATTAGTATCGAAGTTACAGATACCTGTCATAATTAGTATCGAAGTTACAGTTACCTGTCATAATTAGTATCTAAGTAACAGTTACTTGTCATAATTAGTTTCGAAGTTACAGTTACCTGTCATAATTTGTTTCGAAGTTACAGTTACCTGTCATAATTAGTATCGAAGTTACAGTTACCTGCCATAATTTTTATCGAAATTACAGTTACCTGTCATAATTAGAAACGAAGTTACAATTACCTCTCCTAATTAGTATCGAAGTTACAGTTACTTGTCATAATTAGTAACGAAGTTACAGTATCTTGTCATTATAAGTATCGAAGTTACTGTTACCTGTCATAATTAGTATCTAAGTAACAGTTACCTGACATAATTTGTTTCGAAGTTACAGTTACTTGTCATTAGTAACGAAGTTAGAGTTACTTGTCATAATTATTATCGAAGTTACAGTTACCTGTCATAATTAGTAACGAGGTTACAGGTACCCCGTCATAATTAGTATCGAAGTTACAGTTACTTGTCATAATTAGTATCGAAGTTACAGTTACTTGTCATAATTAGTAACGAAGTTAGAGTAACCTGTCATAATAAGTATCGAAGTTACTGTTACTTGTCATAATTAGTATCGAAGTTACTGTTACCTGTCATAATTAGTATCGAAGTTACAGTTACTTGACATAATTAGTAACGAAGTTACAGTAAACTGTCATAATTAGTATCGAAGTTAGAGTTACCTGCCATAATTTGTATCGAAATTACAGTTACTTGTCTTAATTAGTTTCGAAGTTACTGTTACCTGTCATAATAAGTATCGAAGTTACAGTTACTTGTAATAATTAGTAACCAAGCTACAGTTACCTGTCATAATTAGTATCGAAGTTACAGCTACTTGTCATAATTAGTATCGAAGTTACAGTTACTTGTCATAATTAGTATCGAAGTTACAGTTACCTGCCATAATTTGTATCGAAATTACAGTTACCTGTCATAATTAGTAACGAAGTTACAGTTACCTGTCATAATTAGTAACGAAGTTACAGTTACCTGTCCTAATAAGTATCGAAGTTACTGTTACCTGTCATAATTAGTATCTAAGTAACAGTTACCTGCCATAATTTGTATCGAAGTTACAGTTACTTGTCATTATTAGTAACGAAGTTAGAGTTACTTGTCATAATTATTATCGAAGTTACAGTTACCTGTCATAATTAGTAACGAGGTTACAGTTACCTGTCATAATTAGTATCGAAGTTAGAGTTACCTGTAATTATTAGTAGTCGAAAATACAGTTACCTGTCTTAATTAGTATCGAAGTTACAGATACCTCTCATAATTAGTATCGAAGTTACAGTTACCTGTCATAATTAGTATCTAAGTAACGGTTACTTGTCATAATTAGTTTCGAAGTTACAGTTACCTGTCATAAATTGTTTCGAAGTTACAGTTACCTGTCATAATTAGTATCGAAGTTAGAGTTACCTGCCGTAATTTGTATCGAAATTACAGTTACCTGTCATAATTAGAAACGAAGTTACAATTACCTCTCCTAATTAGTATTGAAGTTACAGTTACTTGTCATAATTAGTAACGACGTTACAGTAACTTGTCATTATAAGTATCGAAGTTACTGTTACCTGTCATAATTAGTATCTAAGTAACAGTTACCTGACATAATTTGTTTCGAAGTTACAGTTACTTGTCATTAGTAACGAAGTTAGAGTTACTTGTCATAATTATTATCGAAGTTACAGTTACCTGTCATAATTAGTAACGAGGTTACAGGTACCTGTCATAATTAGTATCGAAGTTACAGTTACTTGTTATAATTAGTATCGAAGTTACAGTTACTTGTCATAATTAGTAACGAAGTTAGAGTAACCTGTCATAATTAGTATCGAAGTTACTGTTACTTGTCATAATTAGTATCGAAGTTACTGTTACCTGTCATAATTAGTATCGAAGTTACAGTTACTTGACATAATTAGTAACGAAGTTACAGTAAACTGTCATAATTTGTATCGAAGTTAGAGTTACCAGCCATAATTTGTATCGAAATTACAGTTACTTGTCTTAATTAGTTTCTAAGTTACTGTTACCTGTCATAATTAGTATCGAAGTTACAGTTACTTGTAATAATTAGTAACCCAGCTACAGTTACCTGTCATAATTAGTATCGAAGTTACAGTTACTTGTCATAATTAGTATCGAAGTTACAGTTACTTGTCATAATTAGTATCGAAGTTACAGTTACTTGTCATAATTAGTATCGAAGTTACAGTTACTTGACATAATTAGTAACGAAGTTACAGTAAACTGTCATAATTAGTATCGAAGTTAGAGTTACCTGCCATAATTTGTATCGAAATTACAGTTACTTGTCATAATTAGTTTCGAAGTTACTGTTACCTGTCATAATTAGTATCGAAGTTACAGTTACTCGTCATAATTAGTATCGAAGTTACAGTTACTTGTCATAATTAGTAACGAACTTACAGTTACCTGTCATAATTAGTATTTAAGTAACAGTTACTTGTCATAATTAGTATCGAAGTTGAAGTTACTTGTCATAATTAGTATCGAAGTTACAGTTACCTGTCATAATTAGTATCGAAGTTACAGTTACCTGTCATAATTAGTTTCGAAGTTACATTTACCTGTCATAATTAGTAACGAAGTAACAGTTACCTGCCATAATTTTTATCGAAATTACAGTTACTTGTCATGATTAGTAACGAAGTTACAGTTACCTGTCATAATTGGTAACGAAGTTACAGTTACCTGTCATAATTTGTATCGAAGTTACAGTTACTTGTCATAATTTTTATCGATGTTACAGTTACCTGTCATAATTAGTATCGAAGTTACAGGTACCTGTCATAATTAGTATCGGTTACGGTTACTTGTAATAATTAGTATCAAAGTTACAGTTACCTGTCATAATTAGTATCGAAGTTACAGTTACTTGTCATAATTAGTAATGAAGTTACAGTTACCTGTCATAATTAGTATCGAAGTTACAGTTACTTGTCATAATTAGTATCAAAGTTACAGTTACCTGTCATAATTAGTATCGAAGTTACAGTTACCTGTCATAATTAGTATCGAAGTTACAGTTACCTGTCATAATTAGTATTGAAGTTACAGTTACTTGCCATAATTAGTATCGAAGTTACTGTTACGTGTCATAAGTAGTATCGAAGTTACAGTTACTTGTCATAATAAGTAACGAAGTTACAGTTACCTGTCATAATTAGTATCGAAGTTACTGTTACTTGTCATAATTAGTATTGAAGTTTCTGTTAGCTGTCATAATTAGTATCGAAGTAACAGTTACTTGTCATAATTAGTATCGAAGTTACACTTACTTGTCATAATTAGCAACGAAGTTACTGTAAACTGTCATAATAAGTATCGAAGTTACAGTTACCTGCCATAATTTGTATCGAAATTACAGTTACTTGTCATACTTAGTTTCGAAGTTACTGTTACCTGTCATAATTAGTATCGAAGTTACAGTCACTTGTCATAATTAGTATCTAAGTTACAGTTACTTGTCGTAATTAGTAACGAAGTTACAGTTACCTGTCATAATTAGTATCGAAGATACAGTTACTTGTCGTAATTAGTAACCAAGTTACAGTTACCTGTCATAATTAGTATCGAAGTTGCTGTTACTTGTCATAATTTGTATCGAAATTACAGTTACTTGTTATAATTAGTATCGAAGTTACAGTTACCAGTCATAACTAGTAACCAAGTTACAGTTGCCTGTCATAATTAGTATCGAAGTTACTGTTACTTGTCATAATTTGTATCGAAATTACAGTTACTTGTCATAATTAGTATCGAAGTTACAGTTACCTGTCATAATTAGTATCGAAGTTATAGTTACCTGTCATAATTAGTATCGAAGTTAGTTACCTGTCATAATGAGTATCGAGGTTACTGTTACCTGTCATAATTTGTATCGAAGTTACAGTTACCTTTACAATAAGTATCGAAGTTAATGTTACCTGTCATAATTAGAATCGAAGTTACAGTTACCTGTCATAATTAGTATCGAAAGTACAGTTACCTGTCATAATTAGTATCGAAGTTACAGTTACCTGTCATAATTAGTATCGAAGTTACAGTTACCTGTCATAATTAGTATCGAAGTTACTGTTACTTGTCATAATTAGTAACGAAGTTACAGTTACTTGTCATAATTAGTATCGAAGTTACTGTAACCTGTCATAATTAGAATCGAAGTTACAGTTAACTGTCATAATTAGTATCAAAGTTATAGTTACCTGTCATAATTAGTATCGAAGTTACAATTAATTGTCATAATTAATAACGAAGTTACATTTACCTGTCATAATTTGTATCGAAGTTACATTTACTTGTCATAATTATTATCGAAGTTTGTTACCTGTCATAATTAGTATCGAAGTTACAGTTACCTGTCATAATTAGTATCGAAGTTACAGTTACCTATTAAATTAGTATCGAAGTTACATTTACTTGTCATAATTAGTAACGAAGTTACAGTTACTTGTCATAATTAGTATCGAAGTTACTGTTACCTGTCATAATTAGAATCGAAGTTACAGTTACCTGTCATAATTAGTATCGAAGTTACAGTTACGTGTCATAATTAGTATCGAAGTTACAGTTACCTGTCATAATTAGTAACGAAGTTACAGTTACGTGTCATAATTAGTTTCGAAGTTACAGTTTCCTGTCATAATTAGTATCTAAGTTACAGTTACCTGCCATAATTTGTATCGAAATTACAGTTACCTGTCATAATTAGTAACGAAGTTACAGTTACCTGTCATTATTAGTAACGAAGTTACAGTTACCTGTCCTAATAAGTATCGAAGTTACTGTTACCTGTCATAATTAATATCTAAGTAACAGTTACCTGCCATAATTTGTATCGAAGTTACTGTTACTTGTCATTATTAGTAACGAAGTTTGAGTTACTTGTCATAATTATTATCGAAGTTACAGTTACCTGTCATAATTAGTAACGAGGTTACAGTTACCTGTCATAATTAGTATCGAAGTTACAGTTACCTGCAATTATTAGTACCGAAAATACAGTTACCTGTCTTAATTAGTATCGAAGTTACAGATACCTGTCATAATTAGTATCGAAGTTACAGTTACCTGTCATAATTAGTATCTAAGTAACAGTTACTTGTCATAATTAGTTTCGAAGTTACAGTTACCTGTCATAATTTGTTTCGAAGTTACAGTTACCTGTCATAATTAGTATCGAAGTTACAGTTACCTGCCATAATTTTTATCGAAATTACAGTTACCTGTCATAATTAGAAACGAAGTTACAATTACCTCTCCTAATTAGTAACGAAGTTACAGTTACTTGTCATAATTAGTAACGAAGTTACAGTATCTTGTCATTATAAGTATCGAAGTTACTGTTACCTGTCATAATTAGTATCTAAGTAACAGTTACCTGACATAATTTGTTTCGAAGTTACAGTTACTTGTCATTAGTAACGAAGTTAGAGTTACTTGTCATAATTATTATCGAAGTTACAGTTACCTGTCATAATTAGTAACGAGGTTACAGGTACCTGTCATAATTAGTATCGAAGTTACAGTTACTTGTCATAATTAGTATCGAAGTTACAGTTACTTGTCATAATTAGTAACGAAGTTAGAGTAACCTGTCATAATAAGTATCGAAGTTACTGTTACTTGTCATAATTAGTATCGAAGTTACAGTTACTTGTCATAATTAGTTACGAACTTACAGTTACCTGTCATAATTAGTATCTAAGTAACAGTTACTTGTGATAATTAGTATCGAAGTTAAAGTTACTTGTCATAATTAATATCTAAGTTACAGTTACCTGTCATAATTAGTATCGAAGTTACAGTTACCTGCCATAATTTGTTTCGAAGTTACAGTTACCTGTCATAATTAGTTTCGAAGTTACATTTACCTGTCATAATTAGTAACGAAGTAACAGTTACCTGCCATAATTTGTATCGAAATTACAGTTACTTGTCATGATTAGTAACGAAGTTACTGTTACCTGTCATAATTAGTATCGAAGTTACAGTTACTTGTAATAATTAGTAACCAAGCTACAGTTACCTGTCATAATTAGTATCGAAGTTACAGTTACATGTCATAATTAGTATGGAAGTTACAGTTACTTGTCATAATTTGTATCGAATTTACAGTTACGTGACATAATTAGTAAGGAAGTTACAGTAAACTGTCATAATTAGTATCGAAGTTAGAGTTACCTGCCATAATTTGTATCGAAATTACAGTTACTTGTCATAATTAGTCTCGAAGTTACTGTTACCTGTCATAATTAGTATCGAAGTTACAGTTACTTGTCATAATTAGTATCGAAGTTACAGTTACTTGTCATAATTAGTAACGAAGTTACAGTTACCTGTCATAATTAGTATCTAAGTAACAGTTACTTGTCATAATTAGTATCGAAGTTAAAGTTACATGTCATAATTAGTATCGAAGTTACAGTTACCTGTCATAATTAGTATCGAAGTTACAGTTACTTGTTATAATTAGTATCGAAGTTACAGTTACTTGTCATAATTAGTAACGAAGTTAGAGTAACCTGTCATAATTAGTATCGAAGTTACTGTTACTTGTCATAATTAGTATCGAAGTTACTGTTACCTGTCATAATTAGTATCGAAGTTACAGTTACTTGACATAATTAGTAACGAAGTTACAGTAAACTGTCATAATTAGTATCGAAGTTAGAGTTACCAGCCATAATTTGTATCGAAATTACAGTTACTTGTCTTAATTAGTTTCTAAGTTACTGTTACCTGTCATAATTAGTATCGAAGTTACAGTTACTTGTAATAATTAGTAACCCAGCTACAGTTACCTGTCATAATTAGTATCGAAGTTACAGTTACTTGTCATAATTAGTATCGAAGTTACAGTTACTTGTCATAATTAGTATCGAAGTTACAGTTACTTGTCATAATTAGTATCGAAGTTACAGTTACTTGACATAATTAGTAACGAAGTTACAGTAAACTGTCATAATTAGTATCGAAGTTAGAGTTACCTGCCATAATTTGTATCGAAATTACAGTTACTTGTCATAATTAGTTTCGAAGTTACTGTTACCTGTCATAATTAGTATCGAAGTTACAGTTACTCGTCATAATTAGTATCGAAGTTACAGTTACTTGTCATAATTAGTAACGAACTTACAGTTACCTGTCATAATTAGTATCTAAGTAACAGTTACTTGTCATAATTAGTATCGAAGTTAAAGTTACTTGTCATAATTAGTATCGAAGTTACAGTTACCTGTCATAATTAGTATCGAAGTTACAGTTACCTGCCATAATTTTTTTCGAAGTTACAGTTACCTGTCATAATTAGTTTCGAAGTTACATTTACCTGTCATAATTAGTAACGAAGTAACAGTTACCTGCCATAATTTTTATCGAAATTACAGTTACTTGTCATGATTAGTAACGAAGTTACAGTTACCTGTCATAATTGGTAACGAAGTTACAGTTACCTGTCATAATTTGTATCGAAGTTACAGTTACTTGTCATAATTTGTATCGATGTTACAGTTACCTGTCATAATTAGTATCGAAGTTACAGGTACCTGTCATAATTAGTATCGGTTACGGTTACTTGTAATAATTAGTATCAAAGTTACAGTTACCTGTCATAATTAGTATCGAAGTTACAGTTACTTGTCATAATTAGTAATGAAGTTACAGTTACCTGTCATAATTAGTATCGAAGTTACAGTTACTTGTCATAATTAGTATCAAAGTTACAGTTACCTGTCATAATTAGTATCGAAGTTACAGTTACCTGTCATAATTAGTATCGAAGTTACAGTTACCTGTCATAATTAGTATTGAAGTTACAGTTACTTGCCAAAATTAGTATCGAAGTTACTGTTACGTGTCATAAGTAGTATCGAAGTTACAGTTACTTGTCATAATAAGTAACGAAGTTACAGTTACCTGTCATAATTAGTATCGAAGTTACTGTTACTTGTCATAATTAGTATTGAAGTTTCTGTTAGCTGTCATAATTAGTATCGAAGTAACAGTTACTTGTCATAATTAGTATCGAAGTTACACTTACTTGTCATAATTAGCAACGAAGTTACTGTAAACTGTCATAATAAGTATCGAAGTTACAGTTACCTGCCATAATTTGTATCGAAATTACAGTTACTTGTCATACTTAGTTTCGAAGTTACTGTTACCTGTCATAATTAGTATCGAAGTTACAGTCACTTGTCATAATTAGTATCGAAGTTACAGTTACTTGTCGTAATTAGTAAAGAAGTTACAGTTACCTGTCATAATTAGTATCGAAGTTACAGTTACTTGTCGTAATTAGTAACCAAGTTACAGTTACCTGTCATAATTAGTATCGAAGTTGCTGTTACTTGTCATAATTTGTATCGAAATTACAGTTACTTGTTATAATTAGTATCGAAGTTACAGTTACCAGTCATAACTAGTAACCAAGTTACAGTTGCCTGTCATAATTAGTATCGAAGTTACTGTTACTTGTCATAATTTGTATCGAAATTACAGTTACTTGTCATAATTAGTATCGAAGTTACAGTTACCTGTCATAATTAGTATCGAAGTTATAGTTACCTGTCATAATTAGTATCGAAGTTAGTTACCTGTCATAATGAGTATCGAGGTTACTGTTACCTGTCATAATTTGTATCGAAGTTACAGTTACCTTTATAATAAGTATCGAAGTTAATGTTACCTGTCATAATTAGAATCGAATTTACAGTTACCTGTCATAATTAGTATCGAAGTTACAGTTACCTGTCATAATTAGTATCGAAGTTACAGTTACCTGTCATAATTAGTATCGAAGTTACAGTTACCTGTCATAATTAGTATCGAAGTTACTGTTACTTGTCATAATTAGTAACGAAGTTACAGTTACTTGTCATAATTAGTATCGAAGTTACTGTAACCTGTCATAATTAGAATCGAAGTTACAGTTAACTGTCATAATTAGTATCAAAGTTATAGTTACCTGTCATAATTAGTATCGAAGTTACAATTACTTGTCATAATTAATAACGAAGTTACATTTACCTGTCATAATTTGTATCGAAGTTACAGTTACCTTTATAATAAGTATCGAAGTTAATGTTACCTGTCATAATTAGAATCGAAGTTACAGTTACCTGTCATAATTAGTATCGAAGTTACAGTTACCTGTCATAATTAGTATCGAAGTTACAGTTACCTGTCATAATTAGTATCGAAGTTACAGTTACCTATTAAATTAGTATCGAAGTTACATTTACTTGTCATAATTAGTAACGAAGTTACAGTTACTTGTCATAATTAGTATCGAAGTTACTGTTACCTGTCATAATTAGAATCGAAGTTACAGTTACCTGTCATAATTAGTATCGAAGTTACAGTTACGTGTCATAATTAGTATCGAAGTTACAGTTACCTGTCATAATTAGTAACGAAGTTACAGTTACCTGTCATAATTAGTTTCGAAGTTACAGTTTCCTGTCATAATTAGTATCTAAGTTACAGTTACCTGCCATAATTTGTATCGAAATTACAGTTACCTGTCATAATTAGTAACGAAGTTACAGTTACCTGTCATTATTAGTAACGAAGTTACAGTTACCTGTCCTAATAAGTATCGAAGTTACTGTTACCTGTCATAATTAATATCTAAGTAACAGTTACCTGCCATAATTTGTATCGAAGTTACTGTTACTTGTCATTATTAGTAACGAAGTTAGAGTTACTTGTCATAATTATTATCGAAGTTACAGTTACCTGTCATAATTAGTAACGAGGTTACAGTTACCTGTCATAATTAGTATCGAAGTTACAGTTACCTGCAATTATTAGTACCGAAAATACAGTTACCTGTCTTAATTAGTATCGAAGTTACAGATACCTGTCATAATTAGTATCGAAGTTACAGTTACCTGTCATAATTAGTATCTAAGTAACAGTTACTTGTCATAATTAGTTTCGAAGTTACAGTTACCTGTCATAATTTGTTTCGAAGTTACAGTTACCTGTCATAATTAGTATCGAAGTTACAGTTACCTGCCATAATTTTTATCGAAATTACAGTTACCTGTCATAATTAGAAACGAAGTTACAATTACCTCTCCTAATTAGTATCGAAGTTACAGTTACTTGTCATAATTAGTAACGAAGTTACAGTATCTTGTCATTATAAGTATCGAAGTTACTGTTACCTGTCATAATTAGTATCTAAGTAACAGTTACCTGACATAATTTGTTTCGAAGTTACAGTTACTTGTCATTAGTAACGAAGTTAGAGTTACTTGTCATAATTATTATCGAAGTTACAGTTACCTGTCATAATTAGTAACGAGGTTACAGGTACCTGTCATAATTAGTATCGAAGTTACAGTTACTTGTCATAATTAGTATCGAAGTTACAGTTACTTGTCATAATTAGTAACGAAGTTAGAGTAACCTGTCATAATAAGTATCGAAGTTACTGTTACTTGTCATAATTAGTATCGAAGTTACAGTTACTTGTCATAATTAGTTACGAACTTACAGTTACCTGTCATAATTAGTATCTAAGTAACAGTTACTTGTCATAATTAGTATCGAAGTTAAAGTTACTTGTCATAATTAATATCGAAGTTACAGTTACCTGTCATAATTAGTATCGAAGTTACAGTTACCTGCCATAATTTGTTTCGAAGTTACAGTTACCTGTCATAATTAGTTTCGAAGTTACATTTACCTGTCATAATTAGTAACGAAGTAACAGTTACCTGCCATAATTTGTATCGAAATTACAGTTACTTGTCATGATTAGTAACGAAGTGACTGTTACCTGTCATAATTAGTATCGAAGTTACAGTTACTTGTAATAATTAGTAACCAAGCTACAGTTACCTGTCATAATTATATCGAAGTTACAGTTACATGTCATAATTAGTATGGAAGTTACAGTTACTTGTCATAATTTGTATCGAATTTACAGTTACGTGACATAATTAGTAAGGAAGTTACAGTAAACTGTCATAATTAGTATCGAAGTTAGAGTTACCTGCCATAATTTGTATCGAAATTACAGTTACTTGTCATAATTAGTATCGAAGTTACTGTAACCTGTCATAATTAGAATCGAAGTTACAGTTAACTGTCATAATTAGTATCAAAGTTATAGTTACCTGTCATAATTAGTATCGAAGTTACAATTACTTGTCATAATTAATAACGAAGTTACATTTACCTGTCATAATTTGTATCGAAGTTACAGTTACCTTTATAATAAGTATCGAAGTTAATGTTACCTGTCATAATTAGAATCGAAGTTACAGTTACCTGTCATAATTAGTATCGAAGTTACAGTTACCTGTCATAATTAGTATCGAAGTTACAGTTACCTGTCATAATTAGTATCGAAGTTACAGTTACCTATTAAATTAGTATCGAAGTTACATTTACTTGTCATAATTAGTAACGAAGTTACAGTTACTTGTCATAATTAGTATCGAAGTTACTGTTACCTGTCATAATTAGAATCGAAGTTACAGTTACCTGTCATAATTAGTATCGAAGTTACAGTTACGTGTCATAATTAGTATCGAAGTTACAGTTACCTGTCATAATTAGTAACGAAGTTACAGTTACCTGTCATAATTAGTTTCGAAGTTACAGTTTCCTGTCATAATTAGTATCTAAGTTACAGTTACCTGCCATAATTTGTATCGAAATTACAGTTACCTGTCATAATTAGTAACGAAGTTACAGTTACCTGTCATTATTAGTAACGAAGTTACAGTTACCTGTCCTAATAAGTATCGAAGTTACTGTTACCTGTCATAATTAATATCTAAGTAACAGTTACCTGCCATAATTTGTATCGAAGTTACTGTTACTTGTCATTATTAGTAACGAAGTTAGAGTTACTTGTCATAATTATTATCGAAGTTACAGTTACCTGTCATAATTAGTAACGAGGTTACAGTTACCTGTCATAATTAGTATCGAAGTTACAGTTACCTGCAATTATTAGTACCGAAAATACAGTTACCTGTCTTAATTAGTATCGAAGTTACAGATACCTGTCATAATTAGTATCGAAGTTACAGTTACCTGTCATAATTAGTATCTAAGTAACAGTTACTTGTCATAATTAGTTTCGAAGTTACAGTTACCTGTCATAATTTGTTTCGAAGTTACAGTTACCTGTCATAATTAGTATCGAAGTTACAGTTACCTGCCATAATTTTTATCGAAATTACAGTTACCTGTCATAATTAGAAACGAAGTTACAATTACCTCTCCTAATTAGTATCGAAGTTACAGTTACTTGTCATAATTAGTAACGAAGTTACAGTATCTTGTCATTATAAGTATCGAAGTTACTGTTACCTGTCATAATTAGTATCTAAGTAACAGTTACCTGACATAATTTGTTTCGAAGTTACAGTTACTTGTCATTAGTAACGAAGTTAGAGTTACTTGTCATAATTATTATCGAAGTTACAGTTACCTGTCATAATTAGTAACGAGGTTACAGGTACCTGTCATAATTAGTATCGAAGTTACAGTTACTTGTCATAATTAGTATCGAAGTTACAGTTACTTGTCATAATTAGTAACGAAGTTAGAGTAACCTGTCATAATAAGTATCGAAGTTACTGTTACTTGTCATAATTAGTATCGAAGTTACAGTTACTTGTCATAATTAGTTACGAACTTACAGTTACCTGTCATAATTAGTATCTAAGTAACAGTTACTTGTCATAATTAGTATCGAAGTTAAAGTTACTTGTCATAATTAATATCGAAGTTACAGTTACCTGTCATAATTAGTATCGAAGTTACAGTTACCTGCCATAATTTGTTTCGAAGTTACAGTTACCTGTCATAATTAGTTTCGAAGTTACATTTACCTGTCATAATTAGTAACGAAGTAACAGTTACCTGCCATAATTTGTATCGAAATTACAGTTACTTGTCATGATTAGTAACGAAGTGACTGTTACCTGTCATAATTAGTATCGAAGTTACAGTTACTTGTAATAATTAGTAACCAAGCTACAGTTACCTGTCATAATTATATCGAAGTTACAGTTACATGTCATAATTAGTATGGAAGTTACAGTTACTTGTCATAATTTGTATCGAATTTACAGTTACGTGACATAATTAGTAAGGAAGTTACAGTAAACTGTCATAATTAGTATCGAAGTTAGAGTTACCTGCCATAATTTGTATCGAAATTACAGTTACTTGTCATAATTAGTCTCGAAGTTACTGTTACCTGTCATAATTAGTATCGAAGTTACAGTTACTTGTCATAATTAGTATCGAAGTTACAGTTACTTGTCATAATTAGTAACGAAGTTACAGTTACCTGTCATAATTAGTATCTAAGTAACAGTTACTTGTCATAATTAGTATCGAAGTTAAAGTTACATGTCATAATTAGTATCGAAGTTACAGTTACCTGTCATAATTAGTATCGAAGTTACAGTAACCTGCCATAATTTGTTTCGAAGTTACAGTTACCTGTCATAATTAGTTTCGAAGTTACATTTACCTGTCATAATTAGTAACGAAGTAACAGTTACCTGCCATAATTTGTATCGAAATTACAGTTACTTGTCATGATTAGTAACGAAGTTACAGTTACCTGTCATAATTAGTAAAGAAGTTACAGTTACCTGTCATAATTTTTATCGAAGTTACAGTTACTTGTTATAATTAGTATCGATGTTACAGTTACCTGTCATAATTAGTATCGAAGTTACAGGTACCTGTCATAATTAGTATCGAAGTTACAATTACTTGTCATAATTAGTGTCCAAGTTACTGTTACCTGTCATAAGTAGTATCGAAGTTACAGTTACTTGTCATAATTAATAACGAAGTTACAGTTACCTGTCATAATTAGTATCGAAGTTACTGTTACTTGTCATAATTAGTTTTGAAGTTACTGTTAGCTGTCATAATTAGTATCGAAGTTACAGTTACTTGTCATAATTAGTACCGAAGTTACAGTTACTTGTCATAATTAGTAACGAACTTACAGTTACCTGTCATAATTAGTATCTAAGTAACAGTTACTTGTCATAATTAGTATCGAAGTTGAAGTTACTTGTCATAATTAGTATCGAAGTTACAGTTACCTGTCATAATTAGTATCGAAGTTACAGTTACCTGCCATAATTTGTTTCGAAGTTACAGTTACCTGTCATAATTAGTAACGAAGTTACAGTTACCTGTCCTAATAAGTATCGAAGTTACTGTTACCTGTCATAATTAGTATCTAAGTAACAGTTACCTGCCATAATTTGTATCGAAGTTACAGTTACTTGTCATGATTAGTAACGAAGTTAGAGTTACTTGTCATAATTATTATCGAAGTTACAGTTACCGGTCATAGTTAGTAACGAAGTTACAGTTACCTGTCATAATTAGTATCGAAGTTACAGTTACCTGCAATTATTAGTACCGAAAATACAGTTACCTGTCTTAATTCGTATCGAAGTTACAGATACCTGTCATAATTAGTATCGAAGTTACAGTTACCTGTCATAATTAGTATCTAAGTAACAGTTACTTGTCATAATTTGTTTCGAAGTTACAGTTACCTGTCATAATTAGTATCGAAGTTACAGTTACCTGCCATAATTTGTATCGAAATTACAGTTACCTGTCATAATTAGAAACGAAGTTACAATTACCTCTCCTAATTAGTATCGAAGTTACAGTTACTTGTCATAATTAGTAACGACGTTACAGTAACTTGTCATTATAAGTATCGAAGTTACTGTTACCTGTCATAATTAGTATCTAAGTAACATTTACCTGACATAATTTGTTTCGAAGTTACAGTTACTTGTCATTAGTAACGAAGTTAGAGTTACTTGTCATAATTATTATCGAAGTTACAGTTACCTGTCATAATTAGTAACGAGGTTACAGGTACCTGTCATAATTAGTATCGAAGTTACAGTTACTTGTCATAATTAGTATCGAAGTTACAGTTACTTGTCATAATTAGTAACGAAGTTAGAGTAACCTGTCATAATTAGTATCGAAGTTACTGTTACTTGTCATAATTAGTATCGATGTTACTGTTACCTGTCATAATTAGTATCGAAGTTACAGTAACTTGACATAATTAGTAACGAAGTTACAGTAAACTGTCATAATTAGTATCGAAGAGTTACCTGCCATAATTTGTATCGAAATTACAGTTACTTGTCATAATTAGTTTCGAAGTTACTGTTACCTGTCGTAATTAGTATCGAAGTTACAGTTACTCGTCATAATTAGTATCGAAGTTACAGTTACTTGTCATAATTAGTAACGAACTTACAGTTACCTGTCATAATTAGTATCTAAGTAACAGTTACTTGTCATAATTAGTATCGAAGTTAAAGTTACTTGTCATAATAAGTATCGAAGTTACAGTTACCTGTCATCATTAGTATCGAAGTTACAGTTACCTGCCATAATTTGTTTCGAAGTTACAGTTACCTGTCATAATTAGTCTCGAAGTTACATTTACCTGTCATAATTAGTAACGAAGTAACAGTTACCTGCCATAATTTGTATCGAAATTACAGTTACTTGTCATGATTAGTATCGAAGTTACAGTTACCTGTCATAATTAGTAACGAAGTTACAGTTACCTGTCATAATTTGTATCGAAGTTACAGTTACTTGTCATAATTTGTATCGATGTTACAGTTACCTGTCATAATTAGTATCGAAGTTACAGGTACCTGTCATAATTAGTATCGATGTTTCGGTTACTTGTCGTAATTAGTATCAAAGATACAGTTACCTGTCATAATTAGTATCGAAGTTACAGTTACTTGTCATAATTAGTAATGAAGTTACAGTTACCTGTCATAATTAGTATCGAAGTTACAGTTACTTGTCATAATTAGTATCAAAGTTACAGTTACCTTTCATAATTAGTATCGATGTTACAGTTACCTGTCATAATTAGTATCGAAGTTACAGTTACCTGTCATAATTAGTATTGAAGTTACAGTTACTTGTCATAATTAGTATCGAAGTTACTGTTACGTGTCATAAGTAGTATCGAAGTTACAGTTACTTGTCATAATTAGTAACGAAGTTACAGTTACCTGTCATAATTAGTATCGAAGTTACTGTTACTTGTCATAATTAGTATTGAAGTTTCTGTAGGCTGTCATAATTAGTATCGAAGTAACAGTTACTTGTCATAATTAGTATCGAAGTTACACTTACTTGTCATAATTAGCAACGAAGTTACTGTAACCTGTCATAATAAGTATCGAAGTTACAGTTACCTGCCATAATTTGTATCGAAATTACAGTTACTTGTCATACTTAGTTTCGAAGTTACTGTTACCTGTCATAATTAGTATCGAAGTTACAGTCACTTGTCATAATTAGTATCGAAGTTACAGTTACTTGTCGTAATTAGTAACGAAGTTACAGTTACCTGTCATAATTAGTATCGAAGTTAGAGTTACTTGTCGTAATTAGTAACCAAGTTACAGTTACCTGTCATAATTAGTATCGAAGTTTCTGTTACTTGTCATAATTTGTATCGAAATTACAGTTACTTGTTATAATTAGTATCGAAGTTACAGTTACCAGTCATAACTAGTAACCAAGTTACAGTTACCTGTCATAATTAGTATCGAAGTTACTGTTACTTGTCATAATTTGTATCGAAATTACAGTTACTTGTCATAATTAGTATCGAAGTTACAGTTACCTGTCATAATTAGTATCGAAGTTATAGTTACCTGTCATAATTAGTATCGAAGTTAGTTACCTGTCATAATGAGTATCGAGGTTACTGTTACCTGTCATAATTTGTATCGAAGTTACAGTTACCTTTATAATTAGTATCGAAGTTAATGTTACCTGTCATAATTAGAATCGAAGTTACAGTTACCTGTCATAATTAGTATCGAAGTTACAGTTACCTGTCATAATTAGTATCGAAGTTACAGTTACCTGTCATAATTAGTATCGAAGTTACAGTTACCTGTCATAATTAGTATCGAAGTTACTGTTACTTGTCATAATTAGTAACGAAGTTACAGTTACTTGTCATAATTAGTATCGAAGTTACTGTTACCTCTCATAATTAGAATCGAAGTTACAGTTAACTGTCATAATTAGTATCAAAGTTATAGTTACCTGTCATAATTAGTATCGAAGTTACAATTACTTCTCATAATTAGTAACGAAGTTAAATTTACCTGTCATAATTTGTATCGAAGTTACATTTACTTGTCATAATTATTATCGAAGTTTGTTACCTGTCATAATTAGTATCGAAGTTACAGTTACCTGTCATAATTAGTATCGAAGTTACAGTTACCTATCATAATAAGTATCGAAGTTACAGTTACTTGTCATAATTAGTAACGATGTTACAGTTACTTGTCATAATTAGTATCGAAGTTACTGTTACCTGTCATAATTAGAATCGAAGTTACAGTTACCTGTCATAATTAGTATCGAAGTTACAGTTACTTGTCATAATTAGTAACGAAGTTAGAGTAACCTGTCATAATAAGTATCGAAGTTACTGTTACTTGTCATAATTAGTATCGAAGTTACAGTTACTTGTCATAATTAGTTACGAACTTACAGTTACCTGTCATAATTAGTATCTAAGTAACAGTTACTTGTCATAATTAGT
Organism: Meconema thalassinum; assembly: GCA_946902985.2. Lineage (NCBI taxonomy): Eukaryota > Metazoa > Arthropoda > Insecta > Orthoptera > Tettigoniidae > Meconema > Meconema thalassinum. The sequence goes on along the minus strand of OX336388.2, from coordinate 1,694,609,889 downwards.
ATCGAAGTTAAAGTTACTTGTCATAATTAATATCGAAGTTACAGTTACCTGTCATAATTAGTATCGAAGTTACAGTTACCTGCCATAATTTGTTTCGAAGTTACAGTTACCTGTCATAATTAGTTTCGAAGTTACATTTACCTGTCATAATTAGTAACGAAGTAACAGTTACCTGCCATAATTTGTATCGAAATTACAGTTACTTGTCATGATTAGTAACGAAGTGACTGTTACCTGTCATAATTAGTATCGAAGTTACAGTTACTTGTAATAATTAGTAACCAAGCTACAGTTACCTGTCATAATTATATCGAAGTTACAGTTACATGTCATAATTAGTATGGAAGTTACAGTTACTTGTCATAATTTGTATCGAATTTACAGTTACGTGACATAATTAGTAAGGAAGTTACAGTAAACTGTCATAATTAGTATCGAAGTTAGAGTTACCTGCCATAATTTGTATCGAAATTACAGTTACTTGTCATAATTAGTCTCGAAGTTACTGTTACCTGTCATAATTAGTATCGAAGTTACAGTTACTTGTCATAATTAGTATCGAAGTTACAGTTACTTGTCATAATTAGTAACGAAGTTACAGTTACCTGTCATAATTAGTATCTAAGTAACAGTTACTTGTCATAATTAGTATCGAAGTTAAAGTTACATGTCATAATTAGTATCGAAGTTACAGTTACCTGTCATAATTAGTATCGAAGTTACAGTAACCTGCCATAATTTGTTTCGAAGTTACAGTTACCTGTCATAATTAGTTTCGAAGTTACATTTACCTGTCATAATTAGTAACGAAGTAACAGTTACCTGCCATAATTTGTATCGAAATTACAGTTACTTGTCATGATTAGTAACGAAGTTACAGTTACCTGTCATAATTAGTAAAGAAGTTACAGTTACCTGTCATAATTTTTATCGAAGTTACAGTTACTTGTTATAATTAGTATCGATGTTACAGTTACCTGTCATAATTAGTATCGAAGTTACAGGTACCTGTCATAATTAGTATCGAAGTTACAATTACTTGTCATAATTAGTGTCCAAGTTACTGTTACCTGTCATAAGTAGTATCGAAGTTACAGTTACTTGTCATAATTAATAACGAAGTTACAGTTACCTGTCATAATTAGTATCGAAGTTACTGTTACTTGTCATAATTAGTTTTGAAGTTACTGTTAGCTGTCATAATTAGTATCGAAGTTACAGTTACTTGTCATAATTAGTACCGAAGTTACAGTTACTTGTCATAATTAGTAACGAACTTACAGTTACCTGTCATAATTAGTATCTAAGTAACAGTTACTTGTCATAATTAGTATCGAAATTGAAGTTACTTGTCATAATTAGTATCGAAGTTACAGTTACCTGTCATAATTAGTATCGAAGTTACAGTTACCTGCCATAATTTGTTTCGAAGTTACAGTTACCTGTCATAATTAGTAACGAAGTTACAGTTACCTGTCCTAATAAGTATCGAAGTTACTGTTACCTGTCATAATTAGTATCTAAGTAACAGTTACCTGCCATAATTTGTATCGAAGTTACAGTTACTTGTCATGATTAGTAACGAAGTTAGAGTTACTTGTCATAATTATTATCGAAGTTACAGTTACCGGTCATAGTTAGTAACGAAGTTACAGTTACCTGTCATAATTAGTATCGAAGTTACAGTTACCTGCAATTATTAGTACCGAAAATACAGTTACCTGTCTTAATTCGTATCGAAGTTACAGATACCTGTCATAATTAGTATCGAAGTTACAGTTACCTGTCATAATTAGTATCTAAGTAACAGTTACTTGTCATAATTTGTTTCGAAGTTACAGTTACCTGTCATAATTAGTATCGAAGTTACAGTTACCTGCCATAATTTGTATCGAAATTACAGTTACCTGTCATAATTAGAAACGAAGTTACAATTACCTCTCCTAATTAGTATCGAAGTTACAGTTACTTGTCATAATTAGTAACGACGTTACAGTAACTTGTCATTATAAGTATCGAAGTTACTGTTACCTGTCATAATTAGTATCTAAGTAACATTTACCTGACATAATTTGTTTCGAAGTTACAGTTACTTGTCATTAGTAACGAAGTTAGAGTTACTTGTCATAATTATTATCGAAGTTACAGTTACCTGTCATAATTAGTAACGAGGTTACAGGTACCTGTCATAATTAGTATCGAAGTTACAGTTACTTGTCATAATTAGTATCGAAGTTACAGTTACTTGTCATAATTAGTAACGAAGTTAGAGTAACCTGTCATAATTAGTATCGAAGTTACTGTTACTTGTCATAATTAGTATCGATGTTACTGTTACCTGTCATAATTAGTATCGAAGTTACAGTAACTTGACATAATTAGTAACGAAGTTACAGTAAACTGTCATAATTAGTATCGAAGAGTTACCTGCCATAATTTGTATCGAAATTACAGTTACTTGTCATAATTAGTTTCGAAGTTACTGTTACCTGTCGTAATTAGTATCGAAGTTACAGTTACTCGTCATAATTAGTATCGAAGTTACAGTTACTTGTCATAATTAGTAACGAACTTACAGTTACCTGTCATAATTAGTATCTAAGTAACAGTTACTTGTCATAATTAGTATCGAAGTTAAAGTTACTTGTCATAATAAGTATCGAAGTTACAGTTACCTGTCATCATTAGTATCGAAGTTACAGTTACCTGCCATAATTTGTTTCGAAGTTACAGTTACCTGTCATAATTAGTCTCGAAGTTACATTTACCTGTCATAATTAGTAACGAAGTAACAGTTACCTGCCATAATTTGTATCGAAATTACAGTTACTTGTCATGATTAGTAACGAAGTTACAGTTACCTGTCATAATTAGTAACGAAGTTACAGTTACCTGTCATAATTTGTATCGAAGTTACAGTTACTTGTCATAATTTGTATCGATGTTACAGTTACCTGTCATAATTAGTATCGAAGTTACAGGTACCTGTCATAATTAGTATCGATGTTTCGGTTACTTGTCGTAATTAGTATCAAAGATACAGTTACCTGTCATAATTAGTATCGAAGTTACAGTTACTTGTCATAATTAGTAATGAAGTTACAGTTACCTGTCATAATTAGTATCGAAGTTACAGTTACTTGTCATAATTAGTATCAAAGTTACAGTTACCTGTCATAATTAGTATCGATGTTACAGTTCCCTGTCATAATTAGTATCGAAGTTACAGTTACCTGTCATAATTAGTATTGAAGTTACAGTTACTTGTCATAATTAGTATCGAAGTTACTGTTACGTGTCATAAGTAGTATCGAAGTTACAGTTACTTGTCATAATTAGTAACGAAGTTACAGTTACCTGTCATAATTAGTATCGAAGTTACTGTTACTTGTCATAATTAGTATTGAAGTTTCTGTAAGCTGTCATAATTAGTATCGAAGTAACAGTTACTTGTCATAATTAGTATCGAAGTTACACTTACTTGTCATAATTAGCAACGAAGTTACTGTAACCTGTCATAATAAGTATCGAAGTTACAGTTACCTGCCATAATTTGTATCGAAATTACAGTTACTTGTCATACTTAGTTTCGAAGTTACTGTTACCTGTCATAATTAGTATCGAAGTTACAGTCACTTGTCATAATTAGTATCGAAGTTACAGTTACTTGTCGTAATTAGTAACGAAGTTACAGTTACCTGTCATAATTAGTATCGAAGTTAGAGTTACTTGTCGTAATTAGTAACCAAGTTACAGTTACCTGTCATAATTAGTATCGAAGTTTCTGTTACTTGCCAAAATTTGTATCGAAATTACAGTTACTTGTTATAATTAGTATCGAAGTTACAGTTACCAGTCATAACTAGTAACCAAGTTACAGTTACCTGTCATAATTAGTATCGAAGTTACTGTTACTTGTCATAATTTGTATCAAAATTACAGTTACTTGTCATAATTAGTATCGAAGTTACAGTTACCTGTCATAATTAGTATCGAAGTTATAGTTACCTGTCATAATTAGTATCGAAGTTAGTTACCTGTCATAATGAGTATCGAGGTTACTGTTACCTGTCATAATTTGTATCGAAGTTACAGTTACCTTTATAATTAGTATCGAAGTTAATGTTACCTGTCATAATTAGAATCGAAGTTACAGTTACCTGTCATAATTAGTATCGAAGTTACAGTTACCTGTCATAATTAGTATCGAAGTTACAGTTACCTGTCATAATTAGTATCGAAGTTACAGTTACCTGTCATAATTAGTATCGAAGTTACTGTTACTTGTCATAATTAGTAACGAAGTTACAGTTACTTGTCATAATTAGTATCGAAGTTACTGTTACCTCTCATAATTAGAATCGAAGTTACAGTTAACTGTCATAATTAGTATCAAAGTTATAGTTACCTGTCATAATTAGTATCGAAGTTACAATTACTTCTCATAATTAGTAACGAAGTTAAATTTACCTGTCATAATTTGTATCGAAGTTACATTTACTTGTCATAATTATTATCGAAGTTTGTTACCTGTCATGATTAGTATCGAAGTTACAGTTACCTGTCATAATTAGTATCGAAGTTACAGTTACCTATCATAATAAGTATCGAAGTTACAGTTACTTGTCATAATTAGTAACGAAGTTACAGTTACTTGTCATAATTAGTATCGAAGTTACTGTTACCTGTCATAATTAGAATCGAAGTTACAGTTACCTGTCATAATTAGTATCGAAGTTACAGTTACTTGTCATAATTAGTAACGACGTTACAGTAACTTGTCATTATAAGTATCGAAGTTACTGTTACCTGTCATAATTAGTATCTAAGTATCATTTACCTGACATAATTTGTTTCGAAGTTACAGTTACTTGTCATTAGTAACGAAGTTAGAGTTACTTGTCATAATTATTATCGAAGTTACAGTTACCTGTCATAATTAGTAACGAGGTTACAGGTACCTGTCATAATTAGTATCGAAGTTACAGTTACTTGTCATAATTAGTATCGAAGTTACAGTTACTTGTCATAATTAGTAACGAAGTTAGAGTAACCTGTCATAATTAGTATCGAAGTTACTGTTACTTGTCATAATTAGTATCGATGTTACTGTTACCTGTCATAATTAGTATCGAAGTTACAGTAACTTGACATAATTAGTAACGAAGTTACAGTAAACTGTCATAATTAGTATCGAAGAGTTACCTGCCATAATTTGTATCGAAATTACAGTTACTTGTCATAATTAGTTTCGAAGTTACTGTTACCTGTCGTAATTAGTATCGAAGTTACAGTTACTCGTCATAATTAGTATCGAAGTTACAGTTACTTGTCATAATTAGTAACGAACTTACAGTTACCTGTCATAATTAGTATCTAAGTAACAGTTACTTGTCATAATTAGTATCGAAGTTAAAGTTACTTGTCATAATAAGTATCGAAGTTACAGTTACCTGTCATCATTAGTATCGAAGTTACAGTTACCTGCCATAATTTGTTTCGAGGTTACAGTTACCTGTCATAATTAGTCTCGAAGTTACATTTACCTGTCATAATTAGTAACGAAGTAACAGTTACCTGCCATAATTTGTATCGAAATTACAGTTACTTGTCATGATTAGTAACGAAGTTACAGTTACCTGTCATAATTAGTAACGAAGTTACAGTTACCTGTCATAATTTGTATCGAAGTTACAGTTACTTGTCATAATTTGTATCGATGTTACAGTTACCTGTCATAATTAGTATCGAAGTTACAGGTACCTGTCATAATTAGTATCGATGTTTCGGTTACTTGTCATAATTAGTATCAAAGATACAGTTACCTGTCATAATTAGTATCGAAGTTACAGTTACTTGTCATAATTAGTAATGAAGTTACAGTTACCTGTCATAATTAGTATCGAAGTTACAGTTACTTGTCATAATTAGTATCAAAGTTACAGTTACCTGTCATAATTAGTATCGATGTTACAGTTACCTGTCATAATTAGTATCGAAGTTACAGTTACCTGTCATAATTAGTATTGAAGTTACAGTTACTTGTCATAATTAGTATCGAAGTTACTGTTACGTGTCATAAGTAGTATCGAAGTTACAGTTACTTGTCATAATTAGTAACGAAGTTACAGTTACCTGTCATAATTAGTATCGAAGTTACTGTTACTTGTCATAATTAGTATTGAAGTTTCTGTAAGCTGTCATAATTAGTATCGAAGTAACAGTTACTTGTCATAATTAGTATCGAAGTTACACTTACTTGTCATAATTAGCAACGAAGTTACTGTAACCTGTCATAATAAGTATCGAAGTTACAGTTACCTGCCATAATTTGTATCGAAATTGCAGTTACTTGTCATACTTAGTTTCGAAGTTACTGTTACCTGTCATAATTAGTATCGAAGTTACAGTCACTTGTCATAATTAGTATCGAAGTTACAGTTACTTGTCGTAATTAGTAACGAAGTTACAGTTACCTGTCATAATTAGTATCGAAGTTACAGTTACTTGTCGTAATTAGTAACCAAGTTACAGTTACCTGTCATAATTAGTATCGAAGTTTCTGTTACTTGTCATAATTTGTATCGAAATTACAGTTACTTGTTATAATTAGTATCGAAGTTACAGTTACCAGTCATAACTAGTAACCAAGTTACAGTTACCTGTCATAATTAGTATCGAAGTTACTGTTACTTGTCATAATTTGTATCGAAATTACAGTTACTTGTCAAATTAGTATCGAAGTTACAGTTACCTGTCATAATTAGTATCGAAGTTATAGTTACCTGTCATAATTAGTATCGAAGTTAGTTACCTGTCATAATGAGTATCGAGGTTACTGTTACCTGTCATAATTTGTATCGAAGTTACAGTTACCTTTATAATTAGTATCGAAGTTAATGTTACCTGTCATAATTAGAATCGAAGTTACAGTTACCTGTCATAATTAGTATCGAAGTTACAGTTACCTGTCATAATTAGTATCGAAGTAACAGTTACCTGTCATAATTAGTATCGAAGTTACAGTTACCTGTCATAATTAGTATCGAAGTTACTGTTACTTGTCATAATTAGTAACGAAGTTACAGTTACTTGTCATAATTAGTATCGAAGTTACTGTTACCTCTCATAATTAGAATCGAAGTTACAGTTAACTGTCATAATTAGTATCAAAGTTATAGTTACCTGTCATAATTAGTATCGAAGTTACAATTACTTCTCATAATTAGTAACGAAGTTAAATTTACCTGTCATAATTTGTATCGAAGTTACATTTACTTGTCATAATTATTATCGAAGTTTGTTACCTGTCATAATTAGTATCGAAGTTACAGTTACCTGTCATAATTAGTATCGAAGTTACAGTTACCTATCATAATAAGTATCGAAGTTACAGTTACTTGTCATAATTAGTAACGAAGTTACAGTTACTTGTCATAATTAGTATCGAAGTTACTGTTACCTGTCATAATTAGAATCGAAGTTACAGTTACCTGTCATAATTAGTATCGAAGTTACAGTTACTTGTCATAATTATTATCGAAGTTACAGTTACCTGACATAATTAGTAACGAAGTTACAGTTACCTGTCATAATTAGTTTCGAATTTACAGTTTCCGGTCATAATTAGTATCTAAGTTACAGTTACCTGCCATAATTTGTATCGAAATTACAGTTACTTGTCATAATTAGTAATGAAGTTACAGTTACCTGTCCTAATAAGTATAGAAGTTACTGTTACCTGTCATAATTAGTATCTAAGTAACAGTTACCTGCCATAATTTGTATCGATGTTACAGTTACTTGTCATTATTAGTAACGAAGTTAGAGTTACTTGTCATAATTATTATCGAAGTTACAGTTACCTGTCATAATTAGTAACGAGGTTACAGTTACCTGTCATAATTAGTATCGAAGTTAGAGTTACCTGCAATTATTAGTACCGAAAATACAGTTACCTGTCTTAATTAGTATCGAAGTTACAGATACCTGTCATAATTAGTATCGAAGTTACAGTTACCTGTCATAATTAGTACCTAAGTAACAGTTACTTGTCATAATTAGTTTCGAAGTTACAGTTACCTGTCATAATTTGTTTCGAAGTTACAGTTACCTGTCATAATTAGTATCGAAGTTACAGTTACCTGCCATAATTTGTATCGAAATTACAGTTACCTGTCATAATTAGAAACGAAGTTACAATTACCTGTCCTAATTAGTATCGAAGTTACAGTTACTTGTCATAATTAGTAACGAAGTTACAGTAACTTGTCATTATAAGTATCGAAGTTACTGTTACCTGTCATAATTAGTATCTAAGTAACTGTTACCTGACATAATTTGTTTCGAAGTTACAGTTACTTGTTATTAGTAATGAAGTTAGAGTTACTTGTCATAATTATTATCGAAGTTACAGTTACCTGTCATAATTAGTAACGAGGTTACAGGTACCTGTCATAATTAGTATCGAAGTTACAGTTACTTGTCATAATTAGTAACGAAGTTAGAGTAACCTGTCATAATTAGTATCGAAGTTACTGTTACTTGTCATAATTAGTATCGAAGTTACTGTTACCTGTCATAATTAGTATCGAAGTTACAGCTACTTGACATAATAAGTAACGAAGTTACAGTAAACTGTCATAATTAGTATCGACGTTAGAGTTACCTGCCATAATTTGTATCGAAATTACAGTTACTTGTCTTAATTAGTTTCGAAGTTACTGTTACCTGTCATAATTAGTATCGAAGTTACAGTTACTTGTAATAATTAGTAACCAAGCTACAGTTACCTGTCATAATTAGTATCGAAGTTACAGTTACTTGTCATAATTAGCAACGAAGTTACTGTAACCTGTCATAATTAGTATCGAAGTTAGAGTTACCTGCAATTATTAGTACCGAAAATACAGTTACCTGTCTTAATTAGTATCGAAGTTACAGATACCTGTCATAATTAGTATCGAAGTTACAGTTACCTGTCATAATTAGTACCTAAGTAACAGTTACTTGTCATAATTAGTTTCGAAGTTACAGTTACCTGTCATAATTTGTTTCGAAGTTACAGTTACCTGTCATAATTAGTATCGAAGTTACAGTTACCTGCCATAATTTGTATCGAAATTACAGTTACCTGTCATAATTAGAAACGAAGTTACAATTACCTGTCCTAATTAGTATCGAAGTTACAGTTACTTGTCATAATTAGTAACGAAGTTACAGTAACTTGTCATTATAAGTATCGAAGTTACTGTTACCTGTCATAATTAGTATCTAAGTAACTGTTACCTGACATAATTTGTTTCGAAGTTACAGTTACTTGTTATTAGTAATGAAGTTAGAGTTACTTGTCATAATTATTATCGAAGTTACATTTACCTGTCATAATTAGTAACGAAGTAACAGTTACCTGCCATAATTTGTATCGAAATTACAGTTACTTGTCATGATTAGTAACGAAGTTACAGTTACCTGTCATAATTAGTAACGAAGTTACAGTTACCTGTCCTAATTTGTATCGAAGTTACAGTTACTTGTCATAATTTGTATCGATGTTACAGTTACCTGTCATAATTAGTATCGAAGTTACAGGTACCTGCCATAATTAGTATCGAAGTTACGGTTACTTGTCATAATTAGTATCAAAGTTACAGTTACCTGTCATAATTAGTATCGAAGTTACAGTTACTTGTCATAATTAGTAATGAAGTTACAGTTACCTGTCATAATTAGTATCGAAGTTACAGTTACTTGTACTAATTAGTATCAAAGTTACAGTTACCTGTCATAATTAGTATCGAAGTTACAGTTACCTGTCATAATTAGTACCGAAGTTACAGTTACCTGTCATAATTAGTATTGAAGTTACAGTTACTTGTCATAATTAGTATCGAAGTTACTGTTACGTGTCATAAGTAGTATCGAAGTTACAGTTACTTGTCATAATTAGTAACGAAGTTACAGTTACCTGTCATAATTAGTATCGAAGTTACTGTTACTTGTCATAATTAGTATTGAAGTTTCTGTTAGCTGTCATAATTAGTATCGAAGTAACAGTTACTTGTCATAATTAGTATCGAAGTTACACTTACTTGTCATAATTAGCAACGAAGTTACTGTAACCTGTCATAATAAGTATCGAAGTTACAGTTACCTGCCATAATTTGTATCGAAATTACAGTTACTTGTCATACTTAGTTTCGAAGTTACTGTTACCTGTAATAATTAGTATCGAAGTTACAGTCACTTGTCATAATTAGTATCGAAGTTACAGTTACTTGTCGTAATTAGTAACGAAGTTACAGTTACCTATTATAATTAGTATCGAAGTTACAGTTACTTGTCGTAATTAGTAACCAAGGTACAGTTACCTGTCATAATTAGTATCGAAGTTACTGTTACTTGTAATAATTTGTATCGAAATTACAGTTACTTGTTATAATTAGTATCGAAGTTACAGTTACCAGTCATAATTAGTATCGAAGTTATAGTTACCTGTCATAATTAGTATCGAAGTTAGTTACCTGTCATAATTAGTATCGAAGTTACTGTTACCTGTCATAATTAGTATCGAAGTTACAGTTACCATTGTAATTAGTATCGAAGTTACTGTTACCTACCATAATTAGAATCGAAGTTACAGTTACCTGTCATAATTAGTATCGATGTTACAGTTACCTGTCATAATTAGTATCGATGTTACAGTTACCTGTCATAATTAGTATCGATGTTACAGTTACCTGCCATAATTAGTATCGATGTTACAGTTACCTGTCGTAATTAGTAACCAAGTTAGAGTTACCTGTCATAATTAGTATCGAAGTTACAGTTACCTGTCATAATTAGTATCGATGTTACAGTTACCTGTCATACTTAGTATCGAAGTTACAGTTACCTGTCATAATTAGTATCGAAGTTACTGTTACTTGTCATAATTAGCAACGAAGTTACAGTTACCTGTCATAATTTGTTTCGAAGTTACAGTTACCTGTCATAATTAGTATCGAAGTTACAGTTACCTGCCATAATTTGTATCGAAATTACAGTTACCTGTCATAATTAGAAACGAAGTTACAATTACCTGTCCTAATTAGTATCGAAGTTACAGTTACTTGTCATAATTAGTAACGAAGTTACAGTAACTTGTCATTATAAGTATCGAAGTTACTGTTACCTGTCATAATTAGTATCTAAGTAACAGTTACCTGCCATAATTTGTTTCGAAGTTACAGTTACTTGTCATTAGTAACGAAGTTAGAGTTACTTGTCATAATTATTATCGAAGTTACAGTTACCTGTCATAATTAGTAACGCGGTTACAGTTACCTGTCATAATTAGTATCGAAGTTACAGTTACTTGTCATAATTAGTATCGAAGTTACAGTTACTTGTCATAATTAGTAACGAAGTTAGAGTAACCTGTCATAATTTGTATCGAAGTTACTGTTACTTGTCATAATTAGTATCGAAGTTACTGTTACCTGTCATAATTAGTATCGAAGTTACAGTTACTTGACATAATTAGTAACGAAGTTACAGTAAACTGTAATAATTAGTATCGAAGTTAGAGTTACCTGCCATAATTTGTATCGAAATTACAGTTACTTGTCTTAATTAGTTTCGAAGTTACTGTTATCTGTCATAATTAGTATCGAAGTTACAGTTACTTGTCATAATTAGTATCGAAGTTACAGTTACTTGTCATAATTAGTATCGAAGTTACAGTTACTTTTCATAATTAGTATCGAAGTTACAGTAACTTGACATAATTAATAACGAAGTTACAGTTACTTGTCATAATTAGTATCGAAGTTACAGTTACTTGTCATAATTAGTAACGAAGTTACAGTTACCTGTCATAATTAGTATCTAAGTAACAGTTACTTGTCATAATTAGTATCGAAGTTACAGTTACCTGCCATAATTTGTTTCGAAGTTACTGTTACCTGTCATAATTAGTTTCGAAGTTATATTTACCTGTCATAATTAGTAACGAAGTAACAGTTACCTGCTATAATATGTATCGAAATTACAGTTACTTGTCATGATTAGTTACGAAGTTACAGTTACCTGTCATAATTAGTAACGAAGTTACAGTTACCTGTCATAATTTGTATCGAAGTCACAGTTACTTGTCATAATTAGTATCGAAGTTACAGTTACCTGTCAGAATTAGTAACGAAGTTACAGTTACCTGTCATATATAGTTTCGAAGTTACAGTTACCCGACATAATTAGTATCGAAGTTACAGTTACCTGTCATAATTAGTAACGAAGTAACAGTTACCTGCCATAATTTGTATCGAAATTACAGTTACTTGTCATGATTAGTTACGAAGTTACAGTTACCTGTCATAATTAGTTTCAAAGTTACATAAACCTGTCATAATTAGTAACGAAGTAACAGTTACCTGCCATAATTTGTATCGAAATTACAGTTACTTGTCATGATTAGTTACGTAGTTACAGTTACCTGACACAATTAGTAACGAAGTTACAGTTACCTGTCATAATTTGTTTCGAAGTTACAGTTACCCGTCATAATTAATATCGAAGTTAGAGTTACCTGTCATAATTAGTTTCGAAGTTACAGTTACCCGTCATAATTAGTATCTAAGTTACAGTTACCTGCCATAATTTGTATCGACATTACAGTTACCTGCCATAATTAATAACGAAGTTACAGTTACCTGTCATAATTAGTATCGAAGTTACAGTTACTTGTCATAATTAGTAACGAAGTTACAGTTACCTGTCATAATTAGTTTCGAAGTTACAGTTACCTGTCATAATTTGTAACGAAGTTACAGTAACCTGTCATAATTAGTTTCGAAGTTAGAGTTACCCGTCATAACTAGTATCGAAGTTACAGTTACCTGCCATAATTTGTATCGACATTACAGTTACCTGTCATAATTAATAACGAAGTTACAGTTACCTGTCATAATTAGTATCGAAGTTACAATTACTTGTCATAATAAGTAACGAAGTTACAGTTACCTGTCATAATAAGTATCGAAGTTACTGTTACCTGTCATAATTAGTATCTAGGTAACAGTTACCTGCCATAATTTGTATCGATGTTACAGTTACCTGTCATAATTAGTAACGAAGTTACAGTTACCTGTCATAATTAGTTTCGAAGTTACAGTTTCCTGTCATAATTAGTATCGAAGTTACAGTTACCTGCCATAATTTGTATCGAAATTACAGTTACTTGTCATAATTAGCAACGAAGTTACTGTTACCTGTCATAATAAGTATCGAAGTTACAGTTACCTGCCGTAATTTCTATCGAAATTACAGTTACTTGTCATAATTAGTTTCGAAGGTACTGTTATCTGTCCTAATTAGTATCGAAGTTACAGTCACTTGTCATCATTAGTATCGAAGTTACAGTTACTTGTCGTAATTAGTAACGAAGTTACAGTAACCTGTCATAATTAGTATCGAAGTTACAGTTACCTGTCATAATTAGTATCGAAGTTAGTTTCCTGTCATAATTAGTATCGAAGTTACAGTTATTTGTCGTAATTAGTAACCAAGTTACAGTTACCTGTCATAATTAGTATCGAAGTTACTGTTACCTGTCGTAATTAGAATCGAAGTTACAGTTACTTGTCGTAATTAGTATCGAAGTTACAGTTACCTGTCATAATTAGTATCGAAGTTACAGTTACTTGTCGTAATTAGTAACCAAGTTACAGTTACCTGTAATAATGAGTATCGACGTTACTGTTACCTGTCGTAATTAGAATCGAAGTTACAGTTACTTGCCATAATTAGTAACGAAGTTACTGTTACCTGTCATAATTAGTATCGAAGTTACAGTTACTTGTCGTAATTAGTAACCAAGTTACAGTTACCATCATAATTAGTATCGAAGTTACTGTTACCTGTCGTAATTAGAATCGAAGTTACAGTTACCTGTCATAATTAGTATCGAAGTTACAGTTACCTGTCATAATTAGTATCGAAGTTAGAGTTACCTGACATAATTTGTATCGAAATTACAGTTACCTGTCATAATTAGTATCGAAGTTACAGAAACTTGCCATAATTTGTATCGAAGTTACATTTACTTGTCATATATAGCAACGAAGTTACAGTTACCTGTCATTATTAGTATCGAAGTTACAGTAACTTGTCATAATTAGTATCGAAATTACAGTTACCTGACATAATTAGTATCGTAGTTACAGTTACCTGCCATAATTCGTATCGAGGTTACATTTACTTGTCACAATTGGCAGCGAAGTTACAGTTACTTGTCATAATTAGTATCGAAGTTACAGTTACCTGCCATAATTTGTATCGAAATTACAGTTACTTGTCATAATTAGTAACGAAGATACAGTTACCTGTCATAATTAGTATCGAAGTTACAGTAACTTGTCATAATTAGTATCGAAGTTACAGTTACTTCTCATAATTAGTATCGAAGTTACAGTTACTTGTCATAATTAGTAACGAAGTTACAGTTACCTGTCATAATAAGTAACGAAGTTACAGTTACCTGTCATAATTAGCAACGAATTTACAGTTACCTGTCATAATTAGTATAGAAGGTACAGTAACTTGTCATAATTAGTATCGAAGTTACAGTTACCTGCCATAATTTGTATCGAAGTTACAGTTACCTGTGATAATTAGCAACGAAGTTACAGTTACCTGTCATAATTAGTATCGAAGTTACAGTAATTTGTAATAATTAGCAACGAAGTTACAGTTACCTGTCATAATTAGTATCGAAGTTACTGTTACCTGTCATAATTAGAATCGAAGTTACAGTTACCAGTCATAATTAGTATCGAAGTTACAGTTACCTGTCATAATTAGTATCAAAGTAACAGTTACCTGCAATAATTTGTATCGAAGTTACATTTACTTGTCATAATTAGCAACGAAGTTACAGTTACCTGTCATAATTAGTATCGAAGTTACAATATCTTGTCATAATTAGTATCGAAGTTACAGTTACCTGCCAAAATTTGTATCGAAGTTACAGTTACCTGTCATAATTAGTATCGAAGTTACAGTTACTTGTCATAATTAATAACGAAGATACAGTTACCTTTCATAATTAGTATCGAAGTTACAGTTACTTGTCATAATTAGTAACGAAGATACAGTTACCTGTCATAATAAGTATCGAAGTTACTGTTACGTCATAATTAGTATCGAAGTAACAGTTACCTGTCATATTTAGTATCGAAGTTACAGTTACCTGTCATAATTAGTATCGAAGTTACAGTTACTTGTCATAATTAGTATCGAAGTTACATTTACCTGTCATAATTTGTATCGAAGTTACAATTACTTGTCATAATTAGTATCGAAGTTACCGTTACCTGTCATAATTAGTAACGAAATTACAGTTACCTGTCATAATTAGTAGCGAAGTTACAGTAACTTGTCATAATTTGCAACGAAGTTACAGTTACCTGTCATAATAGGTATCGACGTTACTGTTACTTGTCATAATTAGCAACGAAGTTACAGTTACCTGCCATAATTTGTTTCGAAGTTACAGTTACCTGTCATAATTAGTTTCGAAGTTACAGTTACCTGTCAGAATTAGTATCGAAGTTACAGTTACTTGTCAAAATTAGTATCGAATTTACAGTTACTTGTCATAATGAGTATCGAAGTTACAGTTACCTGTCATAATTAGTTTCGAAGTTACTGTTACCTGTCATAATTAGTATCGAAGTTACAGTTACTTGTCAAAATTATCTTCGAAGTTACTGTTACCTGTCATAATTAGTATCGAAGTTTCACTTACTTGTAATAATTAGCAACCAAGCTACAGTTACCTGTCATAATTAGTATCGAAGTTACAGTTACTTGTCATAATTAGTATCGAAGTTACAGTTACTTGTCATAATTAGTATCGAAGTTACAGTTACTTGACATAATTAGTTTCGAAGTTACTCTTACCTGTCATAATTAGTATCGAAGTTACAGTTACTTGTCATAATTAGTATCGAAGTTACAGTTACTTGTCATAATTAGTAACGAAGTTACAGTTACCTGTCATAAATAGTATCTAAGTAACAGTTACTTGTCATAATTAGTATCGAAGTTAAAGTTACTTGTCATAATTAGTATCGAAGTTACAGTTACCTGTCATAATTAGTATTACAGTTACCTGCCATAATTTGTTTCGAAGTTACAGTTACCTGTCATAATTAGTTTCGAAGTTACATTTACCTGTCATAATTAGTAACGAAGTAACAGTTACCTGCCATAATTTGTATCGAAATTACATTTACTTGTCATGATTAGTAACGAAGTTACAGTTACCTGTCATAATTATTTACGAAGTTACAGTTACCTGTCATAATTTGTATCGAAGTTAGAGTTACTTGTCATAATTAGTATCGATGTTACAGTTACCTGTCATAATTAGTATCGAAGTTACAGGTACCTGTCATAATTAGTATCGAAGTTACAGTTACTTGTCATAATTAGTATGAAAGTTACAATTACCTGTCATAACTAGTATCGATGTTACAGTTCCTTGTCATAATTAGTAATGAAGTTACAGTTACCTGTCATAATTAGTATCGAAGTAACAGTTACTTGTCATAATTAGTATCAAAGTTACAGTTACCTGTCATAATTAGTATCGAAGTTACAGTTACCTGTTATAATTAGTATCGAAGTTACAGTTACCTGTCATTATTAGTATCGAAGTTACAATTTCCTGTCATAATTAGTATCGAAGTTACTGTTACTTGTCATAATTAGTATTGAAGTTACTGTTAGCTGTCATAATTAGTATCGAAGTTACAGTTACTTGTCATAATTAGTATCGAAGTTACAGTTACTTGTCATAATATGCAACGTAGTTACAGTAACCTGTCATAATAAGTATCGAAGTTACAGTTACCTGCCATAATTTGTATCGAAATTACAGTTACTTGTCATAATTAGTAACGAAGATACAGTTACCTGTCATAATTAGTATCGAAGTTACAGTAACTTGTCATAATTAGTATCGAAGTTACAGTTACTTGTCATAATTAGTATCGAAGTTACAGTTACTTGTCATAATTAGTAACGAAGTTACAGTTACCTGTCATAATAAGTAACGAAGTTACAGTGACCTGTCATAATTAGCAACGAAGTTACAGTTACCTGTCATAATTAGTATAGAAGTTACAGTAACTTGTCATAATTAGTATCGAAGTTACAGTTACCTCCCATAATTTGTTTCGAAGTTACAGTTACCTGTGATAATTAGCAACGAAGTTACAGTTACCTGTCATAATTAGTATCGAAGTTACAGTAACTTGTCATAATTAGCAACGAAGTTACAGTTACCTGTCATAATTAGTATCGAAGTTACTGTTACCTGTCATAATTAGAATCGAAGTTACAGTTACCAGTCATAATTAGTATCGAAGTTACAGTTACCTGTCATAATTAGTATCAAAGTAACAGTTACCTGCCATAATTTGTATTGAAGTTACATTTACTTGTCATAATTAGCAACGAAGTTACAGTTACCTGTCATAATTAGTATCGAAGTTACAATATCTAGTCATAATTAGTATCGAAGTTACAGTTACCTGCCAAAATTTGTATCGAAGTTACAGTTACCTGTCATAATTAGTATCGAAGTTACAGTTACTTGTCATAATTAACAACGAAGGTACAGTTACCTGTCATAATTAGTATCGAAGTTACAGTTACTTGTCATAATTAGTAACGAAGATACAGTTACCTGTCATAATAAGTATCGAAGTTACTGTTACGTCATAATTAGTATCGAAGTAACAGTTACCTGTCATATTTAGTATCGAAGTTACAGTTACCTGTCATAATTAGTATCGAAGTTACAGTTACTTGTCATAATTAGTATCGAAGTTACATTTACCTGTCATAATTTGTATCGAAGTTACAATTACTTGTCATAATTAGTATCGAAGTTACCGTTACCTGTCATAATTAGTAACGAAGTTACAGTTACCTGTCATAATTAGTATCGAAGTTACAGTAACTTGTCATAATTTGCAACGAAGTTACAGTTACCTGTATTAATAAGTATCGACGTTACTGTTACTTGTCATAATTAGCAACGAAGTTACAGTTACCCGCCATAATTTGTTTTGAAGTTACCGTTACCTGTCATAATTAGTTTCGAAGTTACAGTTACCTGTCAGAATTAGTATCGAAGTTACAGTTACTTGTCAAAATTAGTATCGAATTTACAGTTACTTGTCATAATGAGTATCGAAGTTACAGTTACCTGTCATAATTAGTTTCGAAGTTACTGTTACCTGTCATAATTAGTATCGAAGTTACAGTTACTTGTCAAAATTAGTTTCGAAGTTACTGTTACCTGTCATAATTGGTATCGAAGTTTCACTTACTTGTAATAATTAGCAACCAAGCTACAGTTACCTGTCATAATTAGTATCGAAGTTACAGTTACTTGTCATAATTAGTATCGAAGTTACAGTTACTTGTCATAATTAGTATCGAAGTTACAGTTACTTGTCATAATTAGTAACGAAGTTACAGTTACCTGTCATAATTAGTATCTAAGTAACAGTTACTTGTCATAATTAGTATCGAAGTTAAAGTTACTTGTCATAATTAGTATCGAAGTTACAGTTACCTGTCATAATTAGTATTACAGTTACCTGCCATAATTTGTTTCGAAGTTACAGTTACCTGTCATAATTAGTTTCGAAGTTACATTTACCTGTCATAATTAGTAACGAAGTAACAGTTACCTGCCATAATTTGTATCGAAATTACATTTACTTGTCATGATTAGTAACGAAGTTACAGTTACCTGTCATAATTAGTAACGAAGTTACAGTTACCTGTCATAATTTGTATCGAAGTTAGAGTTACTTGTCATAATTAGTATCGATGTTACAGTTACCTGTCATAATTAGTATCGAAGTTACAGGTACCTGTCATAATTAGTATCGAAGTTACAGTTACTTGTCATAATTAGTATGAAAGTTACAATTACCTGTCATAATTAGTATCGATGTTACAGTTCCTTGTCATAATTAGTAATGAAGTTACAGTTACCTGTCATAATTAGTATCGAAGTAACAGTTACTTGTCATAATTAGTATCAAAGTTACAGTTACCTGTCATAATTAGTATCGAAGTTACATTTACCTGTCATAATTAGTATCGAAGTTACAGTTACTTGTCATAATATGTAACGTAGTTACAGTAACCTGTCATAATAAGTATCGAAGTTACAGTTACCTGCCATAATTTGTATCGAAATTACAGTTACTTGTCATAATTAGTAACGAAGATACAGTTACCTGTCATAATTAATATCGAAGTTACAGTAACTTGTCATAATTAGTATCGAAGTTACAGTTACTTGTCATAATTAGTATCGAAGTTACAGTTACTTGTCATAATTAGTATCGAAGTTACAGTTACTTGTCATAATATGTAACGTAGTTACAGTAACCTGTCATAATAAGTATCGAAGTTACAGTTACCTGCCATAATTTGTATCGAAATTACAGTTACTTGTCATAATTAGTAACGAAGATACAGTTACCTGTCATAATTAATATCGAAGTTACAGTAACTTGTCATAATTAGTATCGAAGTTACAGTTACTTGTCATAATTAGTATCGAAGTTACAGTTACTTGTCATAATTAGTAACGAAGTTACAGTTACCTGTCATAATAAGTAACGAAGTTACAGTGACCTGTCATAATTAGCAACGAAGTTACAGTTACCTGTCATAATTAGTATAGAAGTTACAGTAACTTGTCATAATTAGTATCGAAGTTACAGTTACCTGCCATAATTTGTATCGAAGTTACAGTTACCTGTGATAATTAGCAACGAAGTTACAGTTACCTGTCATAATTAGTATCGAAGTTACAGTAACTTGTCATAATTAGCAACGAAGTTACAGTTACCTGTCATTATTAGTATCGAAGTTACTGTTACCTGTCATAATTAGAATCGAAGTTACAGTTACCAGTCATAATTAGTATCGAAGTTACAGTTACCTGTCATAATTAGTATCAAAGTAACAGTTACCTGCCATAATTTGTATTGAAGTTACATTTACTTGTCATAATTAGCAACGAAGTTACAGTTACCTGTCATAATTAGTATCGAAGTTACAATATCTTGTCATAATTAGTATCGAAGTTACAGTTACCTGCCAAAATTTGTATCGAAGTTACAGTTGCCTGTCATAATTAGTATCGAAGTTACAGTTACTTGTCATAATTAACAACGAAGATACAGTTACCTGTCATAATTAGTATCGAAGTTACAGTTACTTGTCATAATTAGTAACGAAGATACAGTTACCTGTCATAATAAGTATCGAAGTTACTGTTACGTCATAATTAGTATCGAAGTAACAGTTACCTGTCATATTTAGTATCGAAGT
Organism: Meconema thalassinum; assembly: GCA_946902985.2. Lineage (NCBI taxonomy): Eukaryota > Metazoa > Arthropoda > Insecta > Orthoptera > Tettigoniidae > Meconema > Meconema thalassinum. The sequence goes on along the minus strand of OX336388.2, from coordinate 1,694,589,480 downwards.
TACAGTTACCTGTTATAATTAGTATCGAAGTTACAGTTACTTGTCATAATTAGTATCGAAGTTACATTTACCTGTCATAATTTGTATCGAAGTTACAATTACTTGTCATAATTAGTATCGAAGTTACCGTTACCTGTCATAATTAGTAACGAAGTTACAGTGACCTGTCATAATTAGTATCGAAGTTACAGTAACTTGTCATAATTAGCAACCAAGTTACAGTTACCTGTCATAATAAGTATCGACGTTACTGTTACTTGTCATAATTAGCAACGAAGTTACAGTGACCTGCCATAATTTGTTTCGAAGTTACAGTTACCTGTCATAATTAGTTTCGAAGTTACAGTTACCTGTCAGAATTAGTATCGAAGTTACAGTTACTTGTCAAAATTAGTATCGAATTTACAGTTACTTGTCATAATGAGTATCGAAGTTACAGTTACCTGTCATAATTAGTTTCGAAGTTACTGTTACCTGTCATAATTAGTATCGAAGTTACAGTAACTTGTCAAAATTAGTTTCGAAGTTACTGTTACCTGTCATAATTAGTATCGAAGTTTCACTTACTTGTAATAATTAGCAACCAAGCTACAGTTACCTGTCATAATTAGTATCGAAGTTACAGTTACTTGTCATAATTAGTATCGAAGTTACAGTTACTTGTCATAATTAGTATCGAAGTTACAGTTACTTGACATAATTAGTTTCGAAGTTACTGTTACCTGTCATAATTAGTATCGAAGTTACAGTTACTTGTCATAATTAGTATCGAAGTTACAGTTACTTGTCATAATTAGTAACGAAGTTACAGTTACCTGTCATAATTAGTATCTAAGTAACAGTTACTTGTCATAATTAGTATCGAAGTTAAAGTTACTTGTCATAATTAGTATCGAAGTTACAGTTACCTGTCATAATTAGTATTGCAGTTACCTGCCATAATTTTTTCGAAGTTACAGTTACCTGTCATAATTAGTTTCGAAGTTACATTTACCTGTCATAATTAGTAACGAAGTAACAGTTACCTGCCATAATTTGTATCGAAATTACATTTACTTGTCATGATTAGTAACGAAGTTACAGTTACCTGTCATAATTAGTAACGAAGTTACAGTTACCTGTCATAATTTGTATCGAAGTTAGAGTTACTTGTCATAATTAGTATCGATGTTACAGTTACCTGTCATAATTAGTATCGAAGTTACAGGTACCTGTCATAATTAGTATCGAAGTTACAGTTACTTGTCATAATTAGTATGAAGGTTACAGTTACCTGTCATAATTAGTATCGATGTTACAGTTACTTTTCATAATTAGTAATGAAGTTACAGTTACCTGTCATAATTAGTATCGAAGTAACAGTTACTTGTCATAATTAGTATCAAAGTTACAGTTACCTGTCATAATTAGTATCGAAGTTACAGTTACCTGTCATAATTAGTATCGAAGTTACAGTTACCTGTCATTATTAGTATCGAAGTTACAGTTACTTGTCATAATTAGTATCGAAGTTACTGTTACCTGTCATAAGCAGTATCGAAGTTACAGTTACTTGTCATAATTAGTAACGAAGTTACAGTTACCTGTCATAATTAGTATCGAAGTTACTGTTACTTGTCATAATTAGTATTGAAGTTACTGTTAGCTGTCATAATAAGTATCGAAGTTACAGTTACTTGTCATAATTAGTATCGAAGTTACAGTTACTTGTCATAATATGCAACGTAGTTACAGTAACCTGTCATAATAAGTATCGAAGTTACAGTTACCTGCCATAATTTGTATCGAAATTACACTTACTTGTCATAATTAGTTTCGAAGTTACTAGGAATAAGAGTTTAGTGCTTTTCAGTCGGTCAACACGAATATACCCGAAAGAGATGGGTTATGCCCTAATCCTGAAATAAATTACATGAGATTAATAAAACACTAGGATGACCAGTTTCGATCGTCAAGCGATCATCATCAGATCCATTACACTTAGGCTATAAAATCTATGTTTGAAATAGAGGTGAAAATAATTACAATATGTACAATTATTTAGTTGCAGTATTGGTACTGCAACTGTCAGTGTATGCTAAATGCAGTATATATGTTAGGTGAAATGCTAGATGGTGATAGCTATCCGGAGTTTGTACTTTAGAGAGATTATATGGTTGTAAACGATAGTTAAACTATAAAATTTTAGGCTAACTACTTATCTGATTGTCTTCCGTACTACAGCTGCTCGCAGTTTTCGTGCTCACTGTAACTTACTGTGCGGTCAACTACGGTGGTTATCTTAACGACTGGTTTTTCCTGCCTTCTCCCCGCTACCCCTACGTGCTGTGTGGAGTGATAGCGATGTGTTTACGTGAGGTGTTGCCAACCTAGATAAGATGTATGTTATTGAATGAGGTGGGTCTACAACTATTAAAGACCGTGGATTAGCCCTCGCCACGCGTGGAGCATTACCCATTCGAACTAAGCGTTGACGGTGTTATGAGGACGTCCCGGCACCTTTAATACTGCCGCGAATATGGGCCTTGGTTTGTTGCATAAGAAAAGTACATCGTACACCTGATCCAGATAACATTTACCTATTAAAAACCCCCTAATTTCCCCCCTTTTTTATCTAGCTTGGCTGTGTCGCTAAATTGTGTCTTGTTTCCGACAGGGTGTGTTTTTTAGTAGCGTGAAGAGGGGTGAGCTCTCCATGAACGTGTGTTCATTAAGATTGTTGGGATTGTTTCGTTTTGCTAGGTGTATCTCGATTGCTTCCTTTATGTCAAGAGCTCTGCCTTTCGATTCGTGATGGATTATTTTAAGGTCCGACTCTATGTTGGTAAAGCTGTGCCCCGCGTCACACATATGTTCGCACACGGCTGAATGTGTTCCGTATCTTATCGCATTCCTATGTTCATTATAACGGGTGTCTACTCGTCTTCCACTCTGTCCGATGTAATTAGCTTGACAACCGGTGTCCTGGCACCTTATAGAATATACCCCTGACCTTGAATACGGGTCACGTTTATTTAGATGAATATTTTGGAGGTGCCTAGCGGTTGTGTTTTTCGTCGTAAAAGCTATCTTTATGCCTTGCTTTTTGAATAGGTTAGTGATTTTATATGTATTCGCATTCACATAGTTGAAACGCACAAATTTTTTCTCATTACTGTCCGGTTTGGGAATCGTTTTATCTTTATTTTTATGCTTGGCTATAATTTGGTTTATTTTGCTTGGCGGGAAGTTGTTTTCCTTTGCTATTTGCTTAATAGTTCTTATTTCCTTATTAAAGTTGTCTTTAGACATGGGTATGTTTAAAGCCCTGTGCACCATTGAATTGAAACCTACTAGTTTGTGCGTACTGGGGTGATTAGGCTGATTGTCGATTGCATGCGAGGTTTGAGTTGCTTTCCGAAATATGGAATATGAAAGGTCGTTGTCTTTACGTTCAATAGTTATATCGAGATAATTTATTTTTCGGTCTATTTCGGATTCCTTAGTGAATTTGATAGAGTGGTGTAGGCTATTAATGGATTGGAGTATTGTTTCTTCGCTTGTTAGTTCAGTATCGTAGATGCATATTACATCATCTACGTATCTTTTCCATATTACTATTCCCTTTGTTGAAGTCTTTTCTAAGAACGAATTTTCTAGAGCATTGATGAAGATGTCAGCGATTAACCCACTTAGTGGCGATCCCATTGCTAGGCCTTCTCTCTGTGTGTATATTTTATTATAGAATTGAAACACTCTTTGGGTGAGAACGACCCTCAATAATCTCACAATCTCATCGGTTTCTTTTACCGAATTGTAGGATTTTAAGTTGTTTTCGATAGTGTTGATTGCTTCAATAATCGGAATATTGGTGTACATGTTAGTTACATCGAAGGATACTAGCCTGAAGCTAGGTTTGATTTGTAGGGTGTTCAGTGCTGTTACCAGTTCTGTTGTGTTCTTTACAGAGTTGTTTTTGTCGTTGGAAAGACGGCATTTTAAGATTTTTAGTAACTCTTTGCTGATTTTGTAATTAGGGGCATTCCTACAATTGACTATTGGTCTCATTGGTCTCATTGGGGGGAAATTAGGGGGTTTTTAATAGGTAAATGTTATCTGGATCAGGTGTACGATCTACTTTTCTTCTGCAACAAACCAAGGCCCATATTCGTGGCAGTATTAAAGGTGCCGGGACGTCCTCATAACACCGTCAACGCTTAATTCGAATGGGTAATGCTCCACGCGTGGCGAGGGCTAATCCACGGTCTTTAATAGTTGTAGACCCACATCATTCAATAACATACATCTTATCTAGGTTGGCAACACCTCACGTAAACACATCGCTATCACTCCCCACAGCACGTAGGGGTAGGGGGGAGAAGGCAGGAAAAACCAGTCGTTAAGATAACCACCGCAGTTGACCGCACAGTAAGTTACAGTGAGCACGAAAACTGCGAGCAGCTGTAGTACGGAAGACAATCAGATAAGTAGTTAGCCTAAAATTTTATAGTTTAACTATAGTTTATAACCATATAATCTCTCTAAAGTACAAACTACGGATAGCTATCACCATCTAGCATTTCACCTAACATATATACTGCATTTAGCATACACTGACAGTTGCAGTACCAATACTGCAACTAAATAATTGTACATATTGTAAATATTTTCACCTGTATTTCAAACATAGATTTTATAGCCTAAGTGTAATGGATCTGATGATGATCGCTTGACGATCGAAACTGGTCATCCTAGTGTTTTATTAATCTCATGTAATTTATTTCAGGATTAGGGCATAACCCATCTCTTTTGGGTACATTCGTGTTGACCGACTGAAAAGCACTAAACTCTTGTTTACTTAGGCAACACTGAAAATATGGCTTCAAACACCACAATGTTCGAAGTTACTGTTACCTGTCATAATTAGTATCGAAGTTACAGTTACTTGTCATAATTAGTATCGAAGTTACAGTTACTTGTCCTAATTAGTAACGAAGTTACAGTTACCTGTCATAATTAGTATCTAAGTTACAGTTAATTGTCATAAATAGTATCGAAGTTACAGTTACTTGTCATAATTAGTATCGAAGTTACTGTTACCTGTCATAATTAGTACCGAAGTAACAGTTACCTGCCATAATTTGTTTCGAAGTTAGAGTTACTTGTCATAATTAGTAACGAAGTTACAGTTACCTGTCATAATTAGTATCGAAGTTACAGTTACTTGTCATAATTAGTATCGAATTTACAGTTACTTGTCATAATTAGTAACGAAGTTACAGTAACCTGTCATAATTAGTATCGAAGTTACTGTTACTTGTCATAATTAGTATCGAAGTTACAGTTACCTGTCTTAATTATTATCGAAGTTACAGTTACTTGTCATAATTAGTATCGAAGTTACAGTTACTTGTCATAATTTGTAACGAAGTTACAGTAACCTGTCATAATTAGTATTGGAAATACAGTTACTTGTCATAATTAATTTCGAAATTACTGTTACCTGTCATAATTAGTATCGAAGTTACAGTTACTTGTCAAAATCAGTATCGAAGTTACAGTTTCTTGTCATAATTTGTAACGAAGTTACAGTTACCTGTCATAATTAGTATCGAAGTTACAGTTACATGTCATAATTATTAACGAAGTTACAGTTACCTGTCATAATTAGTATCGAAGTTACAGTTACCTGTCATAATTTGTATCGAAGTTACAATTACTTGTCATAATTAGTAACGAAGTTAGTTACCTGTCATAATTAGTTTCGAAGTTACTGTTACCTGTCATAATTAGTATCGAAGTTACAGTTACTTGTCAAAATTAGTATCGAAGTTACAGTTACTTGTCATAATTAGTAACGAAGTTACAGTTACCTGTCATAATTAGTATCGAAGTTACAGTTACTTGTAATAATTAGTAACCAAGTTACAGTTATCTGCCATAATTTGTATCGAAAATACAGTTACTTGTCATAATTAGTTTCGAAGTTCCTGTTACCTGTCATAATTAGTATCGAAGTTACAGTTACTTGTCAAAATTATTATCGAAGTTACCGTTACTTGTCATAATTAGTAACGAAGTTACAGTTACCTGTCATAATTAGCATCGAAGTTACAGTTACTTGTCATAATTATTAACGAAGTTACAGTTACCTGTCATAATTAGTATCGAATCTACAGTTACCTGTCATAATTTGTATCGAAGTTACAGTTACTTGTCATAATTAGTAACGAAGTTACAGTTACCTGTCATAATCAGTTTCGAAGTTACTGTTACCTGTCATAATTAGTATCGAAGTTACAGTTACTTGTCACAATTAGTATCGAAGTTACAGTTACCTGCCATAATTAGTAACGAAGTTACAGTTACCCGTCATAATTAGTTTCGAAGTTTCAGTAACCTGTCATAATTAGTATCGAAGTTACAGTTACCTGCCATAAATTGTATCGAAATTACAGTTACCTGTCAAAATTAGTAACGAAGTTACAGTTACCTGTCATAATTAGTAACGAAGTTACAGTTACCTGTCATAATTAGTTTCGAAGTTACAGTTACCTGTCATAATAAGTATCGAAGTTACAGTTACCTGCCATAATTTGTATCGAAATTACTGTTACCTCTCATAATTAGTAACGAAGTTACAGTTACCTGTCATCATAAGTATCGAAGTTACTGTTACCTGTCATAATTAGTATCTAGGTAACAGTTACCTGCCATAATTTGTTTCGAAGTAACAGTTATTTGTCATTATTAGTAACGAAGTTAGAGTTACTTGTCATAATTATTATCGAAGTTACAGTTACCTGTCATAATTAGTCACGAGGTTACAGTTACCTGTCATAATTAGTATCGAAGTTACAGTTACTTGTCATAATTAGTATCGAATTTACAGTAACTTGTCATAATTAGTAAAGAAGTTACAGTAACCTGTCATAATTAGTATCGAAGTTACTGTTACTTGTCATAATTAGTATCGAAGTTACAGTTACCTGTCATAATTAGTATCGAAGTTAGAGTTACTTGTCATAATAAGTAACGAAGTTACAGTTACCTGTCATCATAAGTATCGAAGTTACTGTTACCTGTCATAATTAGTATCTAAGTAACAGTTACCTGCCATAATTTGTATCGAAGTTACAGTTACCTGCCATAATTTGTATCGAAGTTACAGTTACGTGTCATAATTAGTATCGAAGTTACAGTTACCTGTCATAATTAGTATCGATGTTACAGTTACCTGCCATAATTTGTTTCGAAGTAACAGTTACTTGTCATTATTAGTAACGAAGTTAGAGTTACTTGTCATAATTATTATCGAAGTTACAGTTACCTGTCATAAATAGTCACGAGGTTACAGTTACCTGTCATAATTAGTATCGAAGTTACAGTTACTTGTCATAATTAGTATCGAATTTACAGTAACTTGTCATAATTAGTAACGAAGTTACAGTAACCTGTCATAATTAGTATCGAAGTTACTGTTACTTGTCATAATTAGTATCGAAGTTACTGTTACCTGTCTTAATTAGTATCGAAGTTACAGTTACCTGTCATAATTAGTATCGAAATTACAGTTACTTGTCATAATTAGTATCGAAGTTACAGTTACTTGTCATAATTTGTAACGAAGATACAGTAACCTGTCATAATTAGTATCGAAGTTATAGTTACCTGCCATAATTTGTATCGAAATTACAGTTAATTGTCATAATTAGTATCGAAGTTACTGTTACATGTCATAATTAGTATCGAAGTTACAGTTACTTGTCAAAATTAGTATCGAAGTTACAGTTACTTGTCATAATTAGTAACGAAGTTACTCTTACCTGTCATAATTAGTATCGAAGTTACAGTTACTTGTCATAATTAGTAACGAAGTTACAGTTACCTGTCATAATTAGTATCGAAGTTACAGTTACCTGTCATAATTAGTATCGAAGTAACAGTTACTTGTCATAATTTGTAACGAAGTTACAGTTACCTGTCATAATTAGTTTCGAAGTTACTGTTACCTGTCATAATTAGTATCGAAGTTACAGTTACTTGTCAAAATTAGTATCGAAGTTACAGTTACTTGTCATAATTAGTATCGAAGTTACAGTTACTTGTCATAATTAGTATCGAAGCTACAGTTATCTGTCATTATTAGTATCGAAGTTACAGTTTCCTGTCATAATTAGTATCGAAGTTACAGTTACCTGTCATAATTAGTTTCGAAGTTACATTTACCTGTCATAATTAGTAACTAAGTAACATTTACCTGCCATAATATGTATCGAAATTACAGTTACATGACATGATTAGTAACGAAGTTACAGTTACCTGTCATAATTAGTAACGAAGTTACAGTTACCTGTCATAATTAGTATCTAAGTTACAGTTACCTGTCATTATTAGTAACGAAGTTACAGTTACCCGTCATAATTAGTTTCGAAGTTACAGTTACCTGTCATAATTAGTATCGAAGTTACAGTTACCTGCCATAATTTGTATCGAAATTACAGTTACCTGTCATAATTAGTAACGAAGTTACTGTTACCTGTCATAATTAGTATCTAAGTAACAGTTACCTGCCATAATTTGTATCGAAGTTACAGTTACTTGTCATTATTAGTAACGATGTTAGAGTTACCTGTAATAATTAGTAACGAGGTTACAGTTACCTGTCATAATTAGTATCGAAGTTACAGTTACATGTCATAATTAGTATCGAAGTTACAGTTACTTGTCATAATTAGTATCAATGTTACAGTTACCTGTCATAATTAGTATCGAAGTTACAATTACTTGTCATAATTAGTATCAATGTTACAGTTACCTGTCATAATTAGTATCGAAATTACAGTTACCTGTCATAATTATTATCGAAGTTACAGTTACCTGTCATAATTAGTATCGAAGTTACAGTTACTTGTCATAATTAGTATCGAAGTTACTGTTACCTGTCATAAGTAGTATCGAAGTTACCGTCACTTGTCATAATTAGTACCGAAGTTACAGTTACCTGTCATAATTAGTATCGAAGTTACTGTTACTTGTCATAAATAATATCGAAGTTACTGGTACCTCTCATAATTAGTATCGAAGTTACAGTTACTTGTCATAATTAGTATCGAAGATACAGTTACTTGTCATCATTAGCAACGAAGTTACAGTAACCTGTCATAATAAGTATCGAAGTTACAGTTACTTGCCATAATTTGTATCGAAATTACAGTTACTTGTCATAATTAGTTTCGAAGTTACTGTTACCTGTCATAATTAGTATCGAAGTTACAGTCACTTGTCATAATTAGTATCGAAGTTACAGTTACGTGTAGTAATTAGTAACGAAGTTACAGTTAACTGTCATAATTAGTATCGAAGTTACAGTTACTTGTCGTAATTAGTAATCAAGTTACAGTTACCAGTCATAATTAGTATCGAAGTTACAGTTACTTGTCATAATTTGTATCGAAATTACAGTGACTTGTCATAATTAGTATCGAAGTTACAGTTACCTGTCATAATTAGTATCGAAGTTACAGTTACCTGTCATAATTAGTATCGAAGTTAGTAACCTCGCATAATTAGTATCGAAGTTACTGTTACCTGTCATAATTAGTATCGAAGTAACAGTTACCTCTCATAATTAGTATCGAAGTTACAGTTACTTGTCATTATTAGTATCGAAGTTACAGTTACCTATCATAATTAGTATCGAAGTTACAGTTACCTGTCATAATTAGTAACGAAGTTACATTTACCTGTCATAATTTGTATCGAAGTTACAGTTACCTGTCATAATTAGTAACGAAGTTACAGTTTCCTGTCATAATTAGTATCGAAGTTACAGTTACCCGCCATAATTTGTATCGAAATTACAATTACTTGTCATAATTAGTTTCGAAGTTACTGTTACCTGTCATAATGAGAATCGAAGTTACAGTTACTTGTCATAATAAGTATCGAAGTTACAGTTGCTTGTCATAATTAGCAACGAAGTTGCTGTAACCTGTCATAATTAGTATCGAAGTTACAGTTACTTGTCATAATTAGCAACGAAGTTACAGTAACCTGTCATAATTAGTATCGAAGTTAGTTACCTGTCATAATTAGTATCGAAGTTACTGTTACCTGTCATAATTAGTATCGAAGTAACAGTTACCTGTCATAATTAGTATCGAAGTTACAGTGACCTGTCATAATTAGTATCGAAGTTACAGTTCCCTGTCATAATTAGTATCGAAGTTACAGTTACTTGTCATAATTAGTAACGAAGTTACTGTTACTTGTCATAATTAGTATCGAAGTTACAGTTACTTGTCATCATTAGCAACGATGTTACAGTAACCTGTCATAATAAGTATCGAAGTTACAGTTACTTGTCATAATTAGTATCGAAGTTACTGTTACCTGTCATAAGTAGTATTGAAGTTACAGTTACTTGTCATAATAAGTAACGAAGTTACAGTTACCTGTCATTATTAGTATCGAAGTTACTGTTACTTGTCATAAATAGTATCGAAGTTACTGTTACCTGTCATAATTAGTATCGAAGTTACTTTTACTTGTCATAATTAGTATCGAAGTTACAGTTACTTGTCATCATTATCAACGAAGTTACAGTAACCTGTCATAATAAGTATCGAAGTTACAGTTACTTGCCATAATTTGTATCGAAATTACAGTTACTTGTCATAATTAGTTTCGAAGTTACTATTACCTGTCATAATGAGAATCGAAGTTACAGTTACTTGTCATAATAAGTATCGAAGTTACAGTTGCTTGTCATAATTAGCAACGAAGTTGCTGTAACCTGTCATAATTAGTATCGAAGTTACAGTTACTTGTCATAATTAGCAACGAAGTTACAGTAACCTGTCATAATTAGTATCGAAGTTAGTTACCTGTCATAATTAGTATCGAAGTTACTGTTACCTGTCATAATTAGTATCGAAGTAACAGTTACCTGTCATAATTAGTATCGAAGTTACAGTTACCTGTCATAATTAGTTTCGAAGTTACTGTTACCTGTCATAATTAGTATCGAAGTAACAGTCACTTGTCATAATTAGTATCGAAGTTACAGTTACGTGTAGTAATTAGTAACGAAGTTACAGTTACCTGTCATAATTAATATCGAAGTTACAGTTACTTGTCGTAATTATTAATCAAGTTACAGTTACCTGTCATAATTAGTATGGAAGTTACAGTTACTTGTCATAATTTGTATCGAATTTACAGTTACTTGTCATAATTAGTATCGATGTTACAGTTACCTGTCATAATTAGTATCGAAGTTACAGTTACCTGTCATAATTAGTATCGAAGTTAGTTACCTGTCATAATTAGTATCGAAGTTACTGTTACCTGTCATAATTTGTATCGAAGTAACAGTTAACTGTCATAATTAGTATCGAAGTTACAGTTACCTGTCTTAATTATTATCGAAGTTACAGTTACTTGGCATAATTAGTATCGAAGTTACAGTTACTTGTCATAATTTGTAACGAAGTTACAGTAACCTGTCATAATTAGTATCGAAAATACAGTTACTTGTCATAATTAATTTCGAAATTACTGTTACCTGTCATAATTAGTATCGAAGTTACAGTTACTTGTCAAAATCAGTATCGAAGTTACAGTTTCATGTCATAATTTGTAACGAAGTTACAGTTACCTGTCATAATTAGTATCGAAGTTACAGTTACATGTCATAATTATTAACGAAGTTACAGTTACCTGTCATAATTAGTATCGAAGTTACAGTTACCTGTCATAATTTGTATCGAAGTTACAATTACTTGTCATAATTAGTAACGAAGTTAGTTACCTGTCATAATTAGTTTCGAAGTTACTGTTACCTGTCATAATTAGTATCGAAGTTACAGTTACTTGTCAAAATTAGTATCGAAGTTACAGTTACTTGTCATAATTAGTAACGAAGTTACAGTTACCTGTCATAATTAGTATCGAAGTTACAGTTACTTGTAATAATTAGTAACCAAGTTACAGTTATCTGCTATAATTTGTATCGAAAATACAGTTACTTGTCATAATTAGTTTCGAAGTTCCTGTTACCTGTCATAATTAGTATCGAAGTTACAGTTACTTGTCAAAATTAGTATCGAAGTTACAGTTACTTGTCATAATTAGTAACGAAGTTACAGTTACCTGTCATAATTAGCACCGAAGTTACAGTTACTTGTCATAATTATTAACGAAGTTACAGTTACCTGTCATAATTAGTATCGAATCTACAGTTACCTGTCATAATTTGTATCGAAGTTACAGTTACTTGTCATAATTAGTAACGAAGTTACAGTTACCTGTCATAATCAGTTTCGAAGTTACTGTTACCTGTCATAATTAGTATCGAATTTACAGTTACTTGTCACAATTAGTATCGAAGTTACAGTTACCTGCCATAATTAGTAACGAAGTTACAGTTACCCGTCATAATTAGTTTCGAAGTTTCAGTAACCTGTCATAATTAGTATCGAAGTTACAGTTACCTGCCATAAATTGTATCGAAATTACAGTTACCTGTCAAAAATAGTAACGAAATAACAGTTACCTGTCATAATTAGTAACGAAGTTACAGTTACCTGTCATAATTAGTTTCGAAGTTACAGTTACCTGTCATAATAAGTATCGAAGTTACAGTTACCTGCCATAATTTGTATCGAAATTACTGTTACCTCTCATAATTAGTAACGAAGTTACAGTTACCTGTCATCATAAGTATCGAAGTTACTGTTACCTGTCATAATTAGTATCTAGGTAACAGTTACCTGCCATAATTTGTTTCGAAGTAACAGTTATTTGTCATTATTAGTAACGAAGTTAGAGTTACTTGTCATAATTATTATCGAAGTTACAGTTACCTGTCATAATTAGTCACGAGGTTACAGTTACCTGTCATAATTAGTATCGAAGTTACAGTTACTTGTCATAATTAGTATCGAATTTACAGTAACTTGTCATAATTAGTAAAGAAGTTACAGTAACCTGTCATAATTAGTATCGAAGTAACTGTTACTTGTCATAATTAGTATCGAAGTTACAGTTACCTGTCATAATTACTATCGAAGTTAGAGTTACTTGTCATAATAAGTAACGAAGTTACAGTTACCTGTCATCATAAGTATCGAAGTTACTGTTACCTGTCATAATTAGTATCTAAGTAACAGTTACCTGCCATAATTTGTATCGAAGTTACAGTTACCTGCCATAATTTGTATCGAAATTAGGGTTAATTGTCATAATTAGTATCGAAGTTACTGTTACATGTGATAATTAATATCGAAGTTACAGTTACTTGTCAAAATTAGTATCGAAGTAACAGTTACTTGTCATAATTAGTAACGAAGTTACTCTTACCTGTCATAATTAGTATCGAAGTTACAGTTACTTGTCATAATTAGTAACGAAGTTACAGTTACCTGTCATAATTAGTATCGAAGTTACATTTACCTGTCATAATTAGTATCGAAGTTACAGTTACTTGTCATAATTAGTAACGAAGTTACAGTTACCTGTCATAATTAGTAACTAAGTAACATTTACCTGCCATAATATGTATCGAAATTACAGTTACTTGTCATGATTAGTAACGAAGTTACAGTTACCTGTCATAATTAGTAACGAAGTTACAGTTACCTGTCATAATTAGTATCTAAGTTACAGTTACCTGTCATAATTAGTAACGAAGTTACAGTTGCCCGTCATAATTAGTTTCGAAGTTACAGTTACCTGTCATAATTAGTATCGAAGTACAGATACCTGCCATAATTTGTATCGAAATTACAGTTACCTGTCATAATTAGTAACGAAGTTACAGTTACCTGTCATCATAAGTATCGAAGTTACTGTTACCTGTCATAATTAGTATCGAAGTTACAGTTACTTGTCATAATTAGTATCAAAGTTACAGTTACCTGTCATAATTAGTATCGAAGTTACAATTACTTGTCATAATTAGTATCAAAGTTACAGTTACCTGTCATAATTAGTATCGAAGTTACAGTTACCTGTCATAATTAGTATCGAAGTTACAGTTACTTGTCATAATTAGTATCGAAGTTACTGTTACCTGTCATAAGTAGTATCGAAGTTACAGTTACTTGTCATAATTAGTACCGAAGTTAACGTTACCTGTCATAATTAGTATCGAAGTTACTGTTACATGTCATAAATAGTATCGAAGTTAATGGTACCTGTCATAATTAGTATCGAAGTTACAGTTACTTGTCATAATTAGTATCGAAGTTACAGTTACTTGTCATCATTAGCAACGCAGTTACAGTAACCTGTCATAATAAGTATCGAAGTTACAGTTACTTGCCATAATTTGTATCGAAATTACAGTTACTTGTCATAATTAGTTTCGAAGTTACTCTTACCTGTCATAATTAGTATCGAAGTTACAGTCACTTGTCATAGTTAGTATCGAAGTTACAGTTACTTGTCGTAATTAGTAATCAAGTTACAGTTACCTGTCATAATTAGTATCGAAGTTACAGTTACTTGTCATAATTTGTATCGAAATTACAGTTACTTGTCATAATTAGTATCGAAGTTACAGTTACCTGTCATAATTAGTATCGAAGTTACAGTTACCTGTCATAATTAGTATCGAAGTTAGTAACCTCTCATAATTAGTATCGAAGTTACTGTTATCTGTCATAATTAGTATCGAAGTAACAGTTACCTGTCATAATTAGTATCGAAGTTACAGTTACCTGTCATAATTAGTATCGAAGTTACAGTTACCTATCATAATTAGTATCGAAGTTACAGTTACCTGTCATAATTAGTAACGAAGTTACATTTACCTGTCATAATTTGTATCGAAGTTACAGTTACCTGTCATAATTAGTAACGAAGTTACAGTTTCCTGTCATAATTAGTATCGAAGTTACAGTTACCCGCCATAATTTGTATCGAAATTACAATTACTTGTCATAATATGTTTCGAAGTTACTGTTACCTGTCATAATGAGAATCGAAGTTACAGTTACTTGTCATAATAAGTATCGAAGTTACAGTTGCTTGTCATAATTAGCAACGAAGTTGCTGTAACCTGTCATAATTAGTATCGAAGTTACAGTTACTTGTCATAATTAGCAACGAAGTTACAGTAACCTGTCATAATTAGTATCGAAGTTAGTAACCTGTCCTAATTAGTATCGAAGTTACTGTTATCTGTCATAATTAGTATCGAAGTAACAGTTACCTGTCATAATTAGTATCGAAGTTACAGTTACCTGTCATAATTAGTATCGAAGTTACAGTTACCTGTCATAATTAGTATCGAAGTTACAGTTACTTGTCATAATTAGTAACGAAGTTACATTTACCTGTCATAATTTGTATCGAAGTTACAGTTACCTGTCATAATTAGTATCGAAGTTACAGTTACCTGTCATAATTAGTATCGAAGTTACAGTTACCCGCCATAATTTGTATCGAAATTGCAATTACTTGTCATAATTAGTTTCGAAGTTACTGTTACCTGTCATAGTGAGAAACGAAGTTACAGTTACTTGTCATAATTCGTATCGAAGTTACAGTTGCTTGTCATAATTAGCAACGAAGTTGCTGTTACCTGTCATAATTAGTATCGAAGTTACAGTTACTTGTCATAATTAGTATCGAAGTTACTTTTACCTGTCATAAGTAGTATCGAAGTTACAGTTATTTGTCATAATAAGTAACGAAGTTACAGTTACCTGTCATTATTAGTATCGAAGTTACTGTTACTTGTCATAAATAGTAACGAAGTTACTGTTACCTGTCATAATTAGTATCGAAGTTACTGTTACTTGTCATAATTAGTATCGAAGTTACAGTTACTTGCCATAATTTGTATCGAAATTACAGTTACTTGTCATAATTAGTTTCGAAGTTACTGTTACCTGTCATAATTAGTATCGAAGTAACAGTCACTTGTCATAATTAGTATCGAAGTTACAGTTACGTGTAGTAATTAGTAACGAAGTTACAGTTAGTTACCTGTCATAATTAATATCGAAGTTACAGTTACTTGTCGTAATTATTAATCAAGTTACAGTTACCTGTCATAATTAGTATGGAAGTTACAGTTACTTGTCATAATTTGTATCGAAATTACAGTTACTTGTCATAATTAGTATCGAAGTTACTTTTACCTGTCATAAGTAGTATCGAAGTTACAGTTATTTGTCATAATAAGTAACGAAGTTACAGTTACCTGTCATTATTAGTATCGAAGTTACTGTTACTTGTCATAAATAGTAACGAAGTTACTGTTACCTGTCATCATTAGCAACGAAGTTACAGTAACCTGTCATAATAAGTATCG
This sequence comes from Meconema thalassinum, assembly GCA_946902985.2. Lineage (NCBI taxonomy): Eukaryota > Metazoa > Arthropoda > Insecta > Orthoptera > Tettigoniidae > Meconema > Meconema thalassinum. The sequence continues at coordinate 1,694,573,174 of OX336388.2, read as the reverse complement.
AAGTTACAGTTACTTGCCATAATTTGTATCGAAATTACAGTTACTTGTCATAATTAGTTTCGAAGTTACTGTTACCTGTCATAATTAGTATCGAAGTAACAGTCACTTGTCATAATTAGTATCGAAGTTACAGTTACGTGTAGTAATTAGTAACGAAGTTACAGTTAGTTACCTGTCATAATTAATATCGAAGTTACAGTTACTTGTCGTAATTATTAATCAAGCTACAGTTACCTGTCATAATTAGTATGGAAGTTACAGTTACTTGTCATAATTTGTATCGAAATTACAGTTACTTGTCATAATTAGTATCGATGTTACAGTTACCTGTCATAATTAGTATCGAAGTTATAGTTACCTGTCATAATTAGTATCGAAGTTAGTTACCTGTCATAATTAGTATCGAAGTTACTGTTACCTGTCATAATTAGTAACGAAGTTACAGTAACTTGTCATAATTAGTATCGAATTTACAGTAACTTGTCATAATTAGTAAAAAAGTTACAGTTACCTGTCATAATTAGTTTCGAAGTTACAGTTACCTGTCATAATAAGTATCGAAGTTACAATTACCTGCCATAATTTGTATCGAAATTACTGTTACCTGTCATAATTAGTTACGAAGTTACAGTAACCTGTCATCATAAGTATCGAAGTTACTGTTACCTGTCATAATTAGTATCTAGGTAACAGTTACCTGCCATAATTTGTTTCGAAGTAACAGTTATTTGTCATTATTAGTAACGAAGTTAGAGTTACTTGTCATAATTATTATCGAAGTTACAGTTACCTGTCATAATTAGTCACGAGGTTACAGTTACCTGTCATAATTAGTATCGAAGTTACAGTTACTTGTCATAATTAGTATCGAATTTACAGTAAGTTGTCATAATTAGTAAAGAAGTTACAGTAACCTGTCATAATTAGTATCGAAGTTACTGTTACTTGTCATAATAAGTTTCGAAGTTACAGTTACCTGTCATAATTAGTATCGAAATTAGATTTACTTGTCATAATTAGTAACGAAGTTACAGTTACCTGTCATCATAAGTATCGAAGTTACTGTTACCTGTCATAATTAGTATCTAAGTAACAGTTACCTGCCATAATTTGTATCGAAGTTACAGTTACGTGTCATAATTAGTATCGAAGTTACAGTTACCTGTCATAATTAGTATCGATGTTACAGTTACCTGCCATAATTTGTTTCGAAGTAACAGTTACTTGTCATTATTAGTAACGAAGTTAGAGTTACTTGTCATAATTATTATCGAAGTTACAGTTACCTGTCATAAATAGTCACGAGGTTACAGTTACCTGTCATAATTAGTATCGAAGTTACAGTTACTTGTCATAATTAGTATCGAATTTACAGTAACTTGTCATAATTAGTAACGAAGTTACAGTAACCTGTCATAATTAGTATCGAAGTTACTGTTACTTGTCATAATTAGTATCGAAGTTACTGTTACCTGTCTTAATTAGTATCGAAGTTACAGTTACCTGTCATAATTAGTATCGAAATTACAGTTACTTGTCATAATTAGTATCGAAGTTACAGTTACTTGTCATAATTTGTAACGAAGATACAGTAACCTGTCATAATTAGTATCGAAGTTACAGTTACCTGTCATAATTAGTATCGAAGTTACAGTTACTTGTCATAATTAGTAACGAAGTTACAGTTACCTGTCATAATTAGTAACTAAGTAACATTTACCTGCCATAATATGTATCGAAATTACAGTTACTTGTCATAATTAGTTTCGAAGTTACTGTTACCTGTCATAATGAGAATCGAAGTTACAGTTACTTGTCATAATAAGTATCGAAGTTACAGTTGCTTGTCATAATTAGCAACGAAGTTGCTGTAACCTGTCATAATTAGTATCGAAGTTACAGTTACTTGTCATAATTAGCAACGAAGTTACAGTAACCTGTCATAATTAGTATCGAAGTTAGTTACCTGTCATAATTAGTATCGAAGTTACTGTTACCTGTCATAATTAGTATCGAAGTAACAGTTACCTGTCATAATTAGTATCGAAGTTACAGTGACCTGTCATAATTAGTATCGAAGTTACAGTTCCCTGTCATAATTAGTATCGAAGTTACAGTTACTTGTCATAATTAGTAACGAAGTTACTGTTACTTGTCATAATTAGTATCGAAGTTACAGTTACTTGTCATCATTAGCAACGAAGTTACAGTAACCTGTCATAATAAGTATCGAAGTTACAGTTACTTGTCATAATTAGTATCGAAGTTGCTGTTACCTGTCATAAGTAGTATTGAAGTTACAGTTACTTGTCATAATAAGTAACGAAGTTACAGTTACCTGTCATTATTAGTATCGAAGTTACTGTTACTTGTCATAAATAGTATTGAAGTTACTGTTACCTGTCATAATTAGTATCGAAGTTACTTTTACTTGTCATAATTAGTATCGAAGTTACAGTTACTTGTCATCATTATCAACGAAGTTACAGTAACCTGTCATAATAAGTATCGAAGTTACAGTTACTTGCCATAATTTGTATCGAAATTACAGTTACTTGTCATAATTAGTTTCGAAGTTACTATTACCTGTCATAATGAGAATCGAAGTTACAGTTACTTGTCATAATAAGTATCGAAGTTACAGTTGCTTGTCATAATTAGCAACGAAGTTGCTGTAACCTGTCATAATTAGTATCGAAGTTACAGTTACTTGTCATAATTAGCAACGAAGTTACAGTACCCTGTCATAATTAGTATCGAAGTTAGTTACCTGTCATAATTAGTATCGAAGTTACTGTTACCTGTCATAATTAGTATCGAAGTAACAGTTACCTGTCATAATTAGTATCGAAGTTACAGTTACCTGTCATAATTAGTTTCGAAGTTACTGTTACCTGTCATAATTAGTATCGAAGTAACAGTCACTTGTCATAATTAGTATCGAAGTTACAGTTACGTGTAGTAATTAGTAACGAAGTTACAGTTACCTGTCATAATTAATATCGAAGTTACAGTTACTTGTCGTAATTATTAATCAAGTTACAGTTACCTGTCATAATTAGTATGGAAGTTACAGTTACTTGTCATAATTTGTATCGAATTTACAGTTACTTGTCATAATTAGTATCGATGTTACAGTTACCTGTCATAATTAGTATCGAAGTTACAGTTACCTGTCATAATTAGTATCGAAGTTAGTTACCTGTCATAATTAGTATCGAAGTTACTGTTACCTGTCATAATTTGTATCGAAGTAACAGTTAACTGTCATAATTAGTATCGAAGTTACAGTTACCTGTCTTAATTATTATCGAAGTTACAGTTACTTGGCATAATTAGTATCGAAGTTACAGTTACTTGTCATAATTTGTAACGAAGTTACAGTAACCTGTCATAATTAGTATCGAAAATACAGTTACTTGTCATAATTAATTTCGAAATTACTGTTACCTGTCATAATTAGTATCGAAGTTACAGTTACTTGTCAAAATCAGTATCGAAGTTACAGTTTCATGTCATAATTTGTAACGAAGTTACAGTTACCTGTCATAATTAGTATCGAAGTTACAGTAACATGTCATAATTATTAACGAAGTTACAGTTACCTGTCATAATTAGTATCGAAGTTACAGTTACCTGTCATAATTTGTATCGAAGTTACAATTACTTGTCATAATTAGTAACGAAGTTAGTTACCTGTCATAATTAGTTTCGAAGTTACTGTTACCTGTCATAATTAGTATCGAAGTTACAGTTACTTGTCAAAATTAGTATCGAAGTTACAGTTACTTGTCATAATTAGTAACGAAGTTACAGTTACCTGTCATAATTAGTATCGAAGTTACAGTTACTTGTAATAATTAGTAACCAAGTTACAGTTATCTGCCATAATTTGTATCGAAAATACAGTTACTTGTCATAATTAGTTTCGAAGTTCCTGTTACCTGTCATAATTAGTATCGAAGTTACAGTTACTTGTCAAAATTAGTATCGAAGTTACAGTTACTTGTCATAATTAGTAACGAAGTTACAGTTACCTGTCATAATTAGCACCGAAGTTACAGTTACTTGTCATAATTATTAACGAAGTTACAGTTACCTGTCATAATTAGTATCGAATCTACAGTTACCTGTCATAATTTGTATCGAAGTTACAGTTACTTGTCATAATTAGTAACGAAGTTACAGTTACCTGTCATAATCAGTTTCGAAGTTACTGTTACCTGTCATAATTAGTATCGAAGTTACAGTTACTTGTCACAATTAGTATCGAAGTTACAGTTACCTGCCATAATTAGTAACGAAGTTACAGTTACCCGTCATAATTAGTTTCGAAGTTTCAGTAACCTGTCATAATTAGTATCGAAGTTACAGTTACCTGCCATAAATTGTATCGAAATTACAGTTACCTGTCAAAAATAGTAACGAAATAACAGTTACCTGTCATAATTAGTAACGAAGTTACAGTTACCTGTCATAATTAGTTTCGAAGTTACAGTTACCTGTCATAATAAGTATCGAAGTTACAGTTACCTGCCATAATTTGTATCGAAATTACTGTTACCTCTCATAATTAGTACGAAGTTACAGTTACCTGTCATCATAAGTATCGAAGTTACTGTTACCTGTCATAATTAGTATCTAGGTAACAGTTACCTGCCATAATTTGTTTCGAAGTAACAGTTATTTGTCATTATTAGTAACGAAGTTAGAGTTACTTGTCATAATTATTATCGAAGTTACAGTTACCTGTCATAATTAGTCACGAGGTTACAGTTACCTGTCATAATTAGTATCGAAGTTACAGTTACTTGTCATAATTAGTATCGAATTTACAGTAACTTGTCATAATTAGTAAAGAAGTTACAGTAACCTGTCATAATTAGTATCGAAGTTACTGTTACTTGTCATAATTAGTATCGAAGTTACAGTTACCTGTCATAATTAGTATCGAAGTTAGAGTTACTTGTCATAATAAGTAACGAAGTTACAGTTACCTGTCATCATAAGTATCGAAGTTACTGTTACCTGTCATAATTAGTATCTAAGTAACAGTTACCTGCCATAATTTGTATCGAAGTTACAGTTACCTGCCATAATTTGTATCGAAATTAGGGTTAATTGTCATAATTAGTATCGAAGTTACTGTTACATGTGATAATTAATATCGAAGTTACAGTTACTTGTCAAAATTAGTATCGAAGTAACAGTTACTTGTCATAATTAGTAACGAAGTTACTCTTACCTGTCATAATTAGTATCGAAGTTACAGTTACTTGTCATAATTAGTAACGAAGTTACAGTTACCTGTCATAATTAGTATCGAAGTTACAGTTACCTGTCATAATTAGTATCGAAGTTACAGTTACTTGTCATAATTAGTAACGAAGTTACAGTTACCTGTCATAATTAGTAACTAAGTAACATTTACCTGCCATAATATGTATCGAAATTACAGTTACTTGTCATGATTAGTAACGAAGTTACAGTTACCTGTCATAATTAGTAACGAAGTTACAGTTACCTGTCATAATTAGTATCTAAGTTACAGTTACCTGTCATAATTAGTAACGAAGTTACAGTTGCCCGTCATAATTAGTTTCGAAGTTACAGTTACCTGTCATAATTAGTATCGAAGTACAGATACCTGCCATAATTTGTATCGAAATTACAGTTACCTGTCATAATTAGTAACGAAGTTACAGTTACCTGTCATCATAAGTATCGAAGTTACTGTTACCTGTCATAATTAGTATCGAAGTTACAGTTACTTGTCATAATTAGTATCAAAGTTACAGTTACCTGTCATAATTAGTATCGAAGTTACAATTACTTGTCATAATTAGTATCAAAGTTACAGTTACCTGTCATAATTAGTATCGAAGTTACAGTTACCTGTCATAATTAGTATCGAAGTTACAGTTACTTGTCATAATTAGTATCGAAGTAACTGTTACCTGTCATAAGTAGTATCGAAGTTACAGTTACTTGTCATATTTAGTACCGAAGTTAACGTTACCTGTCATAATTAGTATCGAAGTTACTGTTACATGTCATAAATAGTATCGAAGTTAATGGTACCTGTCATAATTAGTATCGAAGTTACAGTTACTTGTCATAATTAGTATCGAAGTTACAGTTACTTGTCATCATTAGCAACGCAGTTACAGTAACCTGTCATAATAAGTATCGAAGTTACAGTTACTTGCCATAATTTGTATCGAAATTACAGTTACTTGTCATAATTAGTTTCGAAGTTACTCTTACCTGTCATAATTAGTATCGAAGTTACAGTCACTTGTCATAGTTAGTATCGAAGTTACAGTTACTTGTCGTAATTAGTAATCAAGTTACAGTTACCTGTCATAATTAGTATCGAAGTTACAGTTACTTGTCATAATTTGTATCGAAATTACAGTTACTTGTCATAATAAGTATCGAAGTTACAGTTACCTGTCATAATTAGTATCGAAGTTACAGTTACCTGTCATAATTAGTATCGAAGTTAGTAACCTCTCATAATTAGTATCGAAGTTACTGTTATCTGTCATAATTAGTATCGAAGTAACAGTTACCTGTCATAATTAGTATCGAAGTTACAGTTACCTGTCATAATTAGTATCGAAGTTACAGTTACCTATCATAATTAGTATCGAAGTTACAGTTACCTGTCCTAATTAGTAACGAAGTTACATTTACCTGTCATAATTTGTATCGAAGTTACAGTTACCTGTCATAATTAGTAACGAAGTTACAGTTTCCTGTCATAATTAGTATCGAAGTTACAGTTACCCGCCATAATTTGTATCGAAATTACAATTACTTGTCATAATATGTTTCGAAGTTACTGTTACCTGTCATAATGAGAATCGAAGTTACAGTTACTTGTCATAATAAGTATCGAAGTTACAGTTGCTTGTCATAATTAGCAACGAAGTTGCTGTAACCTGTCATAATTAGTATCGAAGTTACAGTTACTTGTCATAATTAGCAACGAAGTTACAGTAACCTGTCATAATTAGTATCGAAGTTAGTAACCTGTCCTAATTAGTATCGAAGTTACTGTTATCTGTCATAATTAGTATCGAAGTAACAGTTACCTGTCATAATTAGTATCGAAGTTACAGTTACCTGTCATAATTAGTATCGAAGTTACAGTTACCTGTCATAATTAGTATCGAAGTTACAGTTACTTGTCATAATTAGTAACGAAGTTACATTTACCTGTCATAATTTGTATCGAAGTTACAGTTACCTGTCATAATTAGTATCGAAGTTACAGTTACCTGTCATAATTAGTATCGAAGTTACAGTTACCCGCCATAATTTGTATCGAAATTGCAATTACTTGTCATAATTAGTTTCGAAGTTACTGTTACCTGTCATAGTGAGAAACGAAGTTACAGTTACTTGTCATAATTCGTATCGAAGTTACAGTTGCTTGTCATAATTAGCAACGAAGTTGCTGTTACCTGTCATAATTAGTATCGAAGTTACAGTTACTTGTCATAATTAGTATCGAAGTTACTTTTACCTGTCATAAGTAGTATCGAAGTTACAGTTATTTGTCATAATAAGTAACGAAGTTACAGTTACCTGTCATTATTAGTATCGAAGTTACTGTTACTTGTCATAAATAGTAACGAAGTTACTGTTACCTGTCATAATTAGTATCGAAGTTACTGTTACTTGTCATAATTAGTATCGAAGTTACAGTTACTTGCCATAATTTGTATCGAAATTACAGTTACTTGTCATAATTAGTTTCGAAGTTACTGTTACCTGTCATAATTAGTATCGAAGTAACAGTCACTTGTCATAATTAGTATCGAAGTTACAGTTACGTGTAGTAATTAGTAACGAAGTTACAGTTAGTTACCTGTCATAATTAATATCGAAGTTACAGTTACTTGTCGTAATTATTAATCAAGTTACAGTTACCTGTCATAATTAGTATGGAAGTTACAGTTACTTGTCATAATTTGTATCGAAATTACAGTTACTTGTCATAATTAGTATCGAAGTTACTTTTACCTGTCATAAGTAGTATCGAAGTTACAGTTATTTGTCATAATAAGTAACGAAGTTACAGTTACCTGTCATTATTAGTATCGAAGTTACTGTTACTTGTCATAAATAGTAACGAAGTTACTGTTACCTGTCATCATTAGCAACGAAGTTACAGTAACCTGTCATAATAAGTATCGAAGTTACAGTTACTTGCCATAATTTGTATCGAAATTACAGTTACTTGTCATAATTAGTTTCGAAGTTACTGTTACCTGTCATAATTAGTATCGAAGTAACAGTCACTTGTCATAATTAGTATCGAAGTTACAGTTACGTGTAGTAATTAGTAACGAAGTTACAGTTAGTTACCTGTCATAATTAATATCGAAGTTACAGTTACTTGTCGTAATTATTAATCAAGCTACAGTTACCTGTCATAATTAGTATGGAAGTTACAGTTACTTGTCATAATTTGTATCGAAATTACAGTTACTTGTCATAATTAGTATCGATGTTACAGTTACCTGTCATAATTAGTATCGAAGTTATAGTTACCTGTCATAATTAGTATCGAAGTTAGTTACCTGTCATAATTAGTATCGAAGTTACTGTTACCTGTCATAATTAGTAACGAAGTTACAGTAACTTGTCATAATTAGTATCGAATTTACAGTAACTTGTCATAATTAGTAAAGAAGTTACAGTAACCTGTCATAATTAGTTTCGAAGTTACAGTTACCTGTCATAATAAGTATCGAAGTTACAATTACCTGCCATAATTTGTATCGAAATTACTGTTACCTGTCATAATTAGTTACGAAGTTACAGTAACCTGTCATCATAAGTATCGAAGTTACTGTTACCTGTCATAATTAGTATCTAGGTAACAGTTACCTGCCATAATTTGTTTCGAAGTAACAGTTATTTGTCATTATTAGTAACGAAGTTAGAGTTACTTGTCATAATTATTATCGAAGTTACAGTTACCTGTCATAATTAGTCACGAGGTTACAGTTACCTGTCATAATTAGTATCGAAGTTACAGTTACTTGTCATAATTAGTATCGAATTTACAGTAACTTGTCATAATTAGTAAAGAAGTTACAGTAACCTGTCATAATTAGTATCGAAGTTACTGTTACTTGTCATAATAAGTTTCGAAGTTACAGTTACCTGTCATAATTAGTATCGAAATTAGATTTACTTGTCATAATTAGTAACGAAGTTACAGTTACCTGTCATCATAAGTATCGAAGTTACTGTTACCTGTCATAATTAGTATCTAAGTAACAGTTACCTGCCATATTTTGTATCGAAGTTACAGTTACGTGTCATAATTAGTATCGAAGTTACAGTTACCTGTCATAATTAGTATCGATGTTACAGTTACCTGCCATAATTTGTTTCGAAGTAACAGTTACTTGTCATTATTAGTAACGAAGTTAGAGTTACTTGTCATAATTATTATCGAAGTTACAGTTACCTGTCATAAATAGTCACGAGGTTACAGTTACCTGTCATAATTAGTATCGAAGTTACAGTTACTTGTCATAATTAGTATCGAATTTACAGTAACTTGTCATAATTAGTAACGAAGTTACAGTAACCTGTCATAATTAGTATCGAAGTTACTGTTACTTGTCATAATTAGTATCGAAGTTACTGTTACCTGTCTTAATTAGTATCGAAGTTACAGTTACCTGTCATAATTAGTATCGAAATTACAGTTACTTGTCATAATTAGTATCGAAGTTACAGTTACTTGTCATAATTTGTAACGAAGATACAGTAACCTGTCATAATTAGTATCGAAGTTATAGTTACCTGCCATAATTTGTATCGAAATTACAGTTAATTGTCATAATTAGTATCGAAGTTACATGTCATAATTAGTATCGAAGTTACAGTTACTTGTCAAAATTAGTATCGAAGTTACAGTTACTTGTCATAATTAGTAACGAAGTTACTCTTACCTGTCATAATTAGTATCGAAGTTACAGTTACTTGTCATAATTAGTAACGAAGTTACAGTTACCTGTCATAATTAGTATCGAAGTTACAGTTACCTGTCATAATTAGTATCGAAGTTACAGTTACTTGTCATAATTAGTAACGAAGTTACAGTTACCTGTCATAATTAGTTTCGAAGTTACTGTTACCTGTCATAATTAGTATCGAAGTTACAGTTACTTGTCAAAATTAGTATCGAAGTTACAGTTACTTGTCATAATTAGTATCGAAGTTACAGTTACTTGTCATAATTAGTATCGAAGCTACAGTTATCTGTCATTATTAGTATCGAAGTTACGGTTACCTGTCATAATTAATATCGAAGTTACAGTTACCTGTCATAATTAGTTTCGAAGTTACATTTACCTGTCATAATTAGTAACTAAGTAACATTTACCTGCCATAATATGTATCGAAATTACAGTTACATGACATGATTAGTAACGAAGTTACAGTTACCTGTCATAATTAGTAACGAAGTTACAGTTACCTGTCATAATTAGTATCTAAGTTACAGTTACCTGTCATTATTAGTAACGAAGTTACAGTTACCCGTCATAATTAGTTTCGAAGTTACAGTTACCTGTCATAATTAGTATCGAAGTTACAGTTACCTGCCATAATTTGTATCGAAATTACAGTTACCTGTCATAATTAGTAACGAAGTTACTGTTACCTGTCATAATTAGTATCTAAGTAACAGTTACCTGCCATAATTTGTATCGAAGTTACAGTTACTTGTCATTATTAGTAACGATGTTAGAGTTACCTGTAATAATTAGTAACGAGGTTACAGTTACCTGTCATAATTAGTATCGAAGTTACAGTTACCTGTCATAATTAGTATCGAAGTTACAGTTACTTGTCATAATTAGTATCAAAGTTACAGTTACCTGTCATAATTAGTATCGAAGTTACAATTACTTGTCATAATTAGTATCAATGTTACAGTTACCTGTCATAATTAGTATCGAAATTACAGTTACCTGTCATAATTATTATCGAAGTTACAGTTACCTGTCATAATTAGTATCGAAGTTACAGTTACTTGTCATAATTAGTATCGAAGTTACTGTTACCTGTCATAAGTAGTATCGAAGTTACAGTCACTTGTCATAATTCGTACCGAAGTTACAGTTACCTGTCATAATTAGTATCGAAGTTACTGTTACTTGTCATAAATAAAATCGAAGTTACTGGTACCTGTCATAATTAGTATCGAAGTTACAGTTACTTGTCATAATTAGTATCGAAGATACAGTTACTTGTCATCATTAGCAACGAAGTTACAGTAACCTGTCATAATAAGTATCGAAGTTACAGTTACTTGCCATAATTTGTATCGAAATTACAGTTACTTGTCATAATTAGTTTCGAAGTTACTGTTACCTGTCATAATTAGTATCGAAGTTACAGTCACTTGTCATAATTAGTATCGAAGTTACAGTTACGTGTAGTAATTAGTAACGAAGTTACAGTTAACTGTCATAATTAGTATCGAAGTTACAGTTACTTGTCATAATTTGTATCGAAATTACAGTGACTTGTCATAATTAGTATCGAAGTTACAGTTACCTGTCATAATTAGTATCGAAGTTACAGTTACCTGTCATAATTAGTATCGAAGTTAGTAACCTCGCATAATTAGTATCGAAGTTACTGTTACCTGTCATAATTAGTATCGAAGTAACAGTTACCTCTCATAATTAGTATCGAAGTTACAGTTACTTGTCATTATTAGTATCGAAGTTACAGTTACCTATCATAATTAGTATCGAAGTTACAGTTACCTGTCATAATTAGTAACGAAGTTACATTTACCTGTCATAATTTGTATCGAAGTTACAGTTACCTGTCATAATTAGTAACGAAGTTACAGTTTCCTGTCATAATTAGTATCGAAGTTACAGTTACCCGCCATAATTTGTATCGAAATTACAATTACTTGTCATAATTAGTTTCGAAGTTACTGTTACCTGTCATAATGAGAAACGAAGTTACAGTTACTTGTCATAATAAGTATCGAAGTTACAGTTGCTTGTCATAATTAGCAACGAAGTTGCTGTAACCTGTCATAATTAGTATCGAAGTTACAGTTACTTGTCATAATTAGCAACGAAGTTACAGTAACCTGTCATAATTAGTATCGAAGTTAGTTACCTGTCATAATTAGTATCGAAAATACTGTTACCTGTCATAATTAGTATCGAAGTAACAGTTACCTGTCATAATTAGTATCGAAGTTACAGTTACCTGTCATAATTAGTATCGAAGTTACAGTTATCTGTCATAATTAGTATCGAAGTTACAGTTACTTGTCATAATTAGTAACGAAGTTACTGTTACTTGTCATAATTAGTATCGAAGTTACAGTTACTTGTCATCATTAGCAACGAAGTTACAGTAACCTGTCATAATAAGTATCGAAGTTACAGTTACTTGTCATAATTATTATCGAAGTTACTGTTACCTGTCATAAGTAGTATTGAAGTTACAGTTACTTGTCATAATAAGTAACGAAGTTACAGTTACCTGTCATTATTAGTATCGAAGTTACTGTTACTTGTCATAAATAGTATCGAAGTTACTGTTACCTGTCATAATTAGTATCGAAGTTACTTTTACTTGTCATAATTAGTATCGAAGTTACAGTTACTTGTCATCATTATCAACGAAGTTACAGTAACCTGTCATAATAAGTATCGAAGTTACAGTTACTTGCCATAATTTGTATCGAAATTACAGTTACTTGTCATAATTAGTTTCGAAGTTACTATTACCTGTCATAATGAGAATCGAAGTTACAGTTACTTGTCATAATAAGTATCGAAGTTACAGTTGCTTGTCATAATTAGCAACGAAGTTGCAGTAACCTGTCATAATTAGTATCGAAGTTACAGTTACTTGTCATAATTAGCAACGAAGTTACAGTAACCTGTCATAATTAGTATCGAAGTTAGTTACCTGTCATAATTAGTATCGAAGTTACTGTTACCTGTCATAATTAGTATCGAAGTAACAGTTACCTGTCATAATTAGTATCGAAGTTACAGTTACCTGTCATAATTAGTTTCGAAGTTAGTTACCTGTCATAATTAGTATCGAAGTTACTGTTACCTGTCATAATTTGTATCGAAGTAACAGTTACCTGTCATAATTAGTATCGAAGTTACAGTTACCTGTCTTAATTATTATCGAAGTTACAGTTACTTGTCATAATTAGTATCGAAGTTACAGTTACTTGTCATAATTTGTAACGAAGTTACAGTAACCTGTCATAATTAGTATCGAAAATACAGTTACTTGTCATAATTAATTTCGAAATTACTGTTACCTGTCATAATTATTATCGAAGTTACAGTTACTTGTCAAAATCAGTATCGAAGTTACAGTTTCTTGTCATAATTTGTAACGAAGTTACAGTTACCTGTCATAATTAGTATCGAAGTTACAGTTACATGTCATAATTATTAACGAAGTTACAGTTACCTGTCATAATTAGTATCGAAGTTACAGTTACCTGTCATAATTTGTATCGAAGTTACAATTACTTGTCATAATTAGTAACGAAGTTAGTTACCTGTCATAATTAGTTTCGAAGTTACTGTCACCTGTCATAATTAGTATCGAAGTTACAGTTACTTGTCAAAATTAGTATCGAAGTTACAGTTACTTGTCATAATTAGTAACGAAGTTACAGTTACCTGTCATAATTAGTATCGAAGTTACAGTTACTTGTAATAATTAGTAACCAAGTTACAGTTATCTGCCATAATTTGTATCGAAAATACAGTTACTTGTCATAATTAGTTTCGAAGTTCCTGTTACCTGTCATAATTAGTATCGAAGTTACAGTTACTTGTCGAAATTAGTATCGAAGTTACAGTTACTTGTCATAATTAGTAACGAAGTTACAGTTACCTGTCATAATTAGCATCGAAGTTACAGTTACTTGTCATAATTATTAACGAAGTTACAGTTACCTGTCATAATTAGTATCGAATCTACAGTAACCTGTCATAATTTGTATCGAAGTTACAGTTACTTGTCATAATTAGTAACGAAGTTACAGTTACCTGTCATAATCAGTTTCGAAGTTACTGTTACCTGTCATAATTAGTATCGAAGTTACAATTACTTGTCACAATTAGTATCGAAGTTACAGTTACCTGCCAAAATTAGTAACGAAGTTACAGTTACCCGTCATAATTAGTTTCGAAGTTTCAGTAACCTGTCATAATTAGTATCGAAGTTACAGTTACCTGCCATAAATTGTATCGAAATTACAGTTACCTGTCAAAATTAGTAACGAAGTTACAGTTACCTGTCATAATTAGTAACGAAGTTACAGTTACCTGTCATAATTAGTTTCGAAGTTACAGTTACCTGTCATAATAAGTATCGAAGTTACAGTTACCTGCCATAATTTGTATCGAAATTACTGTTACCTCTCATAATTAGTAACGAAGTTACAGTTACCTGTCATCATAAGTATCGAAGTTACTGTTACCTGTCATAATTAGTATCTAGGTAACAGTTACCTGCCATAATTTGTTTCGAAGTAACAGTTATTTGTCATTATTAGTAACGAAGTTAGAGTTACTTGTCATAATTATTATCGAAGTTACAGTTACCTGTCATAATTAGTCACGAGGTTACAGTTACCTGTCATAATTAGTATCGAAGTTACAGTTACTTGTCATAATTAGTATCGAATTTACAGTAACTTGTCATAATTAGTAAAGAAGTTACAGTAACCTGTCATAATTAGTATCGAAGTTACTGTTACTTGTCATAATTAGTATCGAAGTTACAGTTACCTGTCATAATTAGTATCGAAGTTAGAGTTACTTGTCATAATAAGTAACGAAGTTACAGTTACCTGTCATCATAAGTATCGAAGTTACTGTTACCTGTCATAATTAGTATCTAAGTAACAGTTACCTGCCATAATTTGTATCGAAGTTACAGTTACCTGCCATAATTTGTATCGAAATTAGGGTTAATTGTCATAATTAATATCGAAGTTACTGTTACATGTCATAATTAATATCGAAGTTACAGTTTCTTGTCAAAATTAGTATCGAAGTAACAGTTACTTGTCATAATTAGTAACGAAGTTACTCTTACCTGTCATAATTAGTATCGAAATTACAGTTACTTGTCATGATTAGTAACGAAGTTACAGTTACCTGTCATAATTAGTAACGAAGTTACAGTTACCTGTCATAATTAGTATCTATGTTACAGTTACCTGTCATAATTAGTAACGAAGTTACAGTTGCCCGTCATAATTAGTTTCGAAGTAACAGTTACCTGTCATAATTAGTGTCGAAGTTACAGATACCTGCCATAATTTGTATCGAAATTACAGTTACCTGTCATAATTAGTAACGAAGTTACAGTTACCTGTCATCATAAGTATCGAAGTTACTGTTACCTGTCATAATTAGTATCTAAGTAACAGTTACCTGCCATAATTTGTATCGAAGTTACAGTTACTTGTCATTATTAGTAACGAAGTTAGAGTTACCTGTAATAATTAGTAACGAGGTTACAGTTACCTGTCATAATTAGTATCGAAGTTACAGTTACCTGTCATAATTAGTATCGAAGTTACAGTTACTTGTCATAATTAGTATCAAAGTTACAGTTACCTGTCATAATTAGTATCGAAGTTACAATTACTTGTCGTAATTAGTATCAAAGTTACAGTTACCTGTCATAATTAGTATCGAAATTACAGTTACCTGTCATAATTAGTATCGAAGTTACAGTTACCTGTCATAATTAGTATCGAAGTTACAGTTACTTGTCATAATTAGTATCGAAGTTACTGTTACCTGTCATAAGTAATATCGAAGTTACAGTTACTTGTCATAATTAGTACCGAAGTTAACGTTACCTGTCATAATTAGTATCGAAGTTACTGTTACTTGTCATAAATAGTATCGAAGTTACTGGTACCTGTCATAATTAGTATCGAAGTTACAGTTACTTGTCATAATTAGTATCGAAGTTACAGTTACTTGTCATCATTAGCAACGCAGTTACAGTAACCTGTCATAATAAGTATCGAAGTTACAGTTACTTGCCATAATTTGTATCGAAATTACAGTTACTTGTCATAATTAGTTTCGAAGTTACTCTTACCTGTCATAATTAGTATCGAAGTTACAGTCACTTGTCATAGTTAGTATCGAAGTTACAGTTACGTGTAGTAATTAGTAACGAAGTTACAGTTACCTGTCATAATTAGTATCGAAGTTACAGTTACTTGTCGTAATTAGTAATCAAGTTACAGTTACCTGTCATAATTAGTATCGAAGTTACAGTTACTTGTCATAATTTGTATCGAAATTACAGTTACTTGTCATAATTAGTATCGAAGTTACAGTTACCTGACATAATTAGTATCGAAGTTACAGTTACCTGTCATAATTAGTATCGAAGTTAGTAACCTCTCATAATTAGTATCGAAGTTACTGTTATCTGTCATAATTAGTATCGAAGTAACAGTTACCTGTCATAATTAGTATCGAAGTTACAGTTACCTGTCATAATTAGTATCGAAGTTACAGTTAGCTATCATAATTAGTATCGAAGTTACAGTTACCTGTCTTAATTATTATCGAAGTTACAGTTACTTGTCATAATTAGTATCGAAGTTACAGTTACTTGTCATAATTTGTAACGAAGTTACAGTAACCTGTCATAATTAGTATCGAAAATACAGTTACTTGTCATAATTAATTTCGAAATTACTGTTACCTGACATAATTATTATCGAAGTTACAGTTACTTGTCAAAATCAGTATCGAAGTTACAGTTTCTTGTCATAATTTGTAACGAAGTTACAGTTACCTGTCATAATTAGTATCGAAGTTACAGTTACATGTCATAATTATTAACGAAGTTACAGTTACCTGTCATAATTAGTATCGAAGTTACAGTTACCTGTCATAATTTGTATCGAAGTTACAATTACTTGTCATAATTTGTAACGAAGTTACAGTAACCTGTCATAATTAGTATCGAAAATACAGTTACTTGTCATAATTAATTTCGAAATTACTGTTACCTGTCATAATTATTATCGAAGTTACAGTTACTTGTCAAAATCAGTATCGAAGTTACAGTTTCTTGTCATAATTTGTAACGAAGTTACAGTTACCTGTCATAATTAGTATCGAAGTTACAGTTACATGTCATAATTATTAACGAAGTTACAGTTACCTGTCATAATTAGTATCGAAGTTACAGTTACCTGTCATAATTTGTATCGAAGTTACAATTACTTGTCATAATTAGTAACGAAGTTAGTTACCTGTCATAATTAGTTTCGAAGTTACTGTCACCTGTCATAATTAGTATCGAAGTTACAGTTACTTGTCAAAATTAGTATCGAAGTTACAGTTACTTGTCATAATTAGTAACGAAGTTACAGTTACCTGTCATAATTAGTATCGAAGTTACAGTTACTTGTAATAATTAGTAACCAAGTTACAGTTATCTGCCATAATTTGTATCGAAAATACAGTTACTTGTCATAATTAGTTTCGAAGTTCCTGTTACCTGTCATAATTAGTATCCAAGTTACAGTTACTTGTCGAAATTAGTATCGAAGTTACAGTTACTTGTCATAATTAGTAACGAAGTTACAGTTACCTGTCATAATTAGCATCGAAGTTACAGTTACTTGTCATAATTATTAACGAAGTTACAGTTACCTGTCATAATTAGTATCGAATCTACAGTAACCTGTCATAATTTGTATCGAAGTTACAGTTACTTGTCATAATTAGTAACGAAGTTACAATTACCTGTCATAATCAGTTTCGAAGTTACTGTTACCTGTCATAATTAGTATCGAAGTTACAATTACTTGTCACAATTAGTATCGAAGTTACAGTTACCTGCCAAAATTAGTAACGAAGTTAGAGTTACCCGTCATAATTAGTTTCGAAGTTTCAGTAACCTGTCATTATTAGTATCGAAGTTACAGTTACCTGCCATAAATTGTATCGAAATTACAGTTACCTGTCAAAATTAGTAACGAAGTTACAGTTACCTGTCATAATTAGTAACGAAGTTACAGTTACCTGTCATAATTAGTTTCGAAGTTACAGTTACCTGTCATAATAAGTATCGAAGTTACAGTTACCTGCCATAATTTGTATCGAAATTACTGTTACCTCTCATAATTAGTAACGAAGTTACAGTTACCTGTCATCATAAGTATCGAAGTTACTGTTACCTGTCATAATTAGTATCTAGGTAACAGTTACCTGCCATAATTTGTTTCGAAGTAACAGTTATTTGTCATTATTAGTAACGAAGTTAGAGTTACTTGTCATAATTATTATCGAAGTTACAGTTACCTGTCATAATTAGTCACGAGGTTACAGTTACCTGTCATAATTAGTATCGAAGTTACAGTTACTTGTCATAATTAGTATCGAATTTACAGTAACTTGTCATAATTAGTAAAGAAGTTACAGTAACCTGTCATAATTAGTATCGAAGTTACTGTTACTTGTCATAATTAGTATCGAAGTTACAGTTACCTGTCATAATTAGTATCGAAGTTAGAGTTACTTGTCATAATAAGTAACGAAGTTACAGTTACCTGTCATCATAAGTATCGAAGTTACTGTTACCTGTCATAATTAGTATCTAAGTAACAGTTACCTGCCATAATTTGTATCGAAGTTACAGTTACCTGCCATAATTTGTATCGAAATTAGGGTTAATTGTCATAATTAATATCGAAGTTACTGTTACATGTCATAATTAATATCGAAGTTACAGTTTCTTGTCAAAATTAGTATCGAAGTAACAGTTACTTGTCATAATTAGTAACGAAGTTACTCTTACCTGTCATAATTAGTATCGAAATTACAGTTACTTGTCATGATTAGTAACGAAGTTACAGTTACCTGTCATAATTAGTAACGAAGTTACAGTTACCTGTCATAATTAGTATCTATGTTACAGTTACCTGTCATAATTAGTAACGAAGTTACAGTTGCCCGTCATAATTAGTTTCGAAGTTACAGTTACCTGTCATAATTAGTGTCGAAGTTACAGATACCTGCCATAATTTGTATCGAAATTACAGTTACCTGTCATAATTAGTAACGAAGTTACAGTTACCTGTCGTCATAAGTATCGAAGTTACTGTTACCTGTCATAATTAGTATCTAAGTAACAGTTACCTGCCATAATTTGTATCGAAGTTACAGTTACTTGTCATTATTAGTAACGAAGTTAGAGTTACCTGTAATAATTAGTAACGAGGTTACAGTTACCTGTCATAATTAGTATCGAAGTTACAGTTACCTGTCATAATTAGTATCGAAGTTACAGTTATTTGTCATAATTAGTATCAAAGTTACAGTTACCTGTCATAATTAGTATCGAAGTTACAATTACTTGTCGTAATTAGTATCAAAGTTACAGTTACCTGTCATAATTAGTATCGAAATTACAGTTACCTGTCATAATTAGTATCGAAGTTACAGTTACCTGTCATAATTAGTATCGAAGTTACAGTTACTTGTCATAATTAGTATCGAAGTTACTGTTACCTGTCATAAGTAATATCGAAGTTACAGTTACTTGTCATAATTAGTACCGAAGTTAACGTTACCTGTCATAATTAGTATCGAAGTTACTGTTACTTGTCATAAATAGTATCGAAGTTACTGGTACCTGTCATAATTAGTATCGAAGTTACAGTTACTTGTCATAATTAGTATCGAAGTTACAGTTACTTGTCATCATTAGCAACGCAGTTACAGTAACCTGTCATAATAAGTATCGAAGTTACAGTTACTTGCCATAATTTGTATCGAAATTACAGTTACTTGTCATAATTAGTTTCGAAGTTACTCTTACCTGTCATAATTAGTATCGAAGTTACAGTCACTTGTCATAGTTAGTATCGAAGTTACAGTTACGTGTAGTAATTAGTAACGAAGTTACAGTTACCTGTCATAATTAGTATCGAAGTTACAGTTACTTGTCGTAATTAGTAATCAAGTTACAGTAACCTGTCATAATTAGTATCGAAGTTACAGTTACTTGTCATAATTTGTATCGAAATTACAGTTACTTGTCATAATTAGTATCGAAGTTACAGTTACCTGACATAATTAGTATCGAAGTTACAGTTACCTGTCATAATTAGTATCGAAGTTACAGTTACCTGTCATAATTAGTATCGAAGTTACAGTTAGCTATCATAATTAGTATCGAAGTTACAGTTACCTGTCATAATTAGTAACGAAGTTACATTTACCTGTCATAATTTGTATCGAAGTTACAGTTACCTGTCATTATTAGTAACGAAGTTACAGTTTCCTGTCATAATTGTTATCGAAGTTACAGTTACCCGCCATAATTTGTATCGAAATTACAATTACTTGTCATAATATGTTTCGAAGTTACTGTTACCTGTCATAATGAGAATCGAAGTTACAGTTACTTGTCATAATAAGTATCGAAGTTACAGTTGCTTGTCATAATTAGCAACGAAGTTGCTGTAACCTGTCATAATTAGTATCGAAGTTACAGTTACTTGTCATAATTAGCAACGAAGTTACAGTAATCTGTCATAATTAGTATCGAAGTTAGTAACCTGTCCTAATTAGTATCGAAGTTACTGTTATCTGTCATAATTAGTATCGAAGTAACAGTTACCTGTCATAATTAGTATCGAAGTTACAGTTACCTGTCATAATTAGTATCGAAGTTACAGTTACCTGTCATAATTAGTATCGAAGTTACAGTTACTTGTCATAATTAGTAACGAAGTTACATTTACCTGTCATAATTTGTATCGAAGTTACAGTTACCTGTCATAATTAGTATCGCAGTTACAGTTACCTGTCATAATTAGTATCGAAGTTACAGTTACCCGCCATAATTTGTATCGAAATTACAATTACTTGACATAATTAGTTTCGAAGTTACTGTTACCTGTCATAGTGAGAAACGAAGTTACAGTTACTTGTCATAATTCGTATCGAAGTTACTGTTGCTTGTCATAATTAGCAACGAAGTTGCTGTTACCTGTCATAATTAGTATCGAAGTTACAGTTACTAGTCATAATTAGTATCGAAGTTACTTTTACCTGTCATAAGTAGTATCGAAGTTACAGTTATTTGTCATAATAAGTAACGAAGTTACAGTTACCTGTCATTATTAGTATCGAAGTTACTGTTACTTGTCATAAATAGTAACGAAGTTACTGTTACCTGTCATAATTAGTATCGAAGTTACTGTTACTTGTCATAATTAGTATCGAAGTTACAGTTACTTGCCATAATTTGTATCGAAATTACAGTTACTTGTCATAATTAGTTTCGAAGTTACTGTTACCTGTCATAATTAGTATCGAAGTAACAGTCACTTGTCATAATTAGTATCGAAGTTACAGTTACGTGTAGTAATTAGTAACGAAGTTACAGTTAGTTACCTGTCATAATTAATATCGAAGTTACAGTTACTTGTCGTAATTATTAATCAAGTTACAGTTACCTGTCATAATTAGTATGGAAGTTACAGTTACTTGTCATAATTTGTATCGAAATTACAGTTACTTGTCATAATTAGTATCGAAGTTACTTTTACCTGTCATAAGTAGTATCGAAGTTACAGTTATTTGTCATAATAAGTAACGAAGTTACAGTTACCTGTCATTATTAGTATCGAAGTTACTGTTACTTGTCATAAATAGTAACGAAGTTACTGTTACCTGTCATCATTAGCAACGAAGTTACAGTAACCTGTCATAATAAGTATCGAAGTTACAGTTACTTGCCATAATTTGTATCGAAATTACAGTTACTTGTCATAATTAGTTTCGAAGTTATTGTTACCTGTCATAATTAGTATCGAAGTAACAGTCACTTGTCATAATTAGTATCGAAGTTACAGTTACGTGTAGTAATTAGTAACGAAGTTACAGTTAGTTACCTGTCTTAATTAATATCGAAGTTACAGTTACTTGTCGTAATTATTAATCAAGTTACAGTTACCTGTCATAATTAGTATGGAAGTTACAGTTACTTGTCATAATTTGTATCGAAATTACAGTTACTTGTCATAATTAGTATCGATGTTACAGTTACCTGTCATAATTAGTATCGAAGTTACAGTTACCTGTCATAATTAGTATCGAAGTTAGTTACCTGTCATAATTAGTATCGTAGTTACTGTTACCTGTCATAATTAGTAACGAAGTTACAGTTACTTGTCATAATTAGTATCGAATTTACAGTAACTTGTCATAATTAGTAAAGAAGTTACAGTTACCTGTCATAATTAGTTTCGAAGTTACAGTTACCTGTCATAATAAGTATCGAAGTTACAATTACCTGCCATAATTTGTATCGAAATTACTGTTACCTGTCATAATTAGTAACGAAGTTAGAGTTACTTGTCATAATTATTATCGAAGTTACAGTTACTTGTCATAATTAGTATCGAATTTACAGTAACTTGTCATAATTAGTAAAGAAGTTACAGTAACCTGTCATAATTAGTATCGAAGTTACTGTTACTTGTCATAATAAGTATCGAAGTTACAGTTACCTGTCATAATTAGTATCGAAATTAGATTTACTTGTCATAATTAGTAACGAAGTTACAGTTACCTGTCATCATAAGTATCGAAGTTACTGTTACCTGTCATAATTAGTATCTAAGTAACAGTTACCTGCCATAATTTGTATCGAAGTTACAGTTACGTGTCATAATTAGTATCGAAGTTACAGTTACCTGTCATAATTAGTATCGATGTTACAGTTACCTGCCATAATTTGTTTCGAAGTAACAGTTACTTGTCATTATTAGTAACGAAGTTAGAGTTACTTGTCATAATTATTATCGAAGTTACAGTTACCTGTCATAAATAGTCACGAGGTTACAGTTACCTGTCATAATTAGTATCGAAGTTACAGTTACTTGTCATAATTAGTATCGAATTTACAGTAACTTGTCATAATTAGTAACGAAGTTACAGTAACCTGTCATAATTAGTATCGAAGTTACTGTTACTTGTCATAATTAGTATCGATGTTACTGTTACCTGTCTTAATTAGTATCGAAGTTACAGTTACCTGTCATAATTAGTATCGAAATTACAGTTACTTGTCATAATTAGTATCGAAGTTACAGTTACTTGTCATAATTTGTAACGAAGATACAGTAACCTGTCATAATTAGTATCGAAGTTATAGTTACCTGCCATAATTTGTATCGAAATTACAGTTAATTGTCATAATTAGTATCGAAGTTACTGTTACATGTCATAATTAGTATCGAAGTTACAGTTACTTGTCAAAATTAGTATCGAAGTTACAGTTACTTGTCATAATTAGTAACGAAGTTACTCTTACCTGTCATAATTAGTATCGAAGTTACAGTTACTTGTCATAATTAGTAACGAAGTTACAGTTACCTGTCATAATTAGTATCGAAGTTACAGTTACCTGTCATAATTAGTATCGAAGTTACAGTTACTTGTCATAATTAGTAACGAAGTTACAGTTACCTGTCATAATTAGTTTCGAAGTTACTGTTACCTGTCATAATTAGTATCGAAGTTACAGTTACTTGTCAAAATTAGTATCGAAGTTACAGTTACTTGTCATAATTAGTATCGAAGTTACAGTTACTTGTCATAATTAGTATCGAAGCTACAGTTATCTGTCATTATTAGTATCGAAGTTACAGTTACCTGTCATAATTAGTATCGAAGTTACAGTTACCTGTCATAATTAGTTTCGAAGTTACATTTACCTGTCATAATTAGTAACTAAGTAACATTTACCTGCCATAATATGTATCGAAATTACAGTTACTTGACATGATTAGTAACGAAGTTACAGTTACCTGTCATAATTAGTAACGAAGTTACAGTTACCTGTCATAATTAGTATCTAAGTTACAGTTACCTGTCATTATTAGTAACGAAGTTACAGTTACCCGTCATAATTAGTTTCGAAGTTACAGTTACCTGTCATAATTAGTATCGAAGTTACAGTTACCTGCCATAATTTGTATCGAAATTACAGTTACCTGTCATAATTAGTAACGAAGTTACTGTTACCTGTCATAATTAGTATCTAAGTAACAGTTACCTGCCATAATTTGAATCGAAGTTACAGTTACTTGTCATTATTAGTAACGATGTTAGAGTTACCTGTAATAATTAGTAACGAGGTTACAGTTACCTGTCATAATTAGTATCGAAGTTACAGTTACCTGTCATAATTAGTATCGAAGTTACAGTTACTTGTCATAATTAGTATCAAAGTTACAGTTACCTGTCATAATTAGTATCGAAGTTACAATTACTTGTCATAATTAGTATCAATGTTACAGTTACCTGTCATAATTAGTATCGAAATTACAGTTACCTGTCATAATTATTATCGAAGTTACAGTTACCTGTCATAATTAGTATCGAAGTTACAGTTACTTGTCATAATTAGTATCGAAGTTACTGTTACCTGTCATAAGTAGTATCGAAGTTACAGTCACTTGTCATAATTAGTACCGAAGTTACAGTTACCTGTCATAATTAGTATCGAAGTTACTGTTACTTGTCATAAATAATATCGAAGTAACTGGTACCTGTCATAATTAGTATCGAAGTTACAGTTACTTGTCATAATTAGTATCGAAGATACAGTTACTTGTCATCATTAGCAACGAAGTTACAGTAACCTGTCATAATAAGTATCGAAGTTACAGTTACTTGCCATAATTTGTATCGAAATTACAGTTACTTGTCATAATAAGTTTCGAAGTTACTGTTACCTGTCATAATTAGTATCGAAGTTACAGTCACTTGTCATAATTAGTATCGAAGTTACAGTTACGTGTAGTAATTAGTAACGAAGTTACAGTTAACTGTCATAATTAGTAACGAAGTTACAGTTACTTGTCGTAATTAGTAATCAAGTTACAGTTACCTGTCATAATTAGTATCGAAGTTACAGTTACTTGTCATAATTTGTATCGAAATTACAGTGACTTGTCATAATTAGTATCGAAGTTACAGTTACCTGTCATAATTAGTATCGAAGTTACAGTTACCTGTCATAATTAGTATCGAAGTTAGTAACCTCGCATAATTAGTATCGAAGTTACTGTTACCTGTCATAATTAGTATCGAAGTAACAGTTACCTCTCATAATTAGTATCGAAGTTACAGTTACTTGTCATTATTAGTATCGAAGTTACAGTTACCTATCATAATTAGTATCGAAGTTACAGTTACCTGTCATAATTAGTAACGAAGTTACATTTACCTGTCATAATTTATATCGAAGTTACAGTTACCTGTCATAATTAGTAACGAAGTTACAGTTTCCTGTCATAATTAGTATCGAAGTTACAGTTACCCGCCATAATTTGTATCGAAATTACAATTACTTGTCATAATTAGTTTCGAAGTTACTGTTACCTGTCATAATGAGAATCGAAGTTACAGTTACTTGTCATAATAAGTATCGAAGTTACAGTTGCTTGTCATAATTAGCAACGAAGTTGCTGTAACCTGTCATAATTAGTATCGAAGTTACAGTTACTTGTCATAATTAGCAACGAAGTTACAGTAACCTGTTATAATTAGTATCGAAGTTAGTTACCTGTCATAATTATTATCGAAGTTACTGTTACCTGTCATAATTAGTATCGAAGTAACAGTTACCTGTCATAATTAGTATCGAAGTTACAGTTACCTGTCATAATTAGTATCGAAGTTACAGTTACCTGTCATAATTAGTATCGAAGTTACAGTTACTTGTCATAATTAGTAACGAAGTTACTGTTACTTGTCATAATTAGTATCGAAGTTACAGTTACTTGTCATCATTAGCAACGAAGTTACAGTAACCTGTCATAATAAGTATCGAAGTTACAGTTACTTGCCATAATTTGTATCGAAATTACAGTTACTTGTCATAATTAGTTTCGAAGTTACTGTTACCTGTCATAATTAGTATCGAAGTAACAGTCACTTGTCATAATTAGTATCGAAGTTACAGTTACGTGTAGTAATTAGTAACGAAGTTACAGTTAGTTACCTGTCATAATTAATATCGAAGTTACAGTTACTTGTCGTAATTATTAATCAAGTTACAGTTACCTGTCATAATTAGTATGGAAGTTACAGTTACTTGTCATAATTTGTATCGAAATTACAGTTACTTGTCATAATTAGTATCGAAGTTACTTTTACCTGTCATAAGTAGTATCGAAGTTACAGTTATTTGTCATAATAAGTAACGAAGTTACAGTTACCTGTCATTATTAGTATCGAAGTTACTGTTACTTGTCATAAATAGTAACGAAGTTACTGTTACCTGTCATCATTAGCAACGAAGTTACAGTAACCTGTCATAATAAGTATCGAAGTTACAGTTACTTGCCATAATTTGTATCGAAATTACAGTTACTTGTCATAATTAGTTTCGAAGTTACTGTTACCTGTCATAATTAGTATCGAAGTAACAGTCACTTGTCATAATTAGTATCGAAGTTACAGTTACGTGTAGTAATTAGTAACGAAGTTACAGTTAGTTACCTGTCATAATTAATATCGAAGTTACAGTTACTTGTCGTAATTATTAATCAAGTTACAGTTACCTGTCATAATTAGTATGGAAGTTACAGTTACTTGTCATAATTTGTATCGAAATTACAGTTACTTGTCATAATTAGTATCGATGTTACAGTTACCTGTCATAATTAGTATCGAAGTTACAGTTACCTGTCATAATTAGTATCGAAGTTAGTTACCTGTCATAATTAGTATCGTAGTTACTGTTACCTGTCATAATTAGTATCGATGTTACAGTTACCTGTCATAATTAGTATCGAAGTTACAGTTACCTGTCATAATTAGTATCGAAGTTAGTTACCTGTCATAATTAGTATCGTAGTTACTGTTACCTGTCATAATTAGTAACGAAGTTACAGTTACCTGTCATAATTAGTATGGAAGTTACAGTTACTTGTCATAATTTGTATCGAAATTACAGTTACTTGTCATAATTAGTATCGATGTTACAGTTACCTGTCATAATTAGTATCGAAGTTACAGTTACCTGTCATAATTAGTATCGAAGTTAGTTACCTGTCATAATTAGTATCGTAGTTACTGTTACCTGTCATAATTAGTAACGAAGTTACAGTTACCTGTCATTATTAGTATCGAAGTTACTGTTACTTGTCATAAATAGTAACGAAGTTACTGTTACCTGTCATCATTAGCAACGAAGTTACAGTAACCTGTCATAATAAGTATCGAAGTTACAGTTACTTGCCATAATTTGTATCGAAATTACAGTTACTTGTCATAATTAGTTTCGAAGTTACAGTTACCTGTCATAATAAGTATCGAAGTTACAATTACCTGCCATAATTTGTATCGAAATTACTGTTACCTGTCATAATTAGTAACGAAGTTAGAGTTACTTGTCATAATTATTATCGAAGTTACAGTTACCTGTCATAATTAGTCACGAGGTTACAGTTACCTGTCATAATTAGTATCGAAGTTACAGTTACTTGTCATAATTAGTATCGAATTTACAGTAACTTGTCATAATTAGTAAAGAAGTTACAGTAACCTGTCATAATTAGTATCGAAGTTACTGTTACTTGTCATAATAAGTATCGAAGTTACAGTTACCTGTCATAATTAGTATCGAAATTAGATTTACTTGTCATAATTAGTAACGAAGTTACAGTTACCTGTCATCATAAGTATCGAAGTTACTGTTACCTGTCATAATAAGTATCTAAGTAACAGTTACCTGCCATAATTTGTATCGAAGTTACAGTTACGTGTCATAATTAGTATCGAAGTTACAGTTACCTGTCATAATTAGTATCGATGTTACAGTTACCTGCCATAATTTGTTTCGAAGTAACAGTTACTTGTCATTATTAGTAACGAAGTTAGAGTTACTTGTCATAATTATTATCGAAGTTACAGTTACCTGTCATAAATAGTCACGAGGTTACAGTTACCTGTCATAATTAGTATCGAAGTTACAGTTACTTGTCATAATTAGTATCGAATTTACAGTAACTTGTCATAATTAGTAACGAAGTTACAGTAACCTGTCATAATTAGTATCGAAGTTACTGTTACTTGTCATAATTAGTATCGATGTTACTGTTACCTGTCTTAATTAGTATCGAAGTTACAGTTACCTGTCATAATTAGTATCGAAATTACAGTTACTTGTCATAATTAGTATCGAAGTTACAGTTACTTGTCATAATTTGTAACGAAGATACAGTAACCTGTCATAATTAGTATCGAAGTTA
This sequence comes from Meconema thalassinum, assembly GCA_946902985.2. Taxonomy (NCBI): domain Eukaryota; kingdom Metazoa; phylum Arthropoda; class Insecta; order Orthoptera; family Tettigoniidae; genus Meconema; species Meconema thalassinum. Next base: position 1,694,544,796 of record OX336388.2, on the reverse strand, counting down.
TAGTTACCTGCCATAATTTGTATCGAAATTACAGTTAATTGTCATAATTAGTATCGAAGTTACTGTTACATATCATAATTAGTATCGAAGTTACAGTTACTTGTCAAAATTAGTATCGAAGTTACAGTTACTTGTCATAATTAGTAACGAAGTTACTCTTACCTGTCATAATTAGTATCGAAGTTACAGTTACTTGTCATAATTAGTAACGAAGTTACAGTTACCTGTCATAATTAGTATCGAAGTTACAGTTACCTGTCATAATTAGTATCGAAGTTACAGTTACTTGTCATAATTAGTAACGAAGTTACAGTTACCTGTCATAATTAGTTTCGAAGTTACTGTTACCTGTCATAATTAGTATCGAAGTTACAGTTACTTGTCAAAATTAGTATCGAAGTTACAGTTACTTGTCATAATTAGTATCGAAGTTACAGTTACTTGTCATAATTAGTATCGAAGCTACAGTTATCTGTCATTATTAGTATCGAAGTTACAGTTACCTGTCATAATTAGTATCGAAGTTACAGTTACCTGTCATAATTAGTTTCGAAGTTACATTTACCTGTCATAATTAGTAACTAAGTAACATTTACCTGCCATAATATGTATCGAAATTACAGTTACTTGACATGATTAGTAACGAAGTTACAGTTACCTGTCATAATTAGTAACAAAGTTACAGTTACCTGTCATAATTAGTATCTAAGTTACAGTTACCTGTCATTATTAGTAACGAAGTTACAGTTACCCGTCATAATTAGTTTCGAAGTTACAGTTACCTGTCATAATTAGTATCGAAGTTACAGTTACCTGCCATAATTTGTATCGAAATTACAGTTACCTGTCATAATTAGTAACGAAGTTACTGTTACCTGTCATAATTAGTATCTAAGTAACAGTTACCTGCCATAATTTGTATCGAAGTTACAGTTACTTGTCATTATTAGTAACGATGTTAGAGTTACCTGTAATAATTAGTAACGAGGTTACAGTTACCTGTCATAATTAGTATCGAAGTTACAGTTACCTGTCATAATTAGTATCGAAGTTACAGTTACTTGTCATAATTAGTATCAAAGTTACAGTTACCTGTCATAATTAGTATCGAAGTTACAATTACTTGTCATAATTAGTATCAATGTTACAGTTACCTGTCATAATTAGTATCGAAATTACAGTTACCTGTCATAATTATTATCGAAGTTACAGTTACCTGTCATAATTAGTATCGAAGTTACAGTTACTTGTCATAATTAGTATCGAAGTTACTGTTACCTGTCATAAGTAGTATCGAAGTTACAGTCACTTGTCATAATTAGTACCGAAGTTACAGTTACCTGTCATAATTAGTATCGAAGTTACTGTTACTTGTCATAAATAATATCGAAGTAACTGGTACCTGTCATAATTAGTATCGAAGTTACAGTTACTTGTCATAATTAGTATCGAAGATACAGTTACTTGTCATCATTAGCAACGAAGTTACAGTAACCTGTCATAATAAGTATCGAAGTTACAGTTACTTGCCATAATTTGTATCGAAATTACAGTTACTTGTCATAATATGTTTCGAAGTTACTGTTACCTGTCATAATTAGTATCGAAGTTACAGTCACTTGTCATAATTAGTATCGAAGTTACAGTTACGTGTAGTAATTAGTAACGAAGTTACAGTTAACTGTCATAATTAGTATCGAAGTTACAGTTACTTGTCGTAATTAGTAATCAAGTTACAGTTACCTGTCATAATTAGTATCGAAGTTACAGTTACTTGTCATAATTTGTATCGAAATTACAGTGACTTGTCATAATTAGTATCGAAGTTACAGTTACCTGTCATAATTAGTATCGAAGTTACAGTTACCTGTCATAATTAGTATCGAAGTTAGTAACCTCGCATAATTAGTATCGAAGTTACTGTTACCTGTCATAATTAGTATCGAAGTAACAGTTACCTCTCATAATTAGTATCGAAGTTACAGTTACTTGTCATTATTAGTATCGAAGTTACAGTTACCTATCATAATTAGTATCGAAGTTACAGTTACCTGTCATAATTAGTAACGAAGTTACATTTACCTGTCATAATTTATATCGAAGTTACAGTTACCTGTCATAATTAGTAACGAAGTTACAGTTTCCTGTCATAATTAGTATCGAAGTTACAGTTACCCGCCATAATTTGTATCGAAATTACAATTACTTGTCATAATTAGTATCGATGTTACTGTTACCTGTCTTAATTAGTATCGAAGTTACAGTTACCTGTCATAATTAGAATCGAAATTACAGTTACTTGTCATAATTAGTATCGAAGTTACAGTTACTTGTCATAATTTGTAACGAAGATACAGTAACCTGTCATAATTAGTATCGAAGTTATAGTTACCTGCCATAATTTGTATCGAAATTACAGTTAATTGTCATAATTAGTATCGAAGTTACTGTTACATGTCATAATTAGTATCGAAGTTACAGTTACTTGTCAAAATTAGTATCGAAGTTACAGTTACTTGTCATAATTAGTAACGAAGTTACTCTTACCTGTCATAATTAGTATCGAAGTTACAGTTACTTGTCATAATTAGTAACGAAGTTACAGTTACCTGTCATAATTAATTATCGAAGTTACAGTTACCTGTCATAATTAGTATCGAAGTTACAGTTACTTGTCATAATTAGTAACGAAGTTACAGTTACCTGTCATAATTAGTTTCGAAGTTACTGTTACCTGTCATAATTAGTATCGAAGTTACAGTTACTTGTCAAAATTAGTATCGAAGTTACAGTTACTTGTCATAATTAGTATCGAAGTTACAGTTACTTGTCATAATTAGTATCGAAGCTACAGTTATCTGTCATTATTAGTATCGAAGTTACAGTTACCTGTCATAATTAGTATCGAAGTTACAGTTACCTGTCATAATTAGTTTCGAAGTTACATTAACCTGTCATAATTAGTAACTAAGTAACATTTACCTGCCATAATATGTATCGAAATTACAGTTACTTGACATGATTAGTAACGAATTTACAGTTACCTGTCATAATTAGTAACGAAGTTACAGTTACCTGTCATAATTAGTATCTAAGTTACAGTTACCTGTCATTATTAGTAACGAAGTTACAGTTACCCGTCATAATTAGTTTCGAAGTTACAGTTACCTGTCATAATTAGTATCGAAGTTACAGTTACCTGCCATAATTTGTATCGAAATTACAGTTACCTGTCATAATTAGTAACGAAGTTACTGTTACCTGTCATAATTAGTATCTAAGTAACAGTTACCTGCCATAATTTGTATCGAAGTTACAGTTACTTGTCATTATTAGTAACGATGTTAGAGTTACCTGTAATAATTAGTAACGAGGTTACAGTTACCTGTCATAATTAGTATCGAAGTTACAGTTACCTGTCATAATTAGTATCGAAGTTACAGTTACTTGTCATAATTAGTATCAAAGTTACAGTTACCTGTCATAATTAGTATCGAAGTTACAATTACTTGTCATAATTAGTATCAATGTTACAGTTACCTGTCATAATTAGTATCGAAATTACAGTTACCTGTCATAATTATTATCGAAGTTACAGTTACCTGTCATAATTAGTATCGAAGTTACAGTTACTTGTCATAATTAGTATCGAAGTTACTGTTACCTGTCATAAGTAGTATCGAAGTTACAGTCACTTGTCATAATTAGTACCGAAGTTACAGTTACCTGTTATAATTAGTATCGAAGTTACTGTTACTTGTCATAAATAATATCGAAGTAACTGGTACCTGTCATAATTAGTATCGAAGTTACAGTTACTTGTCATAATTAGTATCGAAGATACAGTTACTTGTCATCATTAGCAACGAAGTTACAGTAACCTGTCATAATAAGTATCGAAGTTACAGTTACTTGCCATAATTTGTATCGAAATTACAGTTACTTGTCATAATAAGTTTCGAAGTTACTGTTACCTGTCATAATTAGTATCGAAGTTACAGTCACTTGTCATAATTAGTATCGAAGTTACAGTTACGTGTAGTAATTAGTAACGAAGTTACAGTTAACTGTCATAATTAGTATCGAAGTTACAGTTACTTGTCGTAATTAGTAATCAAGTTACAGTTACCTGTCATAATTAGTATCGAAGTTACAGTTACTTGTCATAATTTGTATCGAAATTACAGTGACTTGTCATAATTAGTATCGAAGTTACAGTTACCTGTCATAATTAGTATCGAAGTTACAGTTACCTGTCATAATTAGTATCGAAGTTAGTAACCTCGCATAATTAGTATCGAAGTTACTGTTACCTGTCATAATTAGTATCGAAGTAACAGTTACCTCTCATAATTAGTATCGAAGTTACAGTTACTTGTCATTATTAGTATCGAAGTTACAGTTACCTATCATAATTAGTATCGAAGTTACAGTTACCTGTCATAATTAGTAACGAAGTTACATTTACCTGTCATAATTTATATCGAAGTTACAGTTACCTGTCATAATTAGTAACGAAGTTACAGTTTCCTGTCATAATTAGTATCGAAGTTACAGTTACCCGCCATAATTTGTATCGAAATTACAATTACTTGTCATAATTAGTTTCGAAGTTACTGTTACCTGTCATAATGAGAATCGAAGTTACAGTTACTTGTCATAATAAGTATCGAAGTTACAGTTGCTTGTCATAATTAGCAACGAAGTTGCTGTAACCTGTCATAATTAGTATCGAAGTTACAGTTACTTGTCATAATTAGCAACGAAATTACAGTAACCTGTCATAATTAGTATCGAAGTTAGTTACCTGTCATAATTATTATCGAAGTTACTGTTACCTGTCATAATTAGTATCGATGTAACAGTTACCTGTCATAATTAGTATCGAAGTTACAGTTACCTGTCATAATTAGTATCGAAGTTACAGTTACCTGTCATAATTAGTATCGAAGTTACAGTTACTTTTCATAATTAGTAACGAAGTTACTGTTACTTGTCATAATTAGTATCGAAGTTACAGTTACTTGTCATCATTAGCAACGAAGTTACAGTAACCTGTCATAATAAGTATCGAAGTTACAGTTACTTGTCATAATTAGTATCGAAGTTACTGTTACCTGTCATAAGTAGTATTGAAGTTACAGTTACTTGTCATAATAAGTAACGAAGTTACAGTTACCTGTCATTATTAGTATCGAAGTTACTGTTACTTGTCATAAATAGTATCGAAGTTACTGTTACCTGTCATAATTAGTATCGAAGTTACTTTTACTTGTCATAATTAGTATCGAAGTTACAGTTACTTGTCATCATTATCAACGAAGTTACAGTAACCTGTCATAATAAGTATCGAAGTTACAGTTACTTGCCATAATTTGTATCGAAATTACAGTTACTTGTCATAATTAGTTTCGAAGTTACTATTACCTGTCATAATGAGAATCGAAGTTACAGTTACTTGTCATAATAAGTATCGAAGTTACAGTTGCTTGTCATAATTAGCAACGAAGTTGCTGTAACCTGTCATAATTAGTATCGAAGTTACAGTTACTTGTCATAATTAGCAACGAAGTTACAGTAACCTGTCATAATTAGTATCGAAGTTAGTTACCTGTCATAATTAGTATCGAAGTTATTGTTACCTGTCATAATTAGTATCGAAGTAACAGTTACCTGTCATAATTAGTATCGAAGTTACAGTTACCTGTCATAATTAGTTTCGAAGTTACTGTTACCTGTCATAATTAGTATCGAAGTAACAGTCACTTGTCATAATTAGTATCGAAGTTACAGTTACGTGTAGTAATTAGTAACGAAGTTACAGTTACCTGTCATAATTAATATCGAAGTTTCAGTTACTTGTCGTAATTATTAATCAAGTTACAGTTACCTGTCATAATTAGTATGGAAGTTACAGTTACTTGTCATAATTTGTATCGAATTTACAGTTACTTGTCATAATTAGTATCGATGTTACAGTTACCTGTCATAATTAGTATCGAAGTTACAGTTACCTGTCATAATTAGTATCGAAGTTAGTTACCTGTCATAATTAGTATCGAAGTTACTGTTACCTGTCATAATTTGTATCGAAGTAACAGTTACCTGTCATAATTAGTATCGAAGTTACAGTTACCTGTCATAATTAGTATCGAAGTTACAGTTACCTGTCATAATTAGTATCGAAGTTACCGTTACTTGTCATAATTAGTAACGAAGTTACATTTACCTGTCATAATTTGTATCGAAGTTACAGTTACCTGTCATAATTAGTATCGTAGTTACAGTTATCTGTCATAATTAGTATCGAAGTTACAGTTACCCGCCATAATTTGTATCGAAATTACAATTACTTGTCATAATTAGCTTCGAAGTTACTGTTACCTGTCATAATGAGAAACGAAGTTACAGTTACTTGTCATAATTAGTATCGAAGTTACAGTTGCTTGTCATAATTAGCAATGAAGTTGCTGTTACCTGTCATAATTTGTATCGAAGTTACAGTTATTTGTCATAATTAGCAACGAAGTTACAGTAACCTGTCGTAATTAGTATCGAAGTTACAGTTACCCGCCATAATTCGTATCGAAATTACAATTACTTGTCATAATTAGCTTCGAAGTTACCGTTACCTGTCATAATTAGTATCGAAGTTACAGTTACTTGTCATAATTAGTAACGAATTTACAGTAACTTGTCATAATAAGTATCGAAGTTACTGTTACCTGTCATAATTAGTATCTAAGTAACAGTTACCTGCCATAATTTGTATCGAAGTTACAGTTACTTGTCATTATTAGTAACGAAGTTAGAGTTACCTGTAATAATTAGTAACGAGGTTACAGTTACCTGTCATAATTAGTATCGAAGTTACAGTTACCTGTCATAATTAGTATTGAAGTTACAGTTACTTGTCATAATTAGTATCAATGTTACAGTTACCTGTCATAATTAGTATCGAAGTTACAGTTACTTGTCATAATTAGTATCAAAGTTACAGTTACCTGTCATAATTAGTATCGAAATTACAGTAACCTGTCATAATTAGTATCGATGTTACAGTTACCTGTTATAATTAGTATCGAATTTACAGTTACTTGTCATAATTAGTATCGAAGTTACTGTTACCTGTCATAAGTTGTATCGAAGTTACAGTTACTTGTCATAATTAGTAACCAAGTTACAGTTACCTGTCATAATTAGTATCGAAGTTACTGTTACTTGTCATAAATAGTATCGAAGTTACTGTTACCTGTCATAATTAGTATCGAAGTTACAGTTACTTGTCATTATTAGTATCGAAGTTACAGTTACTTGTCATAATTAGTATCGAAGCTACAGTTATCTGTCATTATTAGTATCGAAGTTACAGTTACCTGTCATAATTAGTATGGAAGTTACAGTTACCTGTCATAATTAGTTTCGAAGTTACATTTACCTGTCATAATTAGTAACTAAGTAACATTTACCTGCCATAATATGTATCGAAATTACAGTTACTTGACATGATTAGTAACGAAGTTACAGTTACCTGTCATAATTAGTAACGAAGTTACAGTTACCTGTCATAATTAGTATCTAAGTTACAGTTACCTGTCATTATTAGTAACGAAGTTACAGTTACCCGTCATAATTAGTTTCGAAGTTACAGTTACCTGTCATAATTAGTATCGAAGTTACCTGCCATAATTTGTATCGAAATTACAGTTACCTGTCATAATTAGTAACGAAGTTACTGTTACCTGTCATAATTAGTATCTAAGTAACAGTTACCTGCCATAATTTGTATCGAAGTTACAGTTACTTGTCATTATTAGTAACGATGTTAGAGTTACCTGTAATAATTAGTAACGAGGTTACAGTTACCTGTCATAATTAGTATCGAAGTTACAGTTACCTGTCATAATTAGTATCGAAGTTACAGTTACTTGTCATAATTAGTATCAAAGTTACAGTTACCTGTCATAATTAGTATCGAAGTTACAATTACTTGTCATAATTAGTATCAATGTTACAGTTACCTGTCATAATTAGTATCGAAATTACAGTTACCTGTCATAATTATTATCGAAGTTACAGTTACCTGTCATAATTAGTATCGAAGTTACAGTTACTTGTCATAATTAGTATCGAAGTTACTGTTACCTGTGATAAGTAGTATCGAAGTTACAGTCACTTGTCATAATTAGTACCGAAGTTACAGTTACCTGTCATAATTAGTATCGAAGTTACTGTTACTTGTCATAAATAATATCGAAGTTACTGGTACCTGTCATAATTAGTATCGAAGTTACAGTTACTTGTCATAATTAGTATCGAAGATACAGTTACTTGTCATCATTAGCAACGAAGTTACAGTAACCTGTCATAATAAGTATCGAAGTTACAGTTACTTGCCATAATTTGTATCGAAATTACAGTTACTTGTCATAATTAGTTTCGAAGTTACTGTTACCTGTCATAATTAGTATCGAAGTTACAGTCACTTGTCATAATTAGTATCGAAGTTACAGTTACGTGTAGTAATTAGTAACGAAGTTACAGTTAACTGTCATAATTAGTATCGAAGTTACAGTTACTTGTCGTAATTAGTAATCAAGTTACAGTTACCTGTCATAATTAGTATCGAAGTTACAGTTACTTGTCATAATTTGTATCGAAATTACAGTGACTTGTCATAATTAGTATCGAAGTTACAGTTACCTGTCATAATTAGTATCGAAGTTACAGTTACCTGTCATAATTAGTATCGAAGTTAGTAACCTCGCATAATTAGTATCGAAGTTACTGTTACCTGTCATAATTAGTATCGAAGTAACAGTTACCTCTCATAATTAGTATCGAAGTTACAGTTACTTGTCATTATTAGTATCGAAGTTACAGTTACCTATCATAATTAGTATCGAAGTTACAGTTACCTGTCATAATTAGTAACGAAGTTACATTTACCTGTCATAATTTATATCGAAGTTACAGTTACCTGTCATAATTAGTAACGAAGTTACAGTTTCCTGTCATAATTAGTATCGAAGTTACAGTTACCCGCCATAATTTGTATCGAAATTACAATTACTTGTCATAATTAGTTTCGAAGTTACTGTTACCTGTCATAATGAGAATCGAAGTTACAGTTACTTGTCATAATAAGTATCGAAGTTACAGTTGCTTGTCATAATTAGCAACGAAGTTGCTGTAACCTGTCATAATTAGTATCGAAGTTACAGTTACTTGTCATAATTAGCAACGAAGTTACAGTAACCTGTCATAATTAGTATCGAAGTTAGTTACCTGTCATAATTATTATCGAAGTTACTGTTACCTGTCATAATTAGTATCGAAGTAACAGTTACCTGTCATAATTAGTATCGAAGTTACAGTTACCTGTCATAATTAGTACCGAAGTTACAGTTACCTGTCATAATTAGTATCGAAGTTACAGTTACTTGTCATAATTAGTAACGAAGTTACTGTTACTTGTCATAATTAGTATCGAAGTTACAGTTACTTGTCATCATTAGCAACGAAGTTACAGTAACCTGTCATAATAAGTATCGAAGTTACAGTTACTTGTCATAATTAGTATCGAAGTTACTGTTACCTGTCATAAGTAGTATTGAAGTTACAGTTACTTGTCATAATAAGTAACGAAGTTACAGTTACCTGTCATTATTAGTATCGAAGTTACTGTTACTTGTCATAAATAGTATCGAAGTTACTGTTACCTGTCATAATTAGTATCGAAGATACAGTTACTTGTCATCATTAGCAACGAAGTTACAGTAACCTGTCATAATAAGTATCGAAGTTACAGTTACTTGCCATAATTTGTATCGAAATTACAGTTACTTGTCATAATAAGTTTCGAAGTTACTGTTACCTGTCATAATTAGTATCGAAGTTACAGTCACTTGTCATAATTAGTATCGAAGTTACAGTTACGTGTAGTAATTAGTAACGAAGTTACAGTTAACTGTCATAATTAGTATCGAAGTTACAGTTACTTGTCGTAATTAGTAATCAAGTTACAGTTACCTGTCATAATTAGTATCGAAGTTACAGTTACTTGTCATAATTTGTATCGAAATTACAGTGACTTGTCATAATTAGTATCGAAGTTACAGTTACCTGTCATAATTAGTATCGAAGTTACAGTTACCTGTCATAATTAGTATCGAAGTTAGTAACCTCGCATAATTAGTATCGAAGTTACTGTTACCTGTCATAATTAGTATCGAAGTAACAGTTACCTCTCATAATTAGTATCGAAGTTACAGTTACTTGTCATTATTAGTATCGAAGTTACAGTTACCTATCATAATTAGTATCGAAGTTACAGTTACCTGTCATAATTAGTAACGAAGTTACATTTACCTGTCATAATTTATATCGAAGTTACAGTTACCTGTCATAATTAGTAACGAAGTTACAGTTTCCTGTCATAATTAGTATCGAAGTTACAGTTACCCGCCATAATTTGTATCGAAATTACAATTACTTGTCATAATTAGTATCGAAGTTACAGTTACTTGTCATCATTATCAACGAAGTTACAGTAACCTGTCATAATAAGTATCGAAGTTACAGTTACTTGCCATAATTTGTATCGAAATTACAGTTACTTGTCATAATTAGTTTCGAAGTTACTATTACCTGTCATAATGAGAATCGAAGTTACAGTTACTTGTCATAATAAGTATCGAAGTTACAGTTGCTTGTCATAATTAGCAACGAAGTTGCTGTAACCTGTCATAATTAGTATCGAAGTTACAGTTACTTGTCATAATTAGCAACGAAGTTACAGTAACCTGTCATAATTAGTATCGAAGTTAGTTACCTGTCATAATTAGTATCGAAGTTATTGTTACCTGTCATAATTAGTATCGAAGTAACAGTTACCTGTCATAATTAGTATCGAAGTTACAGTTACCTGTCATAATTAGTTTCGAAGTTACTGTTACCTGTCATAATTAGTATCGAAGTAACAGTCACTTGTCATAATTAGTATCGAAGTTACAGTTACGTGTAGTAATTAGTAACGAAGTTACAGTTACCTGTCATAATTAATATCGAAGTTTCAGTTACTTGTCGTAATTATTAATCAAGTTACAGTTACCTGTCATAATTAGTATGGAAGTTACAGTTACTTGTCATAATTTGTATCGAATTTACAGTTACTTGTCATAATTAGTATCGATGTTACAGTTACCTGTCATAATTAGTATCGAAGTTACAGTTACCTGTCATAATTAGTATCGAAGTTAGTTACCTGTCATAATTAGTATCGAAGTTACTGTTACCTGTCATAATTTGTATCGAAGTAACAGTTACCTGTCATAATTAGTATCGAAGTTACAGTTACCTGTCATAATTAGTATCGAAGTTACAGTTACCTGTCATAATTAGTATCGAAGTTACCGTTACTTGTCATAATTAGTAACGAAGTTACATTTACCTGTCATAATTTGTATCGAAGTTACAGTTACCTGTCATAATTAGTATCGTAGTTACAGTTATCTGTCATAATTAGTATCGAAGTTACAGTTACCCGCCATAATTTGTATCGAAATTACAATTACTTGTCATAATTAGCTTCGAAGTTACTGTTACCTGTCATAATGAGAAACGAAGTTACAGTTACTTGTCATAATTAGTATCGAAGTTACAGTTGCTTGTCATAATTAGCAATGAAGTTGCTGTTACCTGTCATAATTTGTATCGAAGTTACAGTTATTTGTCATAATTAGCAACGAAGTTACAGTAACCTGTCGTAATTAGTATCGAAGTTACAGTTACCCGCCATAATTCGTATCGAAATTACAATTACTTGTCATAATTAGCTTCGAAGTTACCGTTACCTGTCATAATTAGTATCGAAGTTACAGTTACTTGTCATAATTAGTAACGAATTTACAGTAACTTGTCATAATAAGTATCGAAGTTACTGTTACCTGTCATAATTAGTATCTAAGTAACAGTTACCTGCCATAATTTGTATCGAAGTTACAGTTACTTGTCATTATTAGTAACGAAGTTAGAGTTACCTGTAATAATTAGTAACGAGGTTACAGTTACCTGTCATAATTAGTATCGAAGTTACAGTTACCTGTCATAATTAGTATTGAAGTTACAGTTACTTGTCATAATTAGTATCAATGTTACAGTTACCTGTCATAATTAGTATCGAAGTTACAGTTACTTGTCATAATTAGTATCAAAGTTACAGTTACCTGTCATAATTAGTATCGAAATTACAGTTACCTGTCATAATTAGTATCGATGTTACAGTTACCTGTCATAATTAGTATCGAATTTACAGTTACTTGTCATAATTAGTATCGAAGTTACTGTTACCTGTCATAAGTAGTATCGAAGTTACAGTTACTTGTCATAATTAGTAACCAAGTTACAGTTACCTGTCATAATTAGTATCGAAGTTACTGTTACTTGTCATAAATAGTATCGAAGTTACTGTTACCTGTCATAATTAGTATCGAAGTTACAGTTACTTGTCATTATTAGTATCGAAGTTACAGTTACTTGTCATAATTAGTATCGAAGCTACAGTTATCTGTCATTATTAGTATCGAAGTTACAGTTACCTGTCATAATTAGTATCGAAGTTACAGTTACCTGTCATAATTAGTTTCGAAGTTACATTTACCTGTCATAATTAGTAACTAAGTAACATTTACCTGCCATAATATGTATCGAAATTACAGTTACTTGACATGATTAGTAACGAAGTTACAGTTACCTGTCATAATTAGTAACGAAGTTACAGTTACCTGTCATAATTAGTATCTAAGTTACAGTTACCTGTCATTATTAGTAACGAAGTTACAGTTACCCGTCATAATTAGTTTCGAAGTTACAGTTACCTGTCATAATTAGTATCGAAGTTACCTGCCATAATTTGTATCGAAATTACAGTTACCTGTCATAATTAGTAACGAAGTTACTGTTACCTGTCATAATTAGTATCTAAGTAACAGTTACCTGCCATAATTTGTATCGAAGTTACAGTTACTTGTCATTATTAGTAACGATGTTAGAGTTACCTGTAATAATTAGTAACGAGGTTACAGTTACCTGTCATAATTAGTATCGAAGTTACAGTTACCTGTCATAATTAGTATCGAAGTTACAGTTACTTGTCATAATTAGTATCAAAGTTACAGTTACCTGTCATAATTAGTATCGAAGTTACAATTACTTGTCATAATTAGTATCAATGTTACAGTTACCTGTCATAATTAGTATCGAAATTACAGTTACCTGTCATAATTATTATCGAAGTTACAGTTACCTGTCATAATTAGTATCGAAGTTACAGTTACTTGTCATAATTAGTATCGAAGTTACTGTTACCTGTGATAAGTAGTATCGAAGTTACAGTCACTTGTCATAATTAGTACCGAAGTTACAGTTACCTGTCATAATTAGTATCGAAGTTACTGTTACTTGTCATAAATAATATCGAAGTTACTGGTACCTGTCATAATTAGTATCGAAGTTACAGTTACTTGTCATAATTAGTATCGAAGATACAGTTACTTGTCATCATTAGCAACGAAGTTACAGTAACCTGTCATAATAAGTATCGAAGTTACAGTTACTTGCCATAATTTGTATCGAAATTACAGTTACTTGTCATAATTAGTTTCGAAGTTACTGTTACCTGTCATAATTAGTATCGAAGTTACAGTCACTTGTCATAATTAGTATCGAAGTTACAGTTACGTGTAGTAATTAGTAACGAAGTTACAGTTAACTGTCATAATTAGTATCGAAGTTACAGTTACTTGTCGTAATTAGTAATCAAGTTACAGTTACCTGTCATAATTAGTATCGAAGTTACAGTTACTTGTCATAATTTGTATCGAAATTACAGTGACTTGTCATAATTAGTATCGAAGTTACAGTTACCTGTCATAATTAGTATCGAAGTTACAGTTACCTGTCATAATTAGTATCGAAGTTAGTAACCTCGCATAATTAGTATCGAAGTTACTGTTACCTGTCATAATTAGTATCGAAGTAACAGTTACCTCTCATAATTAGTATCGAAGTTACAGTTACTTGTCATTATTAGTATCGAAGTTACAGTTACCTATCATAATTAGTATCGAAGTTACAGTTACCTGTCATAATTAGTAACGAAGTTACATTTACCTGTCATAATTTATATCGAAGTTACAGTTACCTGTCATAATTAGTAACGAAGTTACAGTTACCTGTCATAATTAGTATCGAAGTTACTGTTACTTGTCATAAATAATATCGAAGTTACTGGTACCTGTCATAATTAGTATCGAAGTTACAGTTACTTGTCATAATTAGTATCGAAGATACAGTTACTTGTCATCATTAGCAACGAAGTTACAGTAACCTGTCATAATAAGTATCGAAGTTACAGTTACTTGCCATAATTTGTATCGAAATTACAGTTACTTGTCATAATTAGTTTCGAAGTTACTGTTACCTGTCATAATTAGTATCGAAGTTACAGTCACTTGTCATAATTAGTATCGAAGTTACAGTTACGTGTAGTAATTAGTAACGAAGTTACAGTTAACTGTCATAATTAGTATCGAAGTTACAGTTACTTGTCGTAATTAGTAATCAAGTTACAGTTACCTGTCATAATTAGTATCGAAGTTACAGTTACTTGCCATAATTTGTATCGAAATTACAATTACTTGTCATAATTAGTTTCGAAGTTACTGTTACCTGTCATAATGAGAATCGAAGTTACAGTTACTTGTCATAATAAGTATCGAAGTTACAGTTGCTTGTCATAATTAGCAACGAAGTTGCTGTAACCTGTCATAATTAGTATCGAAGTTACAGTTACTTGTCATAATTAGCAACGAAGTTACAGTAACCTGTCATAATTAGTATCGAAGTTAGTTACCTGTCATAATTATTATCGAAGTTACTGTTACCTGTCATAATTAGTATCGAAGTAACAGTTACCTGTCATAATTAGTATCGAAGTTACAGTTACCTGTCATAATTAGTATCGAAGTTACAGTTACCTGTCATAATTAGTATCGAAGTTACAGTTACTTGTCATAATTAGTAACGAAGTTACTGTTACTTGTCATAATTAGTATCGAAGTTACAGTTACTTGTCATCATTAGCAACGAAGTTACAGTAACCTGTCATAATAAGTATCGAAGTTACAGTTACTTGTCATAATTAGTATCGAAGTTACTGTTACCTGTCATAAGTAGTATTGAAGTTACAGTTACTTGTCATAATAAGTAACGAAGTTACAGTTACCTGTCATTATTAGTATCGAAGTTACTGTTACTTGTCATGAATAGTATCGAAGTTACTGTTACCTGTCATAATTAGTATCGAAGTTACTTTTACTTGTCATAATTAGTATCGAAGTTACAGTTACTTGTCATCATTATCAACGAAGTTACAGTAACCTGTCATAATAAGTATCGAAGTTACAGTTACTTGCCATAATTTGTATCGAAATTACAGTTACTTGTCATAATTAGTTTCGAAGTTACTATTACCTGTCATAATGAGAATCGAAGTTACAGTTACTTGTCATAATAAGTATCGAAGTTACAGTTGCTTGTCATAATTAGCAACGAAGTTGCTGTAACCTGTCATAATTAGTATCGAAGTTACAGTTACTTGTCATAATTAGAAACGAAGTTACAGTAACCTGTCATAATTAGTATCGAAGTTAGTTACCTGTCATAATTAGTATCGAAGTTACTGTTACCTGTCATAATTAGTATCGAAGTAACAGTTACCTGTCATAATTAGTATCGAAGTTACAGTTACCTGTCATAATTAGTTTCGAAGTTACTGTTACCTGTCATAATTAGTATCGAAGTAACAGTCACTTGTCATAATTAGTATCGAAGTTACAGTTACGTGTAGTAATTAGTAACGAAGTTACAGTTACCTGTCATAATTAATATCGAAGTTTCAGTTACTTGTCGTAATTATTAATCAAGTTACAGTTACCTGTCATAATTAGTATCAATGTTACAGTTACCTGTCATAATTAGTATCGAAGTTACAGTTACCTGTCATAATTAGTATCGAAGTTACAGTTACCTGTCATAATTAGTATCGAAGTTACCGTTACTTGTCATAATTAGTAACGAAGTTACATTTACCTGTCATAATTTGTATCGAAGTTACAGTTACCTGTCATAATTAGTATCGTAGTTACAGTTATCTGTCATAATTAGTATCGAAGTTACAGTTACCCGCCATAATTTGTATCGAAATTACAATTACTTGTCATAATTAGCTTCGAAGTTACTGTTACCTGTCATAATGAGAAACGAAGTTACAGTTACTTGTCATAATTAGTATCGAAGTTACAGTTGCTTGTCATAATTAGCAATGAAGTTGCTGTTACCTGTCATAATTTGTATCGAAGTTACAGTTATTTGTCATAATTAGCAACGAAGTTACAGTAACCTGTCATAATTAGTATCGAAGTTACAGTTACCCGCCATAATTCGTATCGAAATTACAATTACTTGTCATAATTAGCTTCGAAGTTACCGTTACCTGTCATAATTAGTATCGAAGTTACAGTTACTTGTCATAATTAGTAACGAATTTACAGTAACTTGTCATAATAAGTATCGAAGTTACTGTTACCTGTCATAATTAGTATCTAAGTAACAGTTACCTGCCATAATTTGTATCGAAGTTACAGTTACCTGTCATAATTAGTATCGAAGTTAGAGTTACCTGTAATAATTAGTAACGAGGTTACAGTTACCTGTCATAATTAGTATCGAAGTTACAGTTACCTGTCATAATTAGTATTGAAGTTACAGTTACTTGTCATAATTAGTATCAATGTTACAGTTACCTGTCATAATTAGTATCGAAGTTACAGTTACTTGTCATAATTAGTATCAAAGTTACAGTTACCTGTCATAATTAGTATCGAAATTACAGTTACCTGTCATAATTAGTATCGATGTTACAGTTACCTGTCATAATTAGTATCGAAATTACAGTTACTTGTCATAATTAGTATCGAAGTTACTGTTACCTGTCATAAGTAGTATCGAAGTTACAGTTACTTGTCATAATTAGTAACGAAGTTACAGTTACCTGTCATAATTAGTATCGAAGTTACTGTTACTTGTCATAAATAGTATCGAAGTTACTGTTACCTGTCATAATTAGTATCGAAGTTACAGTTACTTGTCATTATTAGTATCGAAGTTACAGTTACTTGTCATAATTAGTATCGAAGCTACAGTTATCTGTCATTATTAGTATCGAAGTTACAGTTACCTGTCATAATTAGTATCGAAGTTACAGTTACCTGTCATAATTAGTTTCGAAGTTACATTTACCTGTCATAATTAGTAACTAAGTAACATTTACCTGCCATAATATGTATCGAAATTACAGTTACTTGACATGATTAGTAATGAAGTTTCAGTTACCTGTCATAATTAGTAACGAAGTTACAGTTACCTGT
This sequence comes from Meconema thalassinum, assembly GCA_946902985.2. NCBI lineage: Eukaryota > Metazoa > Arthropoda > Insecta > Orthoptera > Tettigoniidae > Meconema > Meconema thalassinum. The sequence goes on along the minus strand of OX336388.2, from coordinate 1,694,527,307 downwards.
CATAATTAGTATCTAAGTTACAGTTACCTGTCATTATTAGTAACGAAGTTACAGTTACCCGTCATAATTAGTTTCGAAGTTACAGTTACCTGTCATAATTAGTATCGAAGTTACCTGCCATAATTTGTATCGAAATTACAGTTACCTGTCATAATTAGTAACGAAGTTACTGTTACCTGTCATAATTAGTATCTAAGTAACAGTTACCTGCCATAATTTGTATCGAAGTTACAGTTACTTGTCATTATTAGTAACGATGTTAGAGTTACCTGTAATAATTAGTAACGAGGTTACAGTTACCTGTCATAATTAGTATCGAAGTTACAGTTACCTGTCATAATTAGTATCGAAGTTACAGTTACTTGTCATAATTAGTATCAAAGTTACAGTTACCTGTCATAATTAGTATCGAAGTTACAATTACTTGTCATAATTAGTATCAATGTTACAGTTACCTGTCATAATTAGTATCGAAATTACAGTTACCTGTCATAATTATTATCGAAGTTACAGTTACCTGTCATAATTAGTATCGAAGTTACAGTTACTTGTCATAATTAGTATCGAAGTTACTGTTACCTGTGATAAGTAGTATCGAAGTTACAGTCACTTGTCATAATTAGTACCGAAGTTACAGTTACCTGTCATAATTAGTATCGAAGTTGCTGTTACTTGTCATAAATAATATCGAAGTTACTGGTACCTGTCATAATTAGTATCGAAGTTACAGTTACTTGTCATAATTAGTATCGAAGATACAGTTACTTGTCATCATTAGCAACGAAGTTACAGTAACCTGTCATAATAAGTATCGAAGTTACAGTTACTTGCCATAATTTGTATCGAAATTACAGTTACTTGTCATAATTAGTTTCGAAGTTACTGTTACCTGTCATAATTAGTATCGAAGTTACAGTCACTTGTCATAATTAGTATCGAAGTTACAGTTACGTGTAGTAATTAGTAACGAAGTTACAGTTAACTGTCATAATTAGTATCGAAGTTACAGTTACTTGTCATAATTTGTATCGAAATTACAGTGACTTGTCATAATTAGTATCGAAGTTACAGTTACCTGTCATAATTAGTATCGAAGTACACTTACCGGTCATAATTAGTATCGAAGTTAGTAACCTCGCATAATTAGTATCGAAGTTACTGTTACCTGTCATAATTAGTATCGAAGTAACAGTTACCTCTCATAATTAGTATCGAAGTTACAGTTACTTGTCATTATTAGTATCGAAGTTACAGTTACCTATCATAATTAGTATCGAAGTTACAGTTACCTGTCATAATTAGTAACGAAGTTACATTTACCTGTCATAATTTGTATCGAAGTTACAGTTACCTGTCATAATTAGTAACGAAGTTACAGTTTCCTGTCATAATTAGTATCGAAGTTACAGTTACCCGCCATAATTTGTATCGAAATTACAATTACTTGTCATAATTAGTTTCGAAGTTACTGTTACCTGTCATAATGAGAATCGAAGTTACAGTTACTTGTCATAATAAGTATCGAAGTTACAGTTGCTTGTCATAATTAGCAACGAAGTTGCTGTAACCTGTCATAATTAGTATCGAAGTTACAGTTACTTGTCATAATTAGCAACGAAGTTACAGTAACCTGTCATAATTAGTATCGAAGTTAGTTACCTGTCATAATTAGTATCGAAGTTACTGTTACCTGTCATAATTAGTATCGAAGTAACAGTTACCTGTCATAATTAGTATCGAAGTTACAGTTACCTGTCATAATTAGTATCGAAGTTACAGTTACCTGTCATAATTAGTATCGAAGTTACAGTTACTTGTCATAATTAGTAACGAAGTTACTGTTACTTGTCATAATTAGTATCGAAGTTACAGTTACTTGTCATCATTAGCAACGAAGTTACAGTAACCTGTCATAATAAGTATCGAAGTTACAGTTACTTGTCATAATTAGTATCGAAGTTACTGTTACCTGTCATAAGTAGTATTGAAGTTACAGTTACTTGTCATAATAAGTAACGAAGTTACAGTTACCTGTCATTATTAGTATCGAAGTTACTGTTACTTGTCATAAATAGTATCGAAGTTACTGTTACCTGTCATAATTAGTATCGAAGTTACTTTTACTTGTCATAATTAGTATCGAAGTTACAGTTACTTGTCATCATTATCAACGAAGTTACAGTAACCTGTCATAATAAGTATCGAAGTTACAGTTACTTGCCATAATTTGTATCGAAATTACAGTTACTTGTCATAATTAGTTTCGAAGTTACTATTACCTGTCATAATGAGAATCGAAGTTACAGTTACTTGTCATAATAAGTATCGAAGTTACAGTTGCTTGTCATAATTAGCAACGAAGTTGCTGTAACCTGTCATAATTAGTATCGAAGTTACAGTTACTTGTCATAATTAGCAACGAAGTTACAGTAACCTGTCATAATTAATATCGAAGTTAGTTACCTGTCATAATTAGTATCGAAGTTACTGTTACCTGTCATAATTAGTATCGAAGTAACAGTTACCTGTCATAATTAGTATCGAAGTTACAGTTACCTGTCATAATTAGTTTCGAAGTTACTGTTACCTGTCATAATTAGTATCGAAGTAACAGTCACTTGTCATAATTAGTATCGAAGTTACAGTTACGTGTAGTAATTAGTAACGAAGTTACAGTTACCTGTCATAATTAATATCGAAGTTACAGTTACTTGTCGTAATTATTAATCAAGTTACAGTTACCTGTCATAATTAGTATGGAAGTTACAGTTACTTGTCATAATTTGTATCGAATTTACAGTTACTTGTCATAATTAGTATCGATGTTACAGTTACCTGTCATAATTAGTATCGAAGTTACAGTTACCTGTCATAATTAGTATCGAAGTTAGTTACCTGTCATAATTAGTATCGAAGTTACTGTTACCTGTCATAATTTGTATCGAAGTAACAGTTACCTGTCATAATTAGTATCGAAGTTACAGTTACCTGTCATAATTAGTATCGAAGTTACAGTTACCTGTCATAATTAGTATCGAAGTTACCGTTACTTGTCATAATTAGTAACGAAGTTACATTTACCTGTCATAATTTGTATCGAAGTTACAGTTACCTGTCATAATTAGTATCGTAGTTACAGTTATCTGTCATAATTAGTATCGAAGTTACAGTTACCCGCCATAATTTGTATCGAAATTACAATTACTTGTCATAATTAGTTTCGAAGTTACTGTTACCTGTCATAATGAGAAACGAAGTTACAGTTACTTGTCATAATTAGTATCGAAGTTACAGTTGCTTGTCATAATTAGCAATGAAGTTGCTGTTACCTGTCATAATTTGTATCGAAGTTACAGTTTTTTGTCATAATTAGCAACGAAGTTACAGTAACCTGTCATAATTAGTATCGAAGTTACAGTTACCCGCCATAATTCGTATCGAAATTACAATTACTTGTCATAATTAGCTTCGAAGTTACCGTTACCTGTCATAATTAGTATCGAAGTTACAGTTACTTGTCATAATTAGTAACGAATTTACTGTAACTTGTCATAATAAGTATCGAAGTTACTGTTACCTGTCATAATTAGTATCTAAGTAACAGTTACCTGCCATAATTTGTATCGAAGTTACAGTTACTTGTCATTATTAGTAACGAAGTTAGAGTTACCTGTAATAATTAGTAACGAGGTTACAGTTACCTGTCATAATTAGTATCGAAGTTACAGTTACCTGTCATAATTAGTATTGAAGTTACAGTTACTTGTCATAATTAGTATCAATGTTACAGTTACCTGTCATAATTAGTATCGAAGTTACAGTTACTTGTCATAATTAGTATCAAAGTTACAGTTACCTGTCATAATTAGTATCGAAATTACAGTTACCTGTCATAATTAGTATCGATGTTACAGTTACCTGTCATAATTAGTATCGAAATTACAGTTACTTGTCATAATTAGTATCGAAGTTACTGTTACCTGTCATAAGTAGTATCGAAGTTACAGTTACTTGTCATAATTAGTAACGAAGTTACAGTTACCTGTCATAATTAGTATCGAAGTTACTGTTACTTGTCATAAATATTATCGAAGTTACTGTTACCTGTCATAATTAGTATCGAAGTTACAGTTACTTGTCATTATTAGTATCGAAGTTACAGTTACTTGTCATCATTAGCAACGAAGTTACAGTAACCTGTCATAATAAGTATCGAAGTTACAGTTACTTGCCATAATTTGTATCGAAATTACAGTTACTTGTCATAATTAGTTTCGAAGTTACTGTTACCTGTCATAATTAGTTTCGAAGTTACAGTCACTTGTCATAATTAGTATCGAAGTTACAGTTACGTGTAGTAATTAGTAACGAAGTTACAGTTACCTGTCATAATTAGTATCGAAGTTACAGTTACTTGTCCTAATTAGTAATCAAGTTACAGTTACCTGTCATAATTAGTATCGAAGTTACAGTTACTTGTCATAATTTGTATCGAAATTACAGTAACTTGTCATAATAAGTATCGAAGTTACTGTTACCTGTCATAATTAGTATCGAAGTTACAGTTACCCACCATAATTTGTATCGAAATTACAATTACTTGTCATAATTAGTTTCGAAGTTACTGTTACCTGTCATAATGAGAAACGAAGTTACAGTTACTTGTCATAATAAGTATCGAAGTTACAGTTGCTTGTCATAATTAGCAACGAAGTTGCTGTTACCTGTCATAATTAGTATCGATGTTACAGTTACTTGTCATAATTAGCAACGAAGTTACAGTAACCTGTCATAATTAGTATCGAAGTTAGTTACTTGTCGTAATTAGTATCGAAGTTACTGTTACCTGTCATAATTAGTATCGAAGTAACAGTTACTTGTCATAATTAGTATCGAAGTTACAGTTACCTGTCATAATAAGTATCGAAGTTACAGTTACCTGTCATAATTAGTATCGAAGTTACAGTTACTTGTCATAATTAGTAACGAAGTTACATTTACCTGTCATAAATTGTATCGAAGTTACAGTTACCTGTCATAATTAGTATCGAAGTTACAGTTACCTGTCATAATTAGTATCGAAGTTACAGTTACCCGCCATAATTTGTATCGAAATTTCAATTACTTGTCATAATTAGTTTCGAAGTTACTGTTACCTGTCATAATGAGAAACGAAGTTACAGTTACTTGTCATAATTAGTATCGAAGTTACAGTTACTTGTCAAAATTAGTATCGAAGTTACTGTTACTTGTCATAATTAGTAACGAAGTTACAGTTACCTGTCATAATTAGTATCGAAGTTACTGTTACTTGTCATGAATAGTATCGAAGTTACTGTTACCTGTCATAATTAGTATCGAAGTTACGGTTACTTGTCATAATTAGTATCGAAGTTACAGTTACTTGTCATCATTAGCAACGAAGTTACAGTAACCTGTCATAATAAGTATCGAAGTTACAGTTACTTGCCATAATTTGTATCGAAATTACATTTACTTGTCATAATTAGTTTCGAAGTTACTGTTACCTGTCATAATTAGTATCGAAGTTACAGTCACTTTTCATAATTAGTATCGAAGTTACAGTTACGTGTAGTAATTAGTAACGAAGTTACAGTTACCTGTCATAATTAGTATCGAAGTTACAGTTACTTGTCCTAATTAGTAATCAAGTTAAAGTTACCTGTCATAATTAGTATCGAAGTTACAGTTACTTGTCATAATTTGTATCGAAATTACAGTTACTTGTCATAATTAGTATCGAAGTTACAGTTACCTGTCATAATTAGTATCGAAGTTACAGTTGCCTGTCATAATTAGTATTGAAGTTAGTTACCTGTCATAATTAGTATCGAAGTTACTGTTACCTGTCATAAATAGTATCGAAGAAACATTTACCTGTCATAATTAGTATCGAAGTTACAGTTACCTGTCATAATTAGTATCGAAGTTACAGTTACCTGTCATAATTAGTATCGAAGTTAGAGTTACTTGTCATAATTAGTAACGAAGTTACATTTACCTGTCATAATTTGTATCGAAGTTACAGTTACCTGTCATAAGTAGTATCGAAGTTACAGTTACCTGTCATAATTGGTATCGAAGTTACAGTTACCCGCCATAATTTGTATCGAAATTACAATTACTTGTCATAATTAGTTTCGAGGTAACTGTTACCTGTCATAATGAGAAACGAAGTTACAGTTACCTGTCATAATTAGTATCGAAGTTACAGTTGCCTGTGAAGCTGATTCCTGCTCGTGGTGCCCCTGCATAGGTAGTCGGAATTTGAATTTCCGTTACTGAACTGAACGTCAGCATTCCAGAAGCATCATTAAAGTACTATCTGAAATGATTCATTCTAGTAGGGAAAGGCTCTTATCAGAGCCCAATTTAACAATTATTTCTTTTAACATTGAAGGACTGTCTTCTTTTAAAGAAGATCTTTTACGTGAATTATGCCTAAAACATAATTGTGATGTTTTATGTATACAAGAAACTCATAGGGATGTTAATCAACGACGTCCTAAAATCCCTGGAATGAGATTGGCAGTCGAACGTCCTCATGGCCAATATGGAAGTGCCATCTTCACTAAACCAGATATCAGGATTCTTGCAACCTCCATCACATCTGACAATGACATAGAAATTATTGCGATAGAATTGAGTAACTCTATCATTTTTTCCATTTATAAACCCCCAAAGGTAAGCTTTTCATTCAGACAACCTGATAATCTGAATTTGGAGAAAGTGTCCTTCTTCGTGGGTGATTTCAACAGCCACAGCATTATATGGGGTTATCCACATGATGATGAGAATGGAGAAGCTGTTATGCACTGGGCGGAATCACACCAACTGTCCCTCATTCATGATAACAAACTTCCTTCATCCTTCAATAGTAGAAGGTGGAAACGTGGATATAATCCAGACCTTATTTTTGTGAGTGATCAGATTGCCCATCAGTGTATTAAATCTGTTTGCCTTCCTATTCCTAACTCACAACATCGTCCAATAATGTGCCAGATAGTATCAGCCGTCAGGCCACAGAGTGTTTACTTTAAGAGAAGATACAATTTCAAAAGGGCAAACTGGGAATGTTTCACTTCCTCTTTAGATACAAAGATGAGTACAATCAGTCCCATACCAGAGGCATATGATCAATTTATTGATGCCATTAGATCGTGTTCTAAAGAAGCCATTCCAAGAGGATGCAGAACTAATTACATACAAGGTCTTTCCCAGGAAACATCTGCCTTACTGACAAACTACTTCAATTTGTATGAAAGGGATCCTTTTAGTGCTGAAACTATTGCAAGCGGACAACAACTTATCTCTGCTATTTCAGAGTCTAAACGAGAACAGTGGTTAAAATTGATGGAAGAAGTTAACATGGATAGGAGTAGCCATAAGGCCTGGAGGCTACTCAGGCGTCTCAGTAATGATCCTAATAAATCATCTTCTCTTTATAACGTATCTGCAAACCAAATTGCTCACCAACTCGTCCAAAATGGCAAGTCTATAAACTCCAGTTCTAGAACAAAAGTGGATACCAGGCCAAAATTCAGACCAGAGACCAGTATACTTTCTAATCCCTTTACCTTGGCAGAACTAAATGACGCTATAAATATCAGCAAAAATGGAAAGGCTCCTGGTGTAGATGAAATCTGTATTCAACAAATCAAGAATTTTGGACCTGTTACTAGAGAATGGGTACTCAATCTATTTAACAATTGCATTCGAACCTGCAGAATACCCAAAATCTGGAGGAAATCTAGAGTTATAGCATTCCTCAAACCAGGAAAAGATCCCCATGATCCTAAAAATTACAGACCAATATCCTTGCTCTGTCATTTATTCAAGATCTTAGAACGAATGGTTCTGGTAAGGCTTGCAAAAATAGTTGAACCACTTTTGATCCCCGAGCAAGCTGGTTTTAGAAGAGGGAAGAATTGTACATCACAAATACTCCATTTGACCCAATATATCGAAGATGATTTTGAAAATCGGAAAATAACTGGGGCAGTCTTCATCGACCTAACTGCGGCCTATGACACAGTTAACCACCAAATTCTGTTGAGTAAATTTCATAAGATGACCAAGGACAACAATCTGACTGAATTTCTTCGATGTCTTCTTGAAAATCGAAGATTCTTTGTAGATTTCCAAGGGCGACATAGTCGTTGGAAGAATCTCCGGAATGGCCTACCTCAAGGTAGTGTTTTGTCTCCAATATTATTTAATATTTACACGAATGATCAACCCTTGCCAGAAGGAACTAAAAGCTTCATCTATGCAGATGATCGAGCTATTCTCACCCAGGGTGATCAGTTTGAGAGTGTTGAACGGAGATTAATGGCAGCCTTAGATGAACTGAGTCCATACTACAGAGAAAACCTTCTAAAGCCTAACACCTCAAAGACGCAAGTTTGCGCTTTTCACTTAAAGAATATGCAGGCAAGAAGAAAACTGAAGATTTTCTGGGAGGGTGCTCTTTTGGATCATTGCTCTACACCTAAATATCTAGGGGTAACTCTGGATCGTGCACTCACGTATGAAAAACATTGTGTTAACACGAAGCACAAAGTATCTACGCGAAATTCCATTCTTCGCAAGTTATTTGGTACCAACTGGGGAATGCAAGCTCAAACAATGAGAACTACTGCTTTAGCACTGAGCTACTCTGCAGCAGAATATGCATGCCCTGTTTGGTATAGATCATGTCATGCCAAACAGGTAGATATTGCTTTAAATGAAACTTGTCGGCTTATAACTGGTTGCCTAAGATCTACACCTTGTGACAAGTTATATTGCTTGGCTGGCATTGCTCCCCCAGATATTAGAAGTGAAGTAGCTGCCAAACATGAAAAATCTAAAGTAGAAGTTTCCCAGACACATCCTCTACATAATTATCAACCTGCTCAACAACGATTGAAATCTAGGCGAAGTTTCTTACACTCTACTGAGTGCCTGTCGGATTCACCTCAATCATCAAGGCTAACTTCCTGGAGATCCAGAAACCATAATCTCAACGGATGGATGGTTCCATCTGAAACTCTTCCTGCCGGTTATGAAGAGTCGTGGCCTACATGGAAGAGTCTGAACAGGCTGCGGTCTGGGGTCGGTCGATCTAAGACCAATATGAAGAAGTGGGGCCTTTCCGATGAGTCAACCTTTTGTGCCTGCGGAGAAGAACAAACCATGGTGCACCTTCTCCATTGCAACTCCTGCCCTCTCATTTGCACTATGCAGGATGTAGTTCAGGCCACACCAAATGGACGAGATCTTGCCAAATTTTGGTGCAATGTAATTTAATTGTTATTTTGAAAGTACCTTTAGTGTGTTTTTTATTTCAAAAAAGTTATCTATGCTAATTTTACATGATGTATTGCTTCTGATACGAATAAATAAATAAATAAGTTGCCTGTCATAATTAGTATTGAAGTTAGTTACCTGTCATAATTAGTATCGAAGTTACAGTTACTTGTCATCATTAGCAACGAAGTTACAGTAACCTGTCATAATTAGTATCGAAGTTACAGTTACTTGTCATAATTAGTAACGAATTTACAGTAACTTGTCATAATAAGTATCGAATTTACTGTTACCTGTCATAATTAGTATCTAAGTAACACTTACCTGCCATAATTTGTTTCGAAGTTACAGTTACTTGTCATTAGTATCGAAGTTACAGTTACTTGTCATAATTAGTATCGAAGTTACAGTTACTTGTCATAATTTGTAACGAAGATACAGGAACCTGTCATAATTAGTATCGAAGTTACAGTTACCTGCCATAATTTGTATCGAAATTACAGTTACTTGTCATAATTAGTATCGAAGTTACTGTCACCTGTCATAATTAGTATCGAAGTTAAAGTTACTTGTCAAAATTGGTATCGAAGTTACAGTTACTTGTCATAATAAGTAACGAATTTACAGTAACTTGTCATAATAAGTATCGAAGTTACATTTACCTGTCATAATTAGTAACGAAGTAACAGTTACCTGCCATAATTTGTATCGAAATTACAGTTACTTGTCATAATTAGTATCGAAGTTACTGTCACCTGTCATAATTAGTATCGAAGTTACAGTTACTTGTCATGATTAGTAACGAAGTTACAGTTACCTGTCATAATTAGTTTCGAAGTTACTGTTACCTGTCATAATTTGTATCGAAGTTACAGTTACTTGTCAAAATTAGTATCGAAGTTACAGTTACTTGTCATAATTAGTATCGAAGTTACAGTTACTTGTCATAATTAGTATCGAAGCTACAGTTACCTGTCATAATTAGTATCGAAGTTACAGTTACCTCTCATAATTAGTATCGAAGTTACAGTTTCCTCTCATAATTAGTTTCGAAGTTACATTTACCTGTCATAATTAGTAACTAAGAAACATTTACCTGCCATAATTTGTATCGAAATTACAGTTACTTGTCATGATTAGTAACGAAGTTACAGTTACCTGTCATAATTAGTAACGAAGTTACAAATACCTGTCATAATTAGTATCTAAGTTACAGTTACCTGTCATCATTAGTAACGAAGTTACAGTTACCCGTCATAAATAGTTTCGAAGTTACAGTTACCTGTCATAATTAGTATCGAAGTTACAGTTACCTGCCATAATTTGTATAGAAATTACAGTTACCTGTCATAATTAGTAACGAAGTTACAGTTACCTGTCATCATAAGTATCGAAGTTACTGTTCCTGTCATAATTATTATCTAAGTAACAGTTACCTGCCATAATTTGTATCGAAGTTACATTTATTTGTCATTATTATTAACGAAGTTAGAGTTACCTGTAATCATTAGTAACGAGGTTACAGTTACCTGTCATAATTAGTATCGAAGTTACAGTTACCTGTCATAATTAGTATCGAAGTTACAGTTACTTGTCAAAATTAGTATCAAAGTTACAGTTACCTGTCATAATTAGTATCGAAGTTACAGTTACTTGTCATAATTAGTATCAAAGTTACAGTTACCTGTCATAATTAGTATCGAAATTACAGTTACCTGTCATAATTAGTATCGAAGTTACAGTTACCTAATTAGTATCGAAGTTACAGTTACTTGTCATAATTAGTATCGAAGTTACTGTTACCTGTCATAAGTAGTATCGAAGTTAGTTACTTGTCATAATTAGTAACGAAGTTACAGTTACCTGTCATAATTAGTATCGAAGTTACTGTTACTTGTCATAAATAGTATCGAAGTTACTGTTACCTGTCATTATTATTATCGAAGTTACAGTTACTTGTCATAATTAGTATCGAAGTTACAGTTACTTGCCATAATTTGTATCGAAGTTACAGTTACTTGTCATAATTAGTTTCGAAGTTACTGTTACCTGTCATAATTAGTATCGAAGTTACAGTCACTTGTCATAATTAGTATCGAAGCTACAGTTACGTGTAGTAATTATTAACGAAGTTACAGTTACCTGTCATAATTAGTATCGAAGTTACAGTTACTTGTCGTAATTAGTAATCAAGTTACAGTTACCTGTCATAATTAGTATCGAAGTTACAGTTACTTGTCATAATTTGTATCGAAATTACAGTTACTTGTCATAATTAGTATCGAAGTTACAGTTACCTGTCATAATTAGTATCGAAGTTACAGTTAGCTGTCATAATTAGTATCGAAGTTAGTAACCTCTCATAATTAGTATCGAAGTTACTGTTACCTGTCATAATTAGTATCGAAGTTACAGTTACGTGTAGTAATTATTAACGAAGTTACATTTACCTGTCATAATTAGTATCGAAGTTACAGTTACCTGTCATAATTTGTATCGAAGTTACAGTTACCTGTCATAATTAGTATCGAAGTTACAGTTACCCGCCATAATTTGTATCGAAATTACAATTACTGGTCATAATTAGTTTCGAAGTAACTGTTACCTGTCATAATGAGAAACGAAGTTACAGTTACGTGTCATAATTAGTATCGAAGTTACAGTTGCTTGTCATAATTAGCAATGAAGTTGCTGGTACCTGTCATAATTAGTATCGAAGTTACAGTTACTTGTCATAATTAGCAACGAAGTTACTGTAACCTGTCATAATTAGTATCGAAGTTACAGTTACCCGCCATAATTTGTATCGAAATTACAATTACTTGTCATAATTAGCTTTGAAGTTACAGTTACCTGTCATATTTAGTATCGAAGTTACAGTTACTTGTCATAATTAGTAACGAATTTGCAGTAACTTGTCATAATAAGTATCGAAGTTACTGTTACCTGTCATAATTAGTATCTAAGTAACACTTACCTGCCATAATTTGTTTCGAAGTTACAGTTACTTGTCATTAGTCTCGAAGTTACAGTTACTTGTCATAATTAGTATCGAAGTTACAGTTACTTGTCATAATTTGTAACGAAGATACAGTAACCTGTCATAATTAGTATCGAAGTTACAGTTACCCGCCATAATTTGTATCGAAATTACAATTACTTGTCATAATTAGCTTTGAAGTTACAGTTACCTGTCATATTTAGTATCGAAGTTACAGTTACTTGTCATAATTAGTAACGAATTTGCAGTAACTTGTCATAATAAGTATCGAAGTTACTGTTACCTGTCATAATTAGTATCTAAGTAACACTTACCTGCCATAATTTGTTTCGAAGTTACAGTTACTTGTCATTAGTCTCGAAGTTACAGTTACTTGTCATAATTAGTATCGAAGTTACAGTTACTTGTCATAATTTGTAACGAAGATACAGTAACCTGTCATAGTTAGTATCGAAGTTACAGTTCCTTGTCAAAATTAGTATCGATGTTACAGTTACTTGTCATAATTAGTAACGAATTTACAGTAACTTGTCGTAATAAGTATCGAAGTTACATTTACCTGTCATAATTAGTAACGAAGTAACAGTTACCTGCCATAATTTGTATCGAAATTACAGTTACTTGTCATGATTAATAACGAAGTTACAGTTACCTGTCATAATTAGTATCGAAGTTACAGTTACCTGTCATAATTAGTATCGAAGTTACAGTTACTTGTCATAATTAGTAACGAAGTTACAGTTACCTGTCATAATTAGTTTCGAAGTTACTGTTACCTGTCATAATTTGCATCGAAGTTACAGTTACTTGTCAAAATTAGTATCGAAGTTACAGTTACTTGTCATAATTAGTATCGAAGTTACAGTTACTTGTCATAATTAGTATCGAAGTTACAGTTACCTGTCATAATTAGTATCGAAGTTACAGTTACCTGTCATAATTAGTTTCGAAGTTACATTTACCTGTCATAATTAGTAACTAAGTAACATTTACCTGCCATAATTTGTATCGAAATTACAGTTACTTGTCATGATTAGTTACGAAGTTACAGTTACCTGTCATAATTAGTAACGAAGTTACAGTTACCTGTCATAATTAGAATCTATGTTACAGTTACCTGTCATTATTAGTAAAAAAGTTACAGTTACCCGTCATAATTAGTTTCGAAGTTACAGTTACCTGTCATCATAAGTATCGAAGTTACTGTTACCTGTCATAATTAGTATCTAAGTAACAGTTACCTGCCATAATTTGTATCGAAGTTACAGTTACTTGTCATTATTAGTAACGAAGTTAGAGTTACCTGTAATAATTAGTTACGAGGTTACAGTTACCTGTCATAATAAGTATCGAAGTTACAGTTACCTGTCATAATTCGTACAGAAGTTACAGTTACTTGTCATAATTAGTATCAAAGTTACAGTTACCTGTCATAATTAGTATCGAAGTTACAGTTACTTGTCATAATTAGTATCAAAGTTACAGTTACCTGTCATAATTAGTATCGAAATTACAGTTACCTGTCATAATTAGTATCGAAGTTACAGTTACCTGTCATAATTAGTATCAAACTTACAGTTACTTGTCATAATTAGTATCGAAGTTACTGTTACCTGTCATAAGTAGTATCGAAGTTACAGTTACTTGTCATAATTAGTAACGAAGTTACAGTTACCTGTCATAATTAGTATCGAAGTTACTGTTACTTGTCATAAATAGTATCGAAGTTACTGTTACCTGTCATAATTAGTATCGAAGTTACAGTTACTTGTCATAATTAGTATCGAAGTTACAGTTACTTGTCATCATTAGCAACGAAGTTACAGTAACCTGTCATAATAAGTATCGAAGTTACAGTTACTTGCCATAATTTGTATCGAAATTACAGTTACTTTTCATAATTAGTTTCGAAGTTACTGTTACCTGTCATAATTAGTATCGAAGTTACAGTTACTTGTCGTAAATAGTAATCAAGTTACAGTTACTTGTCATAAATAGTATCGAAGTTACAGTTACTTGTCATAATTTGTATCGAAATTACAGTTACTTGTTATAATTAGTATCGAAGTTACAGTTACCTGTGATAATTAGTTTCGAAGTTACAGTTACCTGTCATAATTAGTATCGAAGTTAGTAACCTCTCATAATTAGTATCGAAGTTACTGTTACCTGTCATAATTAGTATCGAAGTAACAGCTACCTGTCATATTTAGTATCGAAGTTACAGTTACCTCTCATAATTAGTATCGAAGTTACAGTTACCTATCATAATTAGTATCGAAGTTACAGTCACTTGTCATAATTAGTAACGAAGTTACATTTTCCTGTCATAATTTGTATCGAAGTTACAGTTACCTGTCATAATTAGTATCGAAGTTACAGTTACCTGTCATAATTAGTATCGAAGTTACAGTTACCCACCATAATTTGTATCGAAATTACAATTACCTGTCACAATTAGTTTCGAAGTTACTGTTACCTGTCATAATGAGAATCGAAGTTACAGTTACTTGTCATAATAAGTATCGAAGTTACAGTTGCTTGTCATAATTAGCAACGAAGTTGCTGTCACCTGTCATAATTAGTATCGACGTTACAGTTGCTTGTCATAATTAGCAACGAAGTTACAGTAACCTGTCATAATTAGTATCGAAGTTAGTTACCTGTCATAATTAGTATCGAAGTTACTGTTACCTGTCATAATTAGTATCGAAGTAACAGTTACCTGTCATAATTAGTATCGAAGTTACAGTTACCTGTCATAATTAGTATCGATGTTACAGTTACCTGTCATAATTAGTATCGAAGTTACAGTTACTTGTCATAATTAGTAACGAAGTTACATTTACCTGTCATAATTTGTATCGAAGTTACAGTTACCTGTCATAATTAGTATCGAAGTTACAGTTACCTTTCATAATTAGTATCGAAGTTACAGTTACCCGATATAATATTGTATCGAAATTACAATTACTTGTCATAATTAGTTTCGAAGTTACTGTTACCTGTCATAATGAGAAACGAAGTTACAGTTACTTGTCATAATTAGTATCGAAGTTACAGTTGCTTGTCATAATTAGCAACGAAGTTGCTGTTACCTGTCATAATTAGTATCGAAGTTACAGTTACTTGTCATAATTAGTATCGAAGTTACTGTTACCTGTCATAAGTAGTATCGAAGTTACAGTTACTTGTCATAATTAGTAACGAAGTTACAGTTACCTGTCATAATTAGTATCGAAGTTACTGTTACTTGTCATAAATATTATCGAAGTTACTGTTACCTGTCATAATTAGTATCGAAGTTACGGTTACTTGTCATAATTAGTATCGAAGTTACAGTCACTTGTCATCATTAGCAACGAAGTTACAGTAACCTGTCATAATAAGTATCGAAGTTACAGTTACTTGCCATAATTTGTATGGAAATTAAAGTTACTTGTCATTATTTGTTTCGAAGTTACTGTTATCTGTCAAAATTAGTATCGAAGTTACAGTAACCTGTCATAATAAGTATCGAAGTTACAGTTACTTGCCATAATTTGTATCGAAATTACAGTTACTTTTCATAATTAGTTTCGAAGTTACTGTTACCTGTCATAATTAGTATCGAAGTTACAGTCACTTGTTATAATTAGTATCGAAGTTACAGTTACGTGTAGTAATTAGTAACGAAGTTACAGTTACCTGTCATAATTAGTATCGATGTTACAGTTACTTGTCTTAATTAGTAATCAAGTTACGGTTACCTGTCATAATTCGTATCGAAGTTACAGTTACTTGTCATAATTTGTATCGAAATTACACTTACTTGTCATAATTAGTATCGAAGTTACAGTTACCTGTCATAATTAGTATCGAAGTTACAGTTACCTGTCATAATTAGTATCGAAGTTAGATAACTGTCATAATTAGTATCGAAGTTACTGTTACCTGTCATAATTAGTATCGAAGTAACAGTTACCTGTCATAATAAGTAACGAAGTTACAGTTACCTGTCATAATTAGTATCGAAGTTACAGTTACCTGTCATAATTAGTATCGTAGTTACAGTTATCTGTCATAATATGTATCGAAGTTACAGTTACCCGCCATAATTTGTATCGAAATTACAATTACTTGTCATAATTAATTTCGAAGTTACTGTTACCTGTCATAATGAGAAACGAAGTTACAGTTACTTGTCATAATTAGTATCGAAGTTACAGTTGCTTGTCATAATTAGCAATGAAGTTGCTGTTACCTGTCATAATTAGTATCGAAGTTACAGTTGCTTGTCATAATTAGCAACGAAGTTACAGTAACCTGTCATAATTAGTATCGAAGTTACAGTTACCAGCCATAATTTTATATCGAAATTACAATTACTAGTCATAATTAGCTTCGAAGTTACAGTTACCTGTCATAATTAGTATCGAAGTTACAGTTACTTGTCATAATTAGTAACGAATTTACAGTAACTTGTCATAATAAGTATCGAAGTTACTGTTACCTGTCATAATTAGTATCTAAGTAACAGTTACCTGCCATAATTTGTATCGAAGTTACAGTTACTTGTCATTATTAGTAACAAAGTTAGAGTTACCTGTAATAATTAGTAACGAGGTTACAGTTACCTGTCATAATTAGTATCGAAGTTACAGTTACTTGTCATAATTAGTAACGAAGTTACAGTTACCTGTCATAATTAGTATCGAAGTTACAGGTACTTGTCATAATTATTAACGAAGTTACAGTTACCTGTCATAATTAGTATCGAATCTACAGTTACCTGTCATAATTTGTATCGAAGTTACAGTTACGTGTCATAATTAGTAACGAAGTTACAGTTACCTGTCATAATTAGTTTCGAAGTTACCGTTACCTGTCATAATTAGTATCGAAGTTACAGTTACTTGTCAAAATTAGTATCGAAGTTACAGTTACTTGTCATAATTAGTAACGAAGTTACAGTTACCTGTCATAATTAGTATCGAAGTTACAGTTACTTGTAATAATTAGTAACCAAGTTACAGTTACCTGTCATAATTAGTATCGAAGTTACAGTAAACCTGTCATAATTAGTAACGAAGTTACAGTTACCTGTCATAATTAGTTTCGAAGTTACAGTTACCTGTCATAATAAGTATCGAAGTTACCGTTACCTGCCATAATTTGTATCGAAATTACTGTTACCTGTCATAATTAGTAACGAAGTTACAGTTACCTGTCATCATAAGTATCGAAGTTACTGTTACCTGTCATAATTAGTATCTAGGTAACAGTTACCTGCCATAATTTGTTTCGAAGTAACAGTTACTTGTCCTTATTAGTAACGAAGTTAGAGTTACTTGTCATAATTATTATCGAAGTTACAGTTACCTGTCATAATTAGTCACGAGGTTACAGATACCTGTCATAATTAGCATCGAAGTTACAGTTACTTGTCATAATAAGTATCGAATTTACAGTAACTTGTCATAATTAGTAAAGAAGTTACAGTAACCTGTCATAATTAGTATCGAAGTTACTGTTACTTGTCATAATTAGTATCGAAGTTACAGTTACCTGTCATAATTAATATCGAAGTTAGAGTTACTTGTCATAATTAGTAACGAAGTTACAGTTACCTGTCATCATAAGTATCGAAGTTACTGTTACCTGTCATAATTAGTATCTAAGTAACAGTTACATGCCATAATTTGTATCGAAGTTACAGTTACGTGTCATAATTAGTATCGAAGTTACAGTTACCTGTCATAATTAGTACCGATGTTACAGTTACCTGCCATAATTTGTTTCGAAGTAACAGTTACTTGTCATTATTAGTAACGAAGTTAGATTTACTTGTCATAATTATTATCGAAGTTACAGTTACCTGTCATAAATAGTCACGAGGTTACAGTTACCTGTCATAATTAGTATCGAAGTTACAGTTACTTGTCATAATTAGTATCAAATTTACAGTAACTTGTCATAATTAGTAACGAAGTTACAGTAACCTGTCATAATTAGTATCGAAGTTACTGTTACTTGTCATAATTAGTATCGAAGTTACTGTTACCTGTCTTAATTAGTATCGAAGTTACAGTTACCTGTCATAATTAGTATCGAAGTTACAGTTACTTGTCATAATTAGTATCGAAGTTACAGTTACTTGTCATAATTTGTAACGAAGATACAGTAACCTGTCATAATTAGTATCGAAGTTACAGTTACCTGCCATAATTTGTATCGAAATTACAGTTACTTGTCATAATTAGTATCGAAGTTAATGTTACCTGTCATAATTAGTATCGAAGTTACAGTTACTTGTCAAAATTAGTATCGAAGTTACAGTTACTTGTCATAATTAGTAACGAAGTTACTCTTACCTGTCATAATTAGTATCGAAGTTACAGTTACTTGTCATAATTAGTAACGAAGTTACAGTTACCTGTCATAATTAGTATCGAAGTTACAGTTACCTGTCATAATTTGTATTGAAGTTACAGTTACTTGTCATAATTAGTAACGAAGATACAGTTACCTGTCATAATTAGTTTCGAAGATAATGTTACCTGTCATAATTAGTATCGAAGTTACAGTTACTTGTCAAAATTAGTATCGAAGTTACAGTTACTTGTCATAATTAGTATCGAAGTTACAGTTACTTGTCATAATTAGTATCGAAGTTACAGTTACCTGTCATAATTAGTATCGAAGTTACTGTTACCTGTCATAATTAGTATCGAAGTTACAGTTACCTGCCATAATTAGTTTCGAAGTTACATTTACCTGTCATAATTAGTAACTAAGTAACGTTTACCTGCCATAATATGTATCGAAATTACAGTTACTTGTCATGATTAGTAACGAAGTTACAGTTACCTGTCATAATTAGTAACGAAGTTACAGTTACCTGTCATAATTAGTATCGAAGTTACTGTTACTTGTCATAAATAGTATCGAAATTACCGTTACTTGTCATAATTAGTTTCGGAGTTACTGTTACCTGTCATAATTAGTATCGAAGTTACAGTCACTTGTCATAATTAGTATCGAAGTTACAGTTACGAGTAGTAATTAGTAACGAAGTTACAGTTACCTGTCATAATTAGTATCGACGTTACAGTTACTTGTCGTAATTAGTAATCAAGTTACAGTTACCTGTCATAATTAGTATCGAAGTTACAGTTACTTGTCATAATTTGTATCGAAATTACAGTTACTTGTCATAATTCGTATCGAAGTTACAGTTACCTGTCATAATTAGTATCGAAGTTACAGTTACCTGTCATAATTAGTATCGATGTTAGTAACCTCTCATAATTAGTATCGAAGTTACTGTTACCTGTCATATTTAGTATCGAAGTAACAGTTACCTGTCATAATTAGTATCGAAGTTACAGTAACCTGTCATAATTAGTATCGAAGTTACAGTTACCTATCATAATTAGTATCGAAGTTACAGTTACTTGTCATAATTAGTAACGAAGTTACATTTACCTGTCATAATTTGTATCGAAGTTACAGTTACCTGTCATAATTAGTAACGAAGTTACAGTTTCCTGTCATAATTAGTATCGAAGTTACAGTTACCCACCATAATTTGTATCGAAAATACAATTACTTGTCATAATTAGTTTCGAAGTTACTGTTACCTGTCATAATGAGAATCGAAGTTACAGTTACTTGTCATAATAAGTATCGACGTTACAGTTGCTTGTCATAATTAGCAACGAAGTTGCTGTAACCTGTCATAATTAGTATCGAAGTTACAGTTACTTGTCATAATTAGCAACGAAGTTACAGTAACCTGTCATAATTAGTATCGAAGTTAGTTCCCTGTCATAATTAATATCGAAGTTACTGTTACCTGTCATAATTAGTATCGAAGTAACAGTTACCTGTCATAATTAGTATCGAAGTTACAGTTACCTGTCATAATTAGTATCGAAGTTACCGTTACCTGTCATAATTAGTATCGAAGTTACAGTTACTTGTCATAATAAGTAACGAAGTTACATTTACCTGTCATAATTTGTATCGAAGTTACAGTTACCTGTCATAATTAGTATCGAAGTTACAGTTACCTGTCATAATTAGTATCGAAGTTACAGTTACCCGCCATAATTTGTATCGAAATTACAATTACTTGTCATAATTAGTTTCGAAGTTACTGTTACCTGTCATAATGAAAAACGAAGTTGCTGTTACCTGTCATAATTAGTATCGAAGTTACAGTTACTTGTCATAATTAGTATCTAAGTTACTCTTACCTGTCATAAGTAGTATCGAAGTTACAGTTACTTGTCATAATTAGTAACGAAGTTACAGTTACCTGTCATTATTAGTATCGAAGTTACTGTTACTTGTCATAAATAGTATCGAAGTTTCTGTTACCTGTCATAATTAGTATCGAAGTTACGGTTACTTGTCATAATTAGTATCGAAGTTACAGTTACTTGTCATCATTAGCAACGAAGTTACAGTAACCTGTCATAATAAGTATCGAAGTTACAGTTACTTGCCATAATTTGTATCGAAATTACAGTTACTTGTCATAATTAGTTTCGAAGTTACTGTTACCTGTCATAATTAGTATCGAAGGTACAGTCACTTGTCATAATTAGTATCGAAGTTACAGTTACGTGTAGTAATTAGTAACGAAGTTACAATTACCAGTCATAATTAGTATCGAAGTTATAGTTACTTGTCGTAATTATTAATCAAGTTACAGTTACCTGTCATAATTAGTATCGAAGTTACAGTTACTTGTCATAATTTGTATCGAAATTACAGTTACTTGTCATAATTAGTAACGAAGTTACAGTTACCTGTCATAATTAGTATCTAAGTTACAGTTACCTGCCATTATTAGTAACGAAGTTACAGTTACCCGTCATAATTAGTTTCGAAGTTACAGTTACCTGTCATAATTAGTATCGAAGTTACTATTACTTGTCATAATAAGTATCAAAGTTACAGTTACCTGTCATAATTAGTATCGAAATTACACTTACCTGTCATAATTAGTATCGAAGTTACAGTTACCTGTCATAATTAGTATCGAAGTTACAGTTACTTGTCATAATTAGTATCGAAGTTACTGTTACCTGTCATAAGTAGTATCGAAGTTACAGTTACTTGTAATAATTAGTAACGAAGTTACAGTTACCTGTCATAATTAGTATCGAAGTTACTGTTACTTGTCATAAATAGTATCGAAGTTACTGTTACCTGTCATAATTAGTATCGAAGTTACAGTTACTTGTCATAATAAGTATCGAAGTTACAGTTACCTGTCATAATTAGTTTCGAAGTTACTGTTACCAGTCATAATTAGTATCGAAGTTACAGTTACTTGTCAAAATTAGTATCGAAGTTACAGTTACTTGTCATAATTAGTAACGCAGTTACAGTTACCTGTCATAATTAGTATCGAAGTTACAGTTACTTGTAATAATTAGTAACCAAGTTACAGTTACCTGTCATAATTAGTATCGAAGTTACAGTAAACCTGCCATAATTAGTAACGAAGTTACAGTTACCTGTCATAATTAGTTTCGAAGTTACAGTTACCTGTCATAATAAGTATCGAAGTTACTGTTACCTGTCATAATTAGTATCTAGGTAACAGTTACCTGCCATAATTTGTTTCGAAGTAACAGTTACTTGTCCTTATTAGTAACGAAGTTAGAGTTACTTGTCATAATTATTATCGAAGTTACAGTTACCTGTCATAATTAGTCACGAGGTTACAGTTACCTGTCATAATTAGCATCGAAGTTACAGTTACTTGTCATAATTAGTATCGAATTTACAGTAACTTGTCATAATTAGTAACGAAGTTACAGTAACCTGTCATAATTAGTATCGAAGTTACTGTTACTTGTCATAATTAGTATCGAAGTTACAGTTACCTGTCATAATTAGTATCGAAGTTAGAGTTACTTGTCATAATTAGTAACGAAGTTACAGTTACCTGTCATCATAAGTATCGACGTTACTGTTACCTGTCATAATTAGTATCTAAGTAACAGTTACATGCCATAATTTGTATCGAAGTTACAGTTACGTGTCATAATTAGTATCGAAGTTACAGTTACCTGTCATAATTAGTATCGAAGTTACAGTTACCTGTCATAATTAGTATCGATGTTAGAAACCTCTCATAATTAGTATCGAAGTTACTGTTACCTGTCATATTTAGTATCGAAGTTACAGTTACCTGTCATCATAAGTATCGAAGTTACTGTTACCTGTCATAATTAGTATCTAAGTAACAGTTACATGCCATAATTTGTATCGAAGTTACAGTTACGTGTCATAATTAGTATCGAAGTTACAGTTACCTGTCATAATTAGTACCGATGTTACAGTTACCTGCCATAATTTGTTTCGAAGTAACAGTTACTTGTCATTATTAGTAACGAAGTTAGAGTTACTTGTCATAATTATTATCGAAGTTACAGTTACCTGTCATAAATAGTCACGAGGTTACAGTTACCTGTCATAATTAGTATCGAAGTTACAGTTACTTGTCATAATTAGTATCAAATTTACAGTAACTTGTCATAATTAGTAACGAAGTTACAGTAACCTGTCATAATTAGTATCGAAGTTACTGTTACTTGTCATAATTAGTATCGAAGTTACTGTTACCTGTCTTAATTAGTATCGAAGTTACAGTTACCTGTCATAATTAGTATCGAAGTTACAGTTACTTGTCATAATTAGTATCGAAGTTACAGTTACTTGTCATAATTTGTAACGAAGATACAGTAACCTGTCATAATTAGTATCGAAGTTACAGTTACCTGCCATAATTTGTATCGAAATTACAGTTACTTGTCATAATTAGTATCGAAGTTACTGTTACCTGTCATAATTAGTATCGAAGTTACAGTTACTTGTCAAAATTAGTATCGAAGTTACAGTTACTTGTCATAATTAGTAACGAAGTTACTCTTACCTGTCATAATTAGTATCGAAGTTACAGTTACTTGTCATAATTAGTAACGAAGTTACAGTTACCTGTCATAATTAGTATCGAAGTTACAGTTACCTGTCATATCGAAGTTACAGTTACTTGTCATAATTAGTAACGAAGTTACAGTTACCTGTCATAATTAGTATCGAAGTTACAGTTACCTGTCATAATTTGTATTGAAGTTACAGTTACTTGTCATAATTAGTAACGAAGATACAGTTACCTGTCATAATTAGTTTCGAAGATAATGTTACCGGTCATAATTAGTATCGAAGTTACAGTTACTTGTCAAAATTAGTATCGAAGTTACAGTTACTTGTCATAATTAGTATCGAAGTTACAGTTACTTGTCATAATTAGTATCGAAGTTAGTTACCTGTCATAATTAGTATCGAAGTTACTGTTACCTGTCATAATTAGTATCGAAGTTACAGTTACCTGTCATAATTAGTTTCGAAGTTACATTTACCTGTCATAATTAGTAGCTAAGTAACATTTACCTGCCATAATATGTATCGAAATTACAGTTACTTGTCATGATTAGTAACGAAGTTACAGTTACCTGTCATAATTAGTAACGAAGTTACAGTTACCTGTCATAATTAGTATCGAAGTTACTGTTACTTGTCATAAATAGTATCGAAGTTACTGTTACCTGTCATAATTAGTATCGAAGTTACAGTTACTTGTCATAATTAGTATCGAGATTACAGTTACTTGTCATCATTAGCAAGGAAGTTAGAGTAACCTGTCATAATAAGTATCGAAGTTACAGTTACTTGCCATAATTTGTATCGAAATTACCGTTACTTGTCATAATTAGTTTCGGAGTTACTGTTACCTGTCATAATTAGTATCGAAGTTACAGTCACTTGTCATAATTAGTATCGAAGTTACAGTTACGAGTAGTAATTAGTAACGAAGTTACAGTTACCTGTCATAATTAGTATCGACGTTACAGTTACTTGTCGTAATTAGTAATCAAGTTACAGTTACCTGTCATAATTAGTATCGAAGTTACAGTTACTTGTCATAATTTGTATCGAAATTACAGTTACTTGTCATAATTCGTATCGAAGTTACAGTTACCTGTCATAATTAGTATCGAAGTTACAGTTACCTGTCATAATTAGTATCGATGTTAGTAACCTCTCATAATTAGTATCGAAGTTACTGTTACCTGTCATATTTAGTATCGAAGTAACAGTTACCTGTCATAATTAGTATCGAAGTTACAGTAACCTGTCATAATTAGTATCGAAGTTACAGTTACCTATCATAATTAGTATCGAAGTTACAGTTACTTGTCATAATTAGTAACGAAGTTACATTTACCTGTCATAATTTGTATCGAAGTTACAGTTACCTGTCATAATTAGTAACGAAGTTACAGTTTCATGTCATAATTAGTATCGAAGTTACAGTTACCCACCATTATTTGTATCGAAAAACAATTACTTGTCATAATTAGTTTCGAAGTTACTGTTACCTGTCATAATGAGAATCGAAGTTACAGTTACTTGTCATAATAAGTATCGACGTTACAGTTGCTTGTCATAATTAGCAACGAAGTTGCTGTAACCTGTCATAATTAGTATCGAAGTTACAGTTACTTGTCATAATTAGCAACGAAGTTACAGTAACCTGTCATAATTAGTATCGAAGTTAGTTACCTGTCATAATTAGTATCGAAGTTACTGTTACCTGTCATAATTAGTATCGAAGTAACAGTTACCTGTCATAATTAGTATCGAAGTTACAGTTACCTGTCATAATTAGTATCGAAGTTACCGTTACCTGTCATAATTAGTATCGAAGTTACAGTTACTTGTCATAATTAGTAACGAAGTTACATTTACCTGTCATAATTTGTATCGAAGTTACAGTTACCTGTCATAATTAGTATCGAAGTTACAGTTACCTGTCATAATTAGTATCGAAGTTACAGTTACCCGCCATAATTTGTATCGAAATTATAATTACTTGTCATAATTAGTTTCGAAGTTACTGTTACCTGTCATAATGAAAAACGAAGTTACAGTTACTTGTCATAATTAGTATCGAAGTTACAGTTGCTTGTCATAATTAGCAACGAAGTTGCTGTTACCTGTCATAATTAGTATCGAAGTTACAGTTACTTGTCATAATTAGTATCTAAGTTACTGTTACCTGTCATAAGTAGTATCGAAGTTACAGTTACTTGTCATAATTAGTAACGAAGTTACAGTTACCTGTCATTATTAGTATCGAAGTTACTGTTACTTGTCATAAATAGTATCGAAGTTTCTGTTACCTGTCATAATTAGTATCGAAGTTACGGTTACTTGTCATAATTAGTATCGAAGTTACAGTTACTTGTCATCATTAGCAAGGAAGTTACAGTAACCTGTCATATTAAGTATCGAAGTTACAGTTTCTTGCCATAATTTGTATCGAAATTACAGTTACTTGTCATAATTAGTTTCGAAGTTACTGTTACCTGTCATAATTAGTATCGAAGGTACAGTCACTTGTCATAATTAGTATCGAAGTTACAGTTACGTGTAGTAATTAGTAACGAAGTTACAGTTACCTGTCATAATTAGTATCGAAGTTACAGTTACTTGTCGTAATTATTAATCAAGTTACAGTTACCTGTCATAATTAGTATCGAAGTTACAGTTACTTGTCATAATTTGTATCGAAATTACAGTTACTTGTCATAATTAGTAACGATGTTACAGTTACCTGTCATAATTAGTATCTAAGTTACAGTTACCTGTCATTATTAGTAACGAAGTTACAGTTACCCGTCATAATTAGTTTCGAAGTTACAGTTACCTGTCATAATTAGTATCGAAGTTACTATTACTTGTCATAATTAGTATCAAAGTTACAGTTACCTGTCATAATTAGTATCGAAATTACACTTACCTGTCACAATTAGTATCGAAGTTACAGTTACCTGTCATAATTAGTATCGAAGTTACAGTTACTTGTCATAATTAGTATCGAAGTTACTGTTACCTGTCATAAGTAGTATCGAAGTTACAGTTACTTGTAATAATTAGTAACGAAGTTACAGTTACCTGTCATAATTAGTATCGAAGTTACTGTTACTTGTCATAAATAGTATCGAAGTTACTGTTACCTGTCATAATTAGTATCGAAGTTACAGTTACTTGTCATAATAAGTATCGAAGTTACAGTTACCTGTCATAATTAGTTTCGAAGTTACTGTTACCTGTCATAATTAGTATCGAAGTTACAGTTACTTGTCAAAATTAGTATCGAAGTTACAGTTACTTGTCATAATTAGTAACGAAGTTACAGTTACCTGTCATAATTAGTATCGAAGTTACAGTTACTTGTAATAATTAGTAACCAAGTTACAGTTACCTGTCATAATTAGTATCGAAGTTACAGTAAACCTGTCATAATTAGTAACGAAGTTACAGTTACCTGTCATAATTAGTTTCGAAGTTACAGTTACCTGTCATAATAAGTATCGAAGTTACTGTTACCTGTCGTAATTAGTATCTAGGTAACAGTTACCTGCCATAATTTGTTTCGAAGTAACAGTTACTTGTCCTTATTAGTAACGAAGTTAGAGTTACTTGTCATAATTATTATCGAAGTTACAGTTACCTGTCATAATTAGTCACGAGGTTACAGTTACCTGTCATAATTAGCATCGAAGTTACAGTTACTTGTCATAATTAGTATCGAATTTACAGTAACTTGTCATAATTAGTAACGAAGTTACAGTAACCTGTCATAATTAGTATCGAAGTTACAGTTACCTGTCATAAATTGTCACGAGGTTACAGTTACCTGTCATAATTAGTATCGAAGTTACAGTTACATGTCATAATTAGTATCGAATTTACAGTAACTTGTCATAATGAGTAACGAAGTTACAGTAACCTGTCATAATTAGTATCGAAGTTACTGTTACTTGTCATAATTAGTATCGAAGTTACTGTTACCTGTCTTAATTAGTATCGAAGTTACAGTTACCTGTCATAATTAGTATCGAAGTTACAGTTACTTGTCATAATTAGTATCGAAGTTACAGTTACTTGTCATAATTTGTAACGAAGATACAGTAACCTGTCATAATTAGTATCGAAGTTACAGTTACCTGCCATAATTTGTATCGAAATTACAGTTACTTGTCATAATTAGTATCGAAGTTACTGTTACCTGTCATAATTAGTATCGAAGTTACAGTTACTTGTCAAAATTAGTATCGAAGTTACAGTTACTTGTCATAATTAGTAACGAAGTTACTCTTACCTGTCATAATTAGTATCGAAGTTACAGTTACTTGTCATAATTAGTAACGAAGTTACAGTTACCTGTCATAATTAGTATCGAAGTTACAGTTACCTGTCATAATTAGTTTCGAAGTTAGAGTTACTTTTCATAATTAGTAACGAAGTTACAGTTACCTGTCATAATTAGTTTCGAAGTTAATGTTACCTGTCATAATTAGTATCGAAGTTACAGTTACTTGTCAAAATTAGTATCGAAGTTACAGTTACTTGTCATAATTAGTATCGAAGTTACAGTTACTTGTCATAATTAGTATCGAAGCTACAGTTACCTGTCATAATTAGTATCGAAGTTACAGTTACCTGTCATAATTAGTATCGAAGTTACAGTTACCTGTCATAATTAGTTTCGAAGTTACATTTACCTGTCATAATTAGTAACTAAGTAACATTTACCTGCCATAATATGTATCGAAATTACAGTTACTTGTCATGATTAGTAACGAAGTTACAGTTACCTGTCATAATTAGTAACGAAGTTACAGTTACCTGTCATAATTAGTATCTAAGTTACAGTTACCTGTCATTATTAGTAACGAAGTTACAGTTACCCGTGATAATTAGTTTCGAAGTTACAGTTACCTGTCATAATTAGTATCGAAGTTACTATTACTTGTCATAATTAGTATCAAAGTTACTGTTACCTGTCATAATTAGTAACGAAGTTACAGTTACTTGTCATAATTAGTATCGAAGTTACTGTTACCTGTCATAAGTAGTATCGAAGTTACAGTTACTTGTCATAATTAGTAACGAAGTTACAGTTACCTGTCATAATTAGTATCAAAGTTACTGTTACTTGTCATAAATAGTATCGAAGTTACTGTTACCTGTCATAATTAGTATCGAAGTTACAGTTACTTGTCATAATTAGTATCGAGATTACAGTTACTTGTCATCATTAGCAAGGAAGTTACAGTAACCTGTCATAATAAGTATCGAAGTTACAGTTACTTGCCATAATTTGTAACGAAATTACAGTTACTTGTCATAATTAGTATCGAAGTTACAGTTACGAGTAGTAATTAATAACGAAGTTACAGTTACCTGTCATAATTAGTACCGAAGTTACAGTTACTTGTCGTAATTAGTAATCAAGTTACAGTTACCTGTCATAATTAGTATCGAAGTTACAGTTACTTGCCATAATTTGTATCGAAATTACAGTTACTTGTCATAATTCGTATCGAAGTTACAGTTACCTGTCATAATTAGTATCGAAGTTACAGTTACCTGTCATAATTAGTATCGAAGTTAGTAACCTCTCATAATTAGTATCGAAATTACTGTTACCTGTCATATTTAGTATCGAAGTAACAGTTACCTGTCATAATTAGTATCGAAGTTACAGTTACCTGTCATAATTAGTATCGAAGTTACAGTTACCTATCATAATTAGTATCGAAGTTACAGTTACTTGTCATAATTAGTAACGAAGTTACATTTACCTGTCATAATTTGTATCGAAGTTACAGTTACCTGTCATAATTAGTAACGAAGTTACAGTTTCCTGTCATAATTAGTATCGAAGTTACAGTTACCCACAATAATTTGTATCGAAATTACATTTACTTGTCATAATTAGTTTCGAAGTTACTGTAACCTGTCATAATTAGTATCGAAGTTACAGTTACTTGTCATAATTAGTAACGAAGTTACATTTACCTGTCATAATTTGTATCGAAGTTACAGTTACCTGTCATAATTAGTATCGAAGTTAGTAACCTCTCATAATTAGTATCGAAGTTACTGTTACCTGTCATATTTAGTATCGAAATAACAGTTACCTGTCATAATTAGTATCGAAGTTACAGTTACCTGTCATAATTAGTATCGAAGTTACAGTTACCTATCATAATTAGTATCGAAGTTACAGTTACCTGTCATAATTAGTAACGAAGTTACATTTACCTATCATAATTTGTATCGAAGTTACAGTTACCTGTCATAATTAGTAACGAAGTTACAGTTTCCTGTCATAATTAGTATCGAAGTTACAGTTACCCACCATAATTTGTATCGAAATCACAATTACTTGTCATAATTAGTTTCGAAGTTACTGTAACCTGTCATAATTTGTATCGAAGTTACAGTTACCTGTCATAATTAGTAACGAAGTTACAGTTTCCTGTCATAATTAGTATCGAAGTTACAGTTACCCACCATAATTTGTATCGAAATTACAGTTACTTGTCATAATTCGTATCGAAGTTACAGTTACCTGTCATAATTAGTATCGAAGTTACAGTTACCCGCCATAATTTGTATCGAAATTACAATTACTTGTCATAATTAGTTTCGAAGTTACTGTTACCTGTCATAATGAAAAACGAAGTTACAGTTACTTGTCATAATTAGTATCGAAGTTACAGTTGCTTGTCATAATTAGCAATGAAGTTGCTGTTACCTGTCATAATTAGTATCGAAGTTACAGTTATTTGTCATAATTAGCAACGAAGTTACAGTAACCTGTCATAATTAGTATCGAAGTTACAGTTACCCGCCATAATTTGTATCGAAATTACAATTACTTGTCATAATTAGCTTCGAAGTTACTGTTACCTGTCATAATTAGTATCGAAGTTACAGTTACTTGTCATAATTAGTATCGAAGTTACAGTTACTTGTCAAAATTAGTATCGAAGTTACAGTTACCTGTCATAATTAGTATCGAAGTTACAGTTACCCGCCATAATTTGTATCGAAGTTACAGTTACTTGTCATTATTAGTAACGAAGGTAGAGTTACCTGTAATAATTAGTAACGAGGTTACAGTTACCTGTCATAATTAGTATCGAAGTTACAGTTACCTGTCATAATTAGTATCGAAGTTACAGTTACTTGCCATAATTAGTATCAAAGTTACAGTTACCTGTCATAATTAGTATCGAAGTTACAGTTACTTGTCATAATTAGTATCAAAGCTACAGTTACCTGTCATAATTAGTATCGAAATTACAGTTATCTGTCATAATTACTATCGAAGTTACAGTTACTTGTCATAATTAGTATCGAAGTTACTGTTACCTGTCATAAGTAGTATCGAAGTTACAGTTACTTGTCATAATTAGTAACGTAGTTACAGTTACCTGTCATAATTAGTATTGAAGTTACTGTTACTTATCATAAATAGTACCGAAGTTACTGTTACCTGTCATAATTAGTATCGAAGTTACAGTTACTTGTCATAATTAGTATCGAAGTTACAGTTACTTGTCATCATTAGCAACGAAGTTACAGTAACCTGTCATAATAAGTATCGAAGTTACAGTTACTTGCCATAATTTGTATCGAAATTACAGTTACTTGTCATAATTAGTATCGAAGTTACAGTTACGTGTAGTAATTAATAACGAAGTTACAGTTACCTGTCATAATTAGTATCGAAGTTACAGTTACTTGTCGTAATTAGTAATCAAGTTACAGTTACCTGTCATAATTAGTATCGAAGTTACAGTTACTTGTCATAATTTGTATCGAAATTACAGTTACTTGTCATACTTAGTATCGAAGTTACAGTTACCTGTCTTAATTAGTATCGAAGTTACAGTTACCTGTCATAATTAGTATCAAAGTTACAGTTACTTGTCATAATTAGTAACGAAGTTACATTTAACTGTCATAATTTGTATCGAAGCTACAGTTACCTGTCATAATTAGTATCGAAGTTACAGTTACCGGTCATAATTAGTGTCGAAGTTACAGTTACCCGCCATAATTTGTATCGAAATTACAATTACTTGTCATAATTAGTTTCGAAGTTACTTTTACCTGTCATAATGAGAAACGAAGTTACAGTTACTTGTCATAATTAGTATCGATGTTACAGTTGCTTGTCATAATTAGCAACGAAGTTGCTGTTACCTGTTATAATTAGTATCGAAGTTACAGTTACTTGTCATAATTAGTATCGAAGTTACTGTTACCTGTCATAAGTAGTATCGAAGTTACAGTTACTTGTCATAATTAATAAAGAAGTTACAGTTACCTGTCATAATTAGTATCGAAGTTACTGTTACTTGTCATAAATAGTATCGATGTTACTGTTACCTGTCATAATTAATATCGAAGTTACGGTTACTTGTCGTAATTAGTATCGAAGTTACAGTTACTTGTCATCATTAGCAACGAAGTTACAGTAACCTGTCATAATAAGTATCGAAGTTACAGTTACTTGCCATAATTTGTATCGAAATTACAGTTACTTGTCATAATTAGTTTCGAAGTTACTGTTACCTGTCATAATTAGTATCGAAGTTACAGTCACTTGTCATAATTAGTATCGAAGTTACAGTTACGTGTAGTAATTAGTAACGAAGTTACAGTTACCTGTCATAATTAGTATCGAAAATACAGTTACTTGTCGTAATTAATAATCAAGTTACAGTTACCTGTCATAATTAGTATCGAAGTTAGAGTTACTTGTCATAATTTGTATCGAAATTACAGTTACTTGTCATAATTAGTATCGAAGTTACAGTTACCAGTCATAATTAGTATCGAAGTTACAATTACCTGTCTTAATTAGTATCGAAGTTAGTTACCTGTCATAATTAGTATCGAAGTTACTGTTACCTGTCATAATTAGTATCGAAGTAACAGTTACCTGTCATAATTAGTATCGAAGTTACAGTTACCTGTCATAATTAGTATTGAAGTTACAGTTAATTGTCATAATTAGTATCGAAGTTACAGTTACTTGTCATAATTAGTAACGAAGTTACATTTACCTGTCATAATTTGTATCGAAGTTACAGTTACCTGTCATAGTTAGTATCGAAGTTACAGTTACCCGCCATAATTTGTATCGAAATTACAATTACTTGTCATAATTATTTTCGAAGTAACTGTTACCTGTCATAATTATCTTCGAAGTTACAGTTACCTGTCATAATTAGTATCGAAGTTACAGTTACCCGCCATAATTTGTATCGAAATTACAATTACTTGTCATAATTAGTTTCGAAGTTACTGTTACCTGTCATAATGAAAAACGAAGTTACAGTTACTTGTCATAATTAGTATCGAAGTTACAGTTGCTTGTCATAATTAGCAATGAAGTTGCTGTTACCTGTCATAATTAGTATCGAAGTTACAGTTATTTGTCATAATTAGCAACGAAGTTACAGTAACCTGTCATAATTAGTATCGAAGTTACAGTTACCCGCCATAATTTGTATCGAAATTACAATTACTTGTCATAATTAGCTTCGAAGTTACTGTTACCTGTCATAATTAGTATCGAAGTTACAGTTACTTGTCATAATTAGTATCGAAGTTACAGTTACTTGTCAAAATTAGTATCGAAGTTACAGTTACCTGTCATAATTAGTATCGAAGTTACAGTTACCCGCCATAATTTGTATCGAAGTTACAGTTACTTGTCATTATTAGTAACGAAGGTAGAGTTACCTGTAATAATTAGTAACGAGGTTACAGTTACCTGTCATAATTAGTATCGAAGTTACAGTTACCTGTCATAATTAGTATCGAAGTTACAGTTACTTGCCATAATTAGTATCAAAGTTACAGTTACCTGTCATAATTAGTATCGAAGTTACAGTTACTTGTCATAATTAGTATCAAAGCTACAGTTACCTGTCATAATTAGTATCGAAATTACAGTTATCTGTCATAATTACTATCGAAGTTACAGTTACTTGTCATAATTAGTATCGAAGTTACTGTTACCTGTCATAAGTAGTATCGAAGTTACAGTTACTTGTCATAATTAGTAACGTAGTTACAGTTACCTGTCATAATTAGTATTGAAGTTACTGTTACTTATCATAAATAGTACCGAAGTTACTGTTACCTGTCATAATTAGTATCGAAGTTACAGTTACTTGTCATAATTAGTATCGAAGTTACAGTTACTTGTCATCATTAGCAACGAAGTTACAGTAACCTGTCATAATAAGTATCGAAGTTACAGTTACTTGCCATAATTTGTATCGAAATTACAGTTACTTGTCATAATTAGTATCGAAGTTACAGTTACGTGTAGTAATTAATAACGAAGTTACAGTTACCTGTCATAATTAGTATCGAAGTTACAGTTACTTGTCGTAATTAGTAATCAAGTTACAGTTACCTGTCATAATTAGTATCGAAGTTACAGTTACTTGTCATAATTTGTATCGAAATTACAGTTACTTGTCATACTTAGTATCGAAGTTACAGTTACCTGTCTTAATTAGTATCGAAGTTACAGTTACCTGTCATAATTAGTATCGAAGTTACAGTTACTTGTCATAATTAGTAACGAAGTTACATTTAACTGTCATAATTTGTATCGAAGCTACAGTTACCTGTCATAATTAGTATCGAAGTTACAGTTACCGGTCATAATTAGTGTCGAAGTTACAGTTACCCGCCATAATTTGTATCGAAATTACAATTACTTGTCATAATTAGTTTCGAAGTTACTTTTACCTGTCATAATGAGAAACGAAGTTACAGTTACTTGTCATAATTAGTATCGATGTTACAGTTGCTTGTCATAATTAGCAACGAAGTTGCTGTTACCTGTTATAATTAGTATCGAAGTTACAGTTACTTGTCATAATTAGTATCGAAGTTACTGTTACCTGTCAAAAGTAGTATCGAAGTTACAGTTACTTGTCATAATTAATAACGAAGTTACAGTTACCTGTCATAATTAGTATCGAAGTTACTGTTACTTGTCATAAATAGTATCGATGTTACTGTTACCTGTCATAATTAATATCGAAGTTACGGTTACTTGTCGTAATTAGTATCGAAGTTACAGTTACTTGTCATCATTAGCAACGAAGTTACAGTAACCTGTCATAATAAGTATCGAAGTTACAGTTACTTGCCATAATTTGTATCGAAATTACAGTTACTTGTCATAATTAGTTTCGAAGTTACTGTTACCTGTCATAATTAGTATCGAAGTTACAGTCACTTGTCATAATTAGTATCGAAGTTACAGTTACGTGTAGTAATTAGTAACGAAGTTACAGTTACCTGTCATAATTAGTATCGAAAATACAGTTACTTGTCGTAATTAGTAATCAAGTTACAGTTACCTGTCATAATTAGTATCGAAGTTAGAGTTACTTGTCATAATTTGTATCGAAATTACAGTTACTTGTCATAATTAGTATCGAAGTTACAGTTACCTGTCATAATTAGTATCGAAGTTACAATTACCTGTCTTAATTAGTATCGAAGTTAGTTACCTGTCATAATTAGTATCGAAGTTACTGTTACCTGTCATAATTAGTATCGAAGTAACAGTTACCTGTCATAATTAGTATCGAAGTTACAGTTACCTGTCATAATTAGTATTGAAGTTACAGTTAATTGTCATAATTAGTATCGAAGTTACAGTTACTTGTCATAATAAGTAACGAAGTTACATTTACCTGTCATAATTTGTATCGAAGTTACAGTTACCTGTCATAATTAGTATCGAAGTTACAGTTACCTGTCATAATTAGTATCGAAGTTACAGTTACCCGCCATAATTTGTATCGAAATTACAATTACTTGTCATAATTATTTTCGAAGTAACTGTTACCTGTCATAATTATCTTCGAAGTTACAGTTACCTGTCATAATTAGTATCGAAGTTACAGTTACTTGTCATAATAAGTAACGAATTTACAGTAACTTGTCATAATAAGTATCGAAGTTACTGTTACCTGTCATAATTAGTATCTAAGAAACACTTACCTGCCATAATTTGTTTCGAAGTTACAGTTACTTGTCATTAGTATCGAAGTTACCGTTACTTGTCATAATT
This sequence comes from Meconema thalassinum, assembly GCA_946902985.2. Lineage (NCBI taxonomy): Eukaryota > Metazoa > Arthropoda > Insecta > Orthoptera > Tettigoniidae > Meconema > Meconema thalassinum. The sequence continues at coordinate 1,694,491,950 of OX336388.2, read as the reverse complement.
AGTATCGAAGTTACAGTTACTTGTCATAATTTGTAACGAAGATACAGTAACCTGTCATAATTAGTATCGAAGTTACAGTTACCTGCCATAATTTGTATCGAAATTAATGTTACTTGTCATAATTAGTATCGAAGTTACTGTTACCTGTCATAATTAGTATCGAAGTTACAGTTACTTGTCAAAATTAGTATCGAAGTTACAAATATTTGTGATAATTAGTAACGAATTTACAGTAACTTGTCATAATAAGTATCGAAGTTACATTTACCTGTCATAATTAGTAACGAAGTAACAGTTACCTGCCATAATTTGTATCGAAATTACAGTTACTTGTCATGATTAGTAACGAAGTTACAGACACCTGTCATAATTAGTATCGAAGTTACAGTTACCTGTCATAATTAGTATCGAAGTTACAGTTACTTGTCATAATTGGTATCGAAGTAACAGTTACTTGTCAAAATTAGTATCGAAGTTACAGTTACCTGTCATAATTAGTATCGAAGTTACAGTTACCCGCCATAATTTATATCGAAATTACAATTACTTGTCATAATTAGTTTCGAAGTTACTGTTACCTGTCATAATGAGAAACGAAGTTACAGTTACTTGTCATAATTAGTATCGAAGTTACTGTTGCTTGTCATAATTAGCAACGAAGTTGCTGTTACCTGTCATAATTAGTATCGAAGTTACAGTTACCTGTCATAATTAGTATCGAAGTTACTGTTACCTGTCATAAGTAGTATCGAAGTTACAGTTACTTGTCATAATTAGTAACGAAGTTACAGTTACCTGTCATAATTAGTATCGAAGTTACTGTTACTTGTCATAAATAGTATCGAAGTTACTGTTACCTGTCATAATTAGTATCGAAGTTACGGTTACTTGTCATAATTAGTATCGAAGTTACAGTCACTTGTCATCATTAGCAACGAAGTTACAGTAACCTGTCATAATAAGTATCGAAGTTACAGTTACATGCCATAATTTGTATCGAAATTAAAGTTACTTGTCATTATTAGTTTCGAAGTTACTGTTATCTGTCATAATTAGTATCGAAGTTACAGTCACTTGTCATAATTAGTATCGAAGTTACAGTTACGTGTAGTAATTAGTAACGAAGTTACAGTTACCTGTCATAATTAGTATCGAAGTTACAGTTACTTGTCGTAATTAATAATCAAGTTACGGTTACCTGTCATAATTAGTATCGAAGTTACAGTTACTTGTCATAATTTGTATCGAAATTACAGTTACTTGTCATAATTAGTATCGAAGTTACAGTTACCTGTCATAATTAGTATCGAAGTTACAGTTACCTGTCATAATTAGTATCGAAGTTAGTTAACTGTCATAATTAGTATCGAAGTTACTGTTACCTGTCATAATTAGTATCGAAGTAACAGTTACCTGTCATAATTAGTAACGAAGTTACAGTTACCTGTCATAATTAGTATCGAAGTTACAGTTACCTGTCATAATTAGTATCGAAGTTACAGTTAATTGTCATAATTAGTAACGAAGTTACATTTACCTGTCATAATTTGTATCGAAGTTACAGTTACCTGTCATAATTAGTATCGTAGTTACAGTTATCTGTCATAATTAGTATCGAAGTTACAGTTACCCGCCATAATTTGTATCGAAATTACAATTACTTGTCATAATTAATTTCGAAGTTACTGTTACCTGTCATAATGAGAAACGAAGTTACAGTTACTTGTCATAATTGGTATCGAAGTTACAGTTGCTTGTCATAATTAGCAATGAATTTGCTGTTACCTGTCATAATTAGTATCGAAGTTACAGTTGCTTGTCATAATAAGCAACGAAGTTGCAGTAACCTGTCATAATTAGTATCGAAGTTACAGTTACCTGCCATAATTTTTATCGAAATTACAATTACTTGTCATAATTAGCTTCGAAGTTACAGTTACCTGTCATAATTAGCATCGAAGTTACAGTTACTTGTCATAATTAGTAACGAATTTACGGTAACTTGTCATAATAAGTATCGAAGTTACTGTTATCTGTCATAATTAGTATCTAAGTAACAGTTACCTGCCATAATTTGTATCGAAGTTACAGTTACTTGTCATTATTAGTAACAAAGTTAGAGTTACCTGTAATAATTAGTAACGAGGTTACAGTTACCTGTCATAATTAGTATCGAAGTTACAGTTACCAGTCATAATTGGTATCGAAGTTACATTTACTTGTCATAATTAGTATCAAAGTTACAGTTACCTGTCATAATTAGTTCGAAGTTACAGTTACTTGTCATAATTAGTATCAAAGTTACTGTTACCTGTCATAATTAGTATCGAAATTACAGTTACCTGTCATAATTAGTATCGAAGTTACACTTACCTGTCATAATTAGTATCGAAGTTACATTTACTTGTCATAATTAGTATCAAAGTTACAGTTACCTGTCATAATTAGTATCGAAGTTACAGTTACTTGTCATCATTAGTATCAAAGTTACAGTTACCTGTCATAATTAGTATCGAAGTTACAGTTACTTGTCATAATTAGTATCAAAGTTACAGTTACCTGTCATAATTAGTATCGAAATTACAGTTACCTGTCATAATTAGTATCGAAGTTACACTTACCTGTCATAATTAGTATCGAAGTTACAGTTACTTGTCATAATTAGTATCGAAGTTACTGTTACCTGTCATAAGTAGTATCGAAGTTACAGTTACTTGTCATAAATAGTATCGAAGTTACTGTTACCTGTCATAATTAGTATCGAAGTTACAGTAACCTGTCATAATATAAGTATCGAAGTTACGGTTACTTGCCATAATTTGTATCGAAAATACAGTTACTTGTCATAATTAGTTTCGAATTTACTGTTACCTGTCATAATAAGTATCGAAGTTACAGTTACTTGTCAAAATTAGTATCGAAGTTACAGTTACTTGTCATAATTAGTAACGAAGTTACAGTTACCTGTCATAATTAGTATCGAAGTTACAGTTACTTGTCATAATAATTAACGAAGTTACAGTTACCTGTCATAATTAGTATCGAATCTACAGTTACCTGTCATAATTTGTATCGAAGTTACAGTTACTTGTCATAATTAGTAACGAAGTTACAGTTACCTGTCATAATTAGTATCGAAGTTACAGTTACTTGTAATAATTAGTAACCAAGTTACAGTTACCTGTCACAATTAGTATCGAAGTTACAGTAAACCTGTCATAATTAGTAACGAAGTTTCAGTTACCTGTCATAATTAGTTTCGAAGTTAGAGTTACCTGTCATAATAAGTATCGAAGTTACCGTTACCTGCCATAATTTGTATCGAAATTACTGTTACCTGTCATAATTAGTAACGAAGTTACAGTTACCTGTTATCATAAGTATCGAAGTTACTGTTACCTGTCATAATTAGTATCTAGGTAACAGTTACCTGCCATAATTTGTTTCGAAGTAACAGTTACTTGTCCTTATTAGTAACGAAGTTAGAGTTACTTGTCATAATTATTATCGAAGTTACAGTTACCTGTGATAATTAGTCACGAGGTTACAGTTACCTGTCATAATTAGCATCGATGTTACAGTTACTTGTCATAATTAGTATCGAATTTACAGTAACTTGTCATAATTAGTAAAGAAGTTACAGTAACCTGTCATAATTAGTATCGAAGTTACTGTTACTTGTCATAATTAGTATCGAAGTTCAGTTACCTGTCATAATTAGTATCGAAGTTAGAGTTACTTGTCATAATTAGTAACGAAGTTACAGTTACCTGTCATCATAAGTATCGAAGTTACTGTTACCTGTCATAATTAGTATCTAAGTAACAGTTACCTGTTATAATTTGTATCGAAGTTACAGTTACGTGTCATAATTAGTATCGAAGTTACAGTTACCTGTCATAATTAGTATCGCTGTTACAGTTACCTGCCATAATTTGTTTCGAAGTAACAGTTACTTGTCATTATTAGTAACGATGTTAGAGTTACTTGTCATAATTATTATCGAAGTTACAGTTACCTGTCATAAATAGTCACGAGGTTACAGTTACCTGTCATAATTAGTATCGAAGTTACAGTTACTTGTCATAATTAGTATCGAATTTACAGTAACTTGTCATAATTAGTAACGAAGTTACAGTAACCTGTCATAATTAGTATCGAAGTTACTGTTACTTGTCATAATTAGTATCGAAGTTACTGTTACCTGTCTTAATTAGTATCGAAGTTACAGTTACCTGTCATAATTAGTATCGAAGTTACAGTTACTTGTCATAATTAGTATCGAAGTTACAGTAACTTGTCATAATTTGTAACGAAGATACAGTAACCTGTCATAATTAGTATCGAAGTTACAGTTACCTGCCATAATTTGTATCGAAATTACAGTTACTTGTCATAATTAGTATCGAAGTTACTGTTACCTGTCATAATTAGTATCGAAGTTACAGTTACTTGTCAAAATTAGTATCGATGTTACAGTTACGTGTCATAATTAGTAACGAAGTTACTCTTACCTGTCATAATTAGTATCGAAGTTACAGTTACTTGTCATAATTAGTAACGAAGTTACAGTTACCTGTCATAATTAGTATCGAAGTTACAGTTACCTGTCATATTTAGTATCGAAGGTACAGTTACTTTTCATAATTAGTAACGAAGTTACAGTTACCTGTCATAATTAGTTTCGAAGTTAATGTTACCTGTCATAATTAGTATCGAAGTTACAGTTACTTGTCAAAATTAGTATCGAAGTTACAGTTACTTGTCATAATTAGTATCGAAGTTACAGTTACTTGTCATAATTAGTGTCGAAGCTACAGTTACCTGTCATAATTAGTATCGAAGTTACAGTTACCTGTCATAATTAGTATCGAAGTTACAGTTACCTGTCATAATTAGTTTCGAAGTTACATTTACCTGTCATAATTAGTAACTAAGTAACATTTACCTGCCATAATATGTATCGAAATTACAGTTACTTGTCATAATTAGTATCGAAGTTACTGTTACCTGTCTTAATTAGTATCGAAGTTACAGTTACCTGTCATAATTAGTATCGAAGTTACAGTTACTTGTCATAATTAGTATCGAAGTTACAGTTACTTGTCATAATTTGTAACGAAGATACAGTAACCTGTCATAATTAGTATCGAAGTTACAGTTACCTGCCATAATTTGTATCGAAGTTACAGTTACCTGTCATAATTAGTATCGAAGTTACAGTTACCTGTCATAATTAGTATCGAAGTTACAGTTACTTGTCATAATTAGTATCGAAGTTTTTGTTACCTGTCATAATTAGTATCGAAGTTACTGTTACCTGTCTTAATTAGTATCGAAGTTACAGTTACCTGTCATAATTAGTATCGAAGTTACAGTTACTTGACATAATTTGTAACGAAGATACAGTAACCTGTCATAATTAGTATCGAAGTTACAGTTACCTGCCATAATTTGTATCGAAATTACAGTTACTTGTCATAATGAGTATCGAAGTTACTGTTACCTGTCATAATTAGCATCGAAGTTACAGTTACTTGTCAAAATTAGTATCGAAGTTACAGTTACTTGTCATAATTAGTAACGAAGTTACTCTTACCTGTCATAATTAGTATCGAAGTTACAGTTACTTGTCATAATTAGTAACGAAGTTACAGTTTCCTGTCATAATTAGTATCGAAGTTACAGTTACCTGTCATAATTAGTATCGAAGTTACTGTTACTTGTCATAATTAGTATCGAAGTTACTGTTACCTGTCATAAGTAGTATCGAAGTTACAGTTACTTGTCATAATTAATAACGAAGTTACAGTTACCTGTCATAATTAGTATCGAAGTTACTGTTACTTGTCATAAATAGTATCGATGTTACTGTTACCTGTCATAATTAATATCGAAGTTACGGTTACTTGTCGTAATTAGTATCGAAGTTACAGTTACTTGTCATCATTAGCAACGAAGTTACAGTAACCTGTCATAATAAGTATCGAAGTTACAGTTACTTGCCATAATTTGTATCGAAATTACAGTTACTTGTCATAATTAGTTTCGAAGTTACTGTTACCTGTCATAATTAGTATCGAAGTTACAGTCACTTGTCATAATTAGTATCGAAGTTACAGTTACGTGTAGTAATTAGTAACGAAGTTACAGTTACCTGTCATAATTAGTATCGAAAATACAGTTACTTGTCGTAATTAGTAATCAAGTTACAGTTACCTGTCATAATTAGTATCGAAGTTAGAGTTACTTGTCATAATTTGTATCGAAATTACAGTTACTTGTCATAATTAGTATCGAAGTTACAGTTACCTGTCATAATTAGTATCGAAGTTACAATTACCTGTCTTAATTAGTATCGAAGTTAGTTACCTGTCATAATTAGTATCGAAGTTACTGTTACCTGTCATAATTAGTATCGAAGTAACAGTTACCTGTCATAATTAGTATCGAAGTTACAGTTACCTGTCATAATTAGTATTGAAGTTACAGTTAATTGTCATAATTAGTATCGACGTTACAGTTACTTGTCATAAATAGTAACGAAGTTACATTTACCTGTCATAATTTGTATCGAAGTTACAGTTACCTGTCATAATTAGTATCGAAGTTACAGTTACCTGTCATAATTAGTATCGAAGTTACAGTTACCCGCCATAATTTGTATCGAAATTACAATTACTTGTCATAATTATTTTCGAAGTAACTGTTACCTGTCATAATTATCTTCGAAGTTACAGTTACCTGTCATAATTAGTATCGAAGTTACAGTTACTTGTCATAATAAGTAACGAATTTACAGTAACTTGTCATAATAAGTATCGAAGTTACTGTTACCTGTCATAATTAGTATCTAAGTAACACTTACCTGCCATAATTTGTTTCGAAGTTACAGTTACTTGTCATTAGTATCGAAGTTACCGTTACTTGTCATAATTAGTATCGAAGTTACAGTTACTTGTCATAATTTGTAACGAAGATACAGTAACCTGTCATAATTAGTATCGAAGTTACAGTTACCTGCCATAATTTGTATCGAAATTAATGTTACTTGTCATAATTAGTATCGAAGTTACTGTTACCTGTCATAATTAGTATCGAAGTTACAGTTACTTGTCAAAATTAGTATCGAAGTTACAAATATTTGTGATAATTAGTAACGAATTTACAGTAACTTGTCATAATAAGTATCGAAGTTACATTTACCTGTCATAATTAGTAACGAAGTAACAGTTACCTGCCATAATTTGTATCGAAATTACAGTTACTTGTCATGATTAGTAACGAAGTTACAGACACCTGTCATAATTAGTATCGAAGTTACAGTTACCTGTCATAATTAGTATCGAAGTTACAGTTACTTGTCATAATTGGTATCGAAGTAACAGTTACTTGTCAAAATTAGTATCGAAGTTACAGTTACCTGTCATAATTAGTATCGAAGTTACAGTTACCCGCCATAATTTATATCGAAATTACAATTACTTGTCATAATTAGTTTCGAAGTTACTGTTACCTGTCATAATGAGAAACGAAGTTACAGTTACTTGTCATAATTAGTATCGAAGTTACTGTTGCTTGTCATAATTAGCAACGAAGTTGCTGTTACCTGTCATAATTAGTATCGAAGTTACAGTTACCTGTCATAATTAGTATCGAAGTTACTGTTACCTGTCATAAGTAGTATCGAAGTTACAGTTACTTGTCATAATTAGTAACGAAGTTACAGTTACCTGTCATAATTAGTATCGAAGTTACTGTTACTTGTCATAAATAGTATCGAAGTTACTGTTACCTGTCATAATTAGTATCGAAGTTACGGTTACTTGTCATAATTAGTATCGAAGTTACAGTCACTTGTCATCATTAGCAACGAAGTTACAGTAACCTGTCATAATAAGTATCGAAGTTACAGTTACATGCCATAATTTGTATCGAAATTAAAGTTACTTGTCATTATTAGTTTCGAAGTTACTGTTATCTGTCATAATTAGTATCGAAGTTACAGTCACTTGTCATAATTAGTATCGAAGTTACAGTTACGTGTAGTAATTAGTAACGAAGTTACAGTTACCTGTCATAATTAGTATCGAAGTTACAGTTACTTGTCGTAATTAGTAATCAAGTTACGGTTACCTGTCATAATTAGTATCGAAGTTACAGTTACTTGTCATAATTTGTATCGAAATTACAGTTACTTGTCATAATTAGTATCGAAGTTACAGTTACCTGTCATAATTAGTATCGAAGTTACAGTTACCTGTCATAATTAGTATCGAAGTTTGTTAACTGTCATAATTAGTATCGAAGTTACTGTTACCTGTCATAATTAGTATCGAAGTAACAGTTACCTGTCATAATTAGTAACGAAGTTACAGTTACCTGTCATAATTAGTATCGAAGTTACAGTTACCTGTCATAATTAGTATCGAAGTTACAGTTAATTGTCATAATTAGTAACGAAGTTACATTTACCTGTCATAATTTGTATCGAAGTTACAGTTACCTGTCATAATTAGTATCGTAGTTACAGTTATCTGTCATAATTAGTATCGAAGTTACAGTTACCCGCCATAATTTGTATCGAAATTACAATTACTTGTCATAATTAATTTCGAAGTTACTGTTACCTGTCATAATGAGAAACGAAGTTACAGTTAATTGTCATAATTGGTATCGAAGTTACAGTTGCTTGTCATAATTAGCAATGAATTTGCTGTTACCTGTCATAATTAGTATCGAAGTTACAGTTGCTTGTCATAATTAGCAACGAAGTTGCAGTAACCTGTCATAATTAGTATCGAAGTTACAGTTACCTGCCATAATTTTTATCGAAATTACAATTACTTGTCATAATTAGCTTCGAAGTTACAGTTACCTGTCATAATTAGCATCGAAGTTACAGTTACTTGTCATAATTAGTAACGAATTTACGGTAACTTGTCATAATAAGTATCGAAGTTACTGTTATCTGTCATAATTAGTATCTAAGTAACAGTTACCTGCCATAATTTGTATCGAAGTTACAGTTACTTGTCATTATTAGTAACAAAGTTAGAGTTACCTGTAATAATTAGTAACGAGGTTACAGTTACCTGTCATAATTAGTATCGAAGTTACAGTTACCAGTCATAATTGGTATCGAAGTTACATTTACTTGTCATAATTAGTATCAAAGTTACAGTTACCTGTCATAATTAGTTCGAAGTTACAGTTACTTGTCATAATTAGTATCAAAGTTACTGTTACCTGTCATAATTAGTATCGAAATTACAGTTACCTGTCATAATTAGTATCGAAGTTACACTTACCTGTCATAATTAGTATCGAAGTTACATTTACTTGTCATAATTAGTATCAAAGTTACAGTTACCTGTCATAATTAGTATCGAAGTTACAGTTACTTGTCATCATTAGTATCAAAGTTACAGTTACCTGTCATAATTAGTATCGAAGTTACAGTTACTTGTCATAATTAGTATCAAAGTTACAGTTACCTGTCATAATTAGTATCGAAATTACAGTTACCTGTCATAATTAGTATCGAAGTTACACTTACCTGTCATAATTAGTATCGAAGTTACAGTTACTTGTCATAATTAGTATCGAAGTTACTGTTACCTGTCATAAGTAGTATCGAAGTTACAGTTACTTGTCATAAATAGTATCGAAGTTACTGTTACCTGTCATAATTAGTATCGAAGTTACAGTAACCTGTCATAATATAAGTATCGAAGTTACGGTTACTTGCCATAATTTGTATCGAAAATACAGTTACTTGTCATAATTAGTTTCGAATTTACTGTTACCTGTCATAATAAGTATCGAAGTTACAGTTACTTGTCAAAATTAGTATCGAAGTTACAGTTACTTGTCATAATTAGTAACGAAGTTACAGTTACCTGTCATAATTAGTATCGAAGTTACAGTTACTTGTCATAATAATTAACGAAGTTACAGTTACCTGTCATAATTAGTATCGAATCTACAGTTACCTGTCATAATTTGTATCGAAGTTACAGTTACTTGTCATAATTAGTAACGAAGTTACAGTTACCTGTCATAATTAGTATCGAAGTTACAGTTACTTGTAATAATTAGTAACCAAGTTACAGTTACCTGTCACAATTAGTATCGAAGTTACAGTAAACCTGTCATAATTAGTAACGAAGTTACAGTTACCTGTCATAATTAGTTTCGAAGTTAGAGTTACCTGTCATAATAAGTATCGAAGTTACCGTTACCTGCCATAATTTGTATCGAAATTACTGTTACCTGTCATAATTAGTAACGAAGTTACAGTTACCTGTTATCATAAGTATCGAAGTTACTGTTACCTGTCATAATTAGTATCTAGGTAACAGTTACCTGCCATAATTTGTTTCGAAGTAACAGTTACTTGTCCTTATTAGTAACGAAGTTAGAGTTACTTGTCATAATTATTATCGAAGTTACAGTTACCTGTGATAATTAGTCACGAGGTTACAGTTACCTGTCATAATTAGCATCGATGTTACAGTTACTTGTCATAATTAGTATCGAATTTACAGTAACTTGTCATAATTAGTAAAGAAGTTACAGTAACCTGTCATAATTAGTATCGAAGTTACTGTTACTTGTCATAATTAGTATCGAAGTTCAGTTACCTGTCATAATTAGTATCGAAGTTAGAGTTACTTGTCATAATTAGTAACGAAGTTACAGTTACCTGTCATCATAAGTATCGAAGTTACTGTTACCTGTCATAATTAGTATCTAAGTAACAGTTACCTGTTATAATTTGTATCGAAGTTACAGTTACGTGTCATAATTAGTATCGAAGTTACAGTTACCTGTCATAATTAGTATCGCTGTTACAGTTACCTGCCATAATTTGTTTCGAAGTAACAGTTACTTGTCATTATTAGTAACGATGTTAGAGTTACTTGTCATAATTATTATCGAAGTTACAGTTACCTGTCATAAATAGTCACGAGGTTACAGTTACCTGTCATAATTAGTATCGAAGTTACAGTTACTTGTCATAATTAGTATCGAATTTACAGTAACTTGTCATAATTAGTAACGAAGTTACAGTAACCTGTCATAATTAGTATCGAAGTTACTGTTACTTGTCATAATTAGTATCGAAGTTACTGTTACCTGTCTTAATTAGTATCGAAGTTACAGTTACCTGTCATAATTAGTATCGAAGTTACAGTTACTTGTCATAATTAGTATCGAAGTTACAGTTACTTGTCATAATTTGTAACGAAGATACAGTAACCTGTCATAATTAGTATCGAAGTTACAGTTACCTGCCATAATTTGTATCGAAATTACAGTTACTTGTCATAATTAGTATCGAAGTTACTGTTACCTGTCATAATTAGTATCGAAGTTACAGTTACTTGTCAAAATTAGTATCGATGTTACAGTTACTTGTCATAATTAGTAACGAAGTTACTCTTACCTGTCATAATTAGTATCGAAGTTACAGTTACTTGTCATAATTAGTAACGAAGTTACAGTTACCTGTCATAATTAGTATCGAAGTTACAGTTACCTGTCATATTTAGTATCGAAGTTACAGTTACTTTTCATAATTAGTAACGAAGTTACAGTTACCTGTCATAATTAGTTTCGAAGTTAATGTTACCTGTCATAATTAGTATCGAAGTTACAGTTACTTGTCAAAATTAGTATCGAAGTTACAGTTACTTGTCATAATTAGTATCGAAGTTACAGTTACTTGTCATAATTAGTGTCGAAGCTACAGTTACCTGTCATAATTAGTATCGAAGTTACAGTTACCTGTCATAATTAGTATCGAAGTTACAGTTACCTGTCATAATTAGTTTCGAAGTTACATTTACCTGTCATAATTAGTAACTAAGTAACATTTACCTGCCATAATATGTATCGAAATTACAGTTACTTGTCATAATTAGTATCGAAGTTACTGTTACCTGTCTTAATTAGTATCGATGTTACAGTTACCTGTCATAATTAGTATCGAAGTTACAGTTACTTGTCATAATTAGTATCGAAGTTACAGTTACTTGTCATAATTTGTAACGAAGATACAGTAACCTGTCATAATTAGTATCGAAGTTACAGTTACCTGCCATAATTTGTATCGAAGTTACAGTTACCTGTCATAATTAGTATCGAAGTTACAGTTACCTGTCATAATTAGTATCGAAGTTACAGTTACTTGTCATAATTAGTATCGAAGTTTTTGTTACCTGTCATAATTAGTATCGAAGTTACTGTTACCTGTCTTAATTAGTATCGAAGTTACAGTTACCTGTCATAATTAGTATCGAAGTTACAGTTACTTGACATAATTTGTAACGAAGATACAGTAACCTGTCATAATTAGTATCGAAGTTACAGTTACCTGCCATAATTTGTATCGAAATTACAGTTACTTGTCATAATGAGTATCGAAGTTACTGTTACCTGTCATAATTAGCATCGAAGTTACAGTTACTTGTCAAAATTAGTATCGAAGTTACAGTTACTTGTCATAATTAGTAACGAAGTTACTCTTACCTGTCATAATTAGTATCGAAGTTACAGTTACTTGTCATAATTAGTAACGAAGTTACAGTTTCCTGTCATAATTAGTATCGAAGTTACAGTTACCTGTCATAATTAGTATCGAAGTTACAGTTACTTTTCATAATTAGTAACGAAGTTACAGTTACCTGTCATAATTAGTTTCGAAGTTAATGTTACCTGTCATAATTAGTATCGAAGTTACAGTTACTTGTCAAAATTAGTATCGAAGTTACAGTTACTTGTCATAATTAGTATCGAAGTTACAGTTACTTGTCATGATTAGTAACGAAGTTACAGTTACCTCTCATAATTAGTAACGAAGTTACAGTTACCTGTCATAATTAGTATCTAAGTTACAGTTACCTGTCATTATTAGTAACGAAGTTACAGTTACCCGTCATAATAAGTTTCGATGTTACAGTTACCTGTCATAATTAGTATCGAAGTTACTATTACTTGTCATAATTAGTATCAAAGTTACAGTTACCTGTCATAATTAGTAACGAAATTACAGTTACCTGTCATAATTAGTATCGAAGTTACAGTTACTTGTCGTAATTAGTAATCAAGTTACAGTTACCTGTCATAATTAGTATCGACGTTACGGTTGCTTGTCATAATTAGCAACGAAGTTGCTGTTACCTGTCATAATTAGTATCGATGTTACAGTTACTTGTCATAATTAGCAACGAAGTTACAGTAACCTGTCATAATTAGTATAGAAGTTAGTTACCTGTCATAATTAGTATCGAAGTTACTGTTACCTGTCATAATTAGTATCGAAGTAACAGTTACCTGTCATAATTAGTATCGAAGTTACAGTTACCTGTCATAATTAGTATCGAAGTTACAGTTACCTGTCATAATTAGTATCGAAGTTACAGTTACTTGTCATAATTAGTAACGAAGTTACATTTAACTGTCATAATTTGTATCGAAGCTACAGTTACCTGTCATAATTAGTATCGAAGTTACAGTTACCTGTCATAATTAGTGTCGAAGTTACAGTTACCCGCCATAATTTGTATCGAAATTACAATTACTTGTCATAATTAGTTTCGAAGTTACTGTTACCTGTCATAATGAGAAACGAAGTTACAGTTACTTGTCATAATTAGTATCGATGTTACAGTTGCTTGTCATAATTAGCAACGAAGTTGCTGTTACCTGTTATAATTAGTATCGAAGTTACAGTTACTTGTCATAATTAGTATCGAAGTTACTGTTACCTGTCATAAGTAGTATCGAAGTTACAGTTACTTGTCATAATTAATAACGAAGTTACAGTTACCTGTCATAATTAGTATCGAAGTTACTGTTACTTGTCATAAATAGTATCGATGTTACTGTTACCTGTCATAATTAGTATCGAAGTTACGGTTACTTGTCGTAATTAGTATCGAAGTTACAGTTACTTGTCATCATTAGCAACGAAGTTACAGTAACCTGTCATAATAAGTATCGAAGTTACAGTTACTTGCCATAATTTGTATCGAAATTACAGTTACTTGTCATAATTAGTTTCGAAGTTACTGTTACCTGTCATAATTAGTATCGAAGTTACAGTCACTTGTCATAATTAGTATCGAAGTTACAGTTACGTGTAGTAATTAGTAACGAAGTTACAGTTACCTGTCATAATTAGTATCGAAAATACAGTTACTTGTCGTAATTAGTAATCAAGTTACAGTTACCTGTCATAATTAGTATCGAAGTTACAGTTACTTGTCATAATTTGTATCGAAATTACAGTTACTTGTCATAATTAGTTTCGAAGTTACAGTTACCTGTCATAATTAGTATCGAAGTTACAATTACCTGTCATAATTAGTATCGAAGTTAGTTACCTGTCATAATTAGTATCGAAGTTAATGTTACCTGTCATAATTAGTATCGAAGTAACAGTTACCTGTCATAATTAGTATCGAAGTTACAGTTACCTGTCATAATTAGTATTGAAGTTACAGTTAATTGTCATAATTAGTATCGAAGTTACAGTTACTTGTCATAATTATTAACGAAGTTACATTTACCTGTCATAATTTGTATCGAAGTTACAGTTACCTGTCATAATTAGTATCGAAGTTACAGTTACCTGTCATAATTAGTATCGAAGTTACAGTTACCCGCCATAATTTGTATCGAAATTACAATTACTTGTCATAATTAGTTTCGAAGTAACTGTTACCTGTCATAATTAGCTTCGAAGTTACAGTTACCTGTCATAATTAGTATCGAAGTTACAGTTACTTGTCATAATTAGTAACGAATTTACAGTAACTTGTCATAATAAGTATCGAAGTTACTGTTACCTGTCATAATTAGTATCTAAGTAACACTTACCTGCCATAATTTGTTTCGAAGTTACAGTTACTTGTCATAGGTATCGAAGTTACCGTTACTTGTCATAATTAGTATCGAAGTTACAGTTACTTGTCATAATTTGTAACGAAGATACAGTAACCTGTCATAATTAGTATCGAAGTTACAGTTACCTGCCATAATTTGTATCGAAATTAATGTTACTTGTCATAATTAGTATCGAAGTTACTGTTACCTGTCATAATTAGTATCGAAGTTACAGTTACTTGTCAAAATTAGTATCGAAGTTACAAATATTTGTGATAATTAGTAACGAATTTACAGTAACTTGTCATAATAAGTATCGAAGTTACATTTACCTGTCATAATTAGTAACGAAGTAACAGTTACCTGCCATAATTTGTATCGAAATTACAGTTACTTGTCATGATTAGTAACGAAGTTACAGACACCTGTCATAATTAGTATCGAAGTTACAGTTACCTGTCATAATTAGTATCGAAGTTACAGTTACTTGTCATAATTAGTATCGAAGTTACAGTTACTTGTCAAAATTAGTATCGAAGTTACAGTTACCTGTCATAATTAGTATCGAAGTTACAGTTACCAGCCATAATTTGTATCGAAATTACAATTACTTGTCATAATTAGTTTCGAAGTTACTGTTACCTGTCATAATGAGAAACGAAGTTACAGTTACTTGTCATAATTAGAATCGAAGTTACTGTTGCTTGTCATAATTAGCAACGAAGTTGCTGTTACCTGTCATAATTAGTATCGAAGTTACAGTTACTTGTCATAATTAGTATCGAAGTTACTGTTACCTGTCATAAGTAGTATCGAAGTTACAGTTACTTGTCATAATTAGTAACGAAGTTACAGTTACCTGTCATAATTAGTATCGAAGTTACTGTTACTTGTCATAAATAGTATCGAAGTTACTGTTACCTGTCATAATTAGTATCGAAGTTACGGTTACTTGTCATAATTAGTATCGAAGTAACAGTCACTTGTCATCATTAGCAACGAAGTTACAGTAACCTGTCATAATAAGTATCGAAGTTACAGTAACTTGCCATAATTTGTATCGAAATTAAAGTTACTTGTCATTATTAGTTTCGAAGTTACTGTTATCTGTCATAATTAGTATCGAAGTTACAGTCACTTGTCATAATTAGTATCGAAGTTACAGTTACGTGTAGTAATTAGTAACGAAGTTACAGTTACCTGTCATAATTAGTATCGAAGTTACAGTTACTTGTCTTAATTAGTAATCAAGTTACGGTTACCTGTCATAATTAGTATCGAAGTTACAGTTACTTGTCATAATTTGTATCGAAATTACAGTTACTTGTCATAATTAGTATCGAAGTTACAGTTACCTGTCATAATTAGTATCGAAGTTACAGTTACCTGTCATAATTAGTATCGAAGTTAGTTAACTGTCATAATTAGTATCGAAGTTACTGTTACCTGTCATAATTAGTATCGAAGTAACAGTTACCTGTCATAATTAGTAACGAAGTTACAGTTACCTGTCATAATTAGTATCGAAGTTACAGTTACCTGTCATAATTAGTATCGAAGTTACAGTTAATTGTCATAATTAGTAACGAAGTTACATTTACCTGTCATAATTTGTATCGAAGTTACAGTTACCTGTCATAATTAGTATCGTAGTTACAGTTATCTGTCATAATTAGTATCGAAGTTACAGTTACCCGCCATAATTTTTATCGAAATTACAATTACTTGTCATAATTAATTTCGAAGTTACTGTTACCTGTCATAATGAGAAACGAAGTTACAGTTACTTGTCATAATTAGTATCGAAGTTACAGTTGCTTGTCATAATTAGCAATGAAGTTGCTGTTACCTGTCATAATTAGTATCGAAGTTACAGTTGCTTGTCATAATTAGCAACGAAGTTACAGTAACCTGTCATAATTAGTATCGAAGTTACAGTTACCTGCCATAATTTTTATCGAAATTACAATTACTTGTCATAATTCGCTTCGAAGTTACAGTTACCTGTCATAATTAGCATCGAAGTTACAGTTACTTGTCATAATTAGTAACGAATTTACAGTAACTTGTCATAATAAGTATCGAAGTTACTGTTACCTGTCATAATTAGTATCTAAGTAACAGTTACCTGCCATAATTTGTGTCGAAGTTACAGTTACCTGTCATAATTAGTATCGAAGTTACATTTACTTGTCATAATTAGTATCAAAGTTACAGTTACCTGTCATAATTAGTATCGAAGTTACAGTTACTTGTCATAATTAGTATCAAAGTTACAGTTACCTGTCATAATTAGTATCGAAATTACAGTTACCTGTCATAATTAGTATCGAAGTTACACTTACCTGTCATAATTAGTATCGAAGTTACATTTACTTGTCATAATTAGTATCAAAGTTACAGTTACCTGTCATAATTAGTATCGAAGTTACAGTTACTTGTCATCATTAGTATCAAAGTTACAGTTACCTGTCATAATTAGTATCGAAGTTACAGTTACTTGTCATAATTAGTATCAAAGTTACAGTTACCTGTCATAATTAGTATCGAAATTACAGTTACCTGTCATAATTAGTATCGAAGTTACACTTACTTGTCATAAATAGTATCGAAGTTACTGTTACCTGTCATAATTAGTATCGAAGTTACAGTAACCTGTCATAATGTAAGTATCGAAGTTACGGTTACTTGCCATAATTTGTATCGAAAATACAGTTACTTGTCATAATTAGTTTCGAATTTACTGTTACCTGTCATAATAAGTATCGAAGTTACAGTTACTTGTCAAAATTAGTATCGAAGTTACAGTTACTTGTCATAATTAGTAACGAAGTTACAGTTACCTGTCATATTTAGTATCGAAGTTACAGTTACTTGTCATAATTATTAACGAAGTTACAGTTACCTGTCATAATTAGTATCGAATCTACAGTTACCTGTCATAATTTGTATCGAAGTTACAGTTACTTGTCATAATTAGTAACGAAGTTACAGTTACCTGTCATAATTAGCATCGAAGTTACAGTTACTTGTAATAATTAGTAACCAAGTTACAGTTACCTGTCACAATTAGTATCGAAGTTACAGTAAACCTGTCATAATTAGTAACGAAGTTACAGTTACCTGTCATAATTAGTTTCGAAGTTACAGTTACCTGTCATAATAAGTATCGAAGTTACCGTTACCTGCCATAATTTGTATCGAAATTACTGTTACCTGTCATAATTAGTAACGAAGTTACAGTTACCTGTTATCATAAGTATCGATGTTACTGTTACCTGTCATAATTAGTATCTAGGTAACAGTTACCTGCCATAATTTGTTTCGAAGTAACAGTTACTTGTCCTTATTAGTAACGAAGTTAGAGTTACTTGTCATAATTATTATCGAAGTTACAGTTACCTGTGATAATTAGTCACGAGGTTACAGTTACCTGTCATAATTAGCATCGAAGTTACAGTTACTTGTCATAATTAGTATCGAATTTACAGTAACTTGTCATAATTAGTAAAGAAGTTACAGTAACCTGTCATAATTAGTATCGAAGTTACTGTTACTTGTCATAATTAGTATCGAAGTTCAGTTACCTGTCATAATTAGTATCGAAGTTAGAGTTACTTGTCATAATTAGTAACGAAGTTACAGTTACCTGTCATCATAAGTATCGAAGTTACTGTTACCTGTCATAATTAGTATCTTAGTAACAGTTACCTGTTATAATTTGTATCGAAGTTACAGTTACGTGTCATAATTAGTATCGAAGTTACAGTTACCTGTCATAATTAGTATCGATGTTACAGTTACCTGCCATAATTTGTTTCGAAGTAACAGTTACTTGTCATTATTAGTAACGAAGTTAGAGTTACTTGTCATAATTATTATCGAAGTTACAGTTACCTGTCATAAATAGTCACGAGGTTACAGTTACCTGTCATAATTAGTATCGAAGTTACAGTTACTTGTCATAATTAGTATCGAATTTACAGTAACTTGTCATAATTAGTAACGAAGTTACAGTAACCTGTCATAATTAGTATCGAAGTTACTGTTACTTGTCATAATTAGTATCGAAGTTACTGTTACCTGTCTTAATTAGTATCGAAGTCACAGTTACCTGTCATAATTAGTATCGAAGTTACAGTTACTTGTCATAATTAGTTTCGAAGTTACAGTTACTTGTCATAATTTGTAACGAAGATACAGTAACCTGTCATAATTAGTATCGAAGTTACAGTTACCTGCCATAATTTGTATCGAAATTACAGTTACTTGTCATAATTAGTATCGAAGTTACTGTTACCTGTCATAATTAGTATCGAAGTTACAGTTACTTGTCAAAATTAGTATCGAAGTTACAGTTACTTGTCATAATTAGTAACGAAGTTACTCTTACCTGTCATAATTAGTATCGAAGTTACAGTTACTTGTCATAATTAGTAACGAAGTTACAGTTACCTGTCATAATTAGTATCGAAGTTACTGTTACCTGTCATAATTAGTATCGAAGTTACAGTTACTTTTCATAATTAGTAACGAAGTTACAGTTACCTGTCATAATTAGTTTCGAAGTTAATGTTACCTGTCATAATTAGTATCGAAGTTACAGTTACTTGTCAAAATTAGTATCGAAGTTACAGTTACTTGTCATAATTAGTATCGAAGTTACAGTTACTTGTCATAATTAGTATCGAAGCTACAGTTACCTGTCATAATTAGTATCGAAGTTACAGTTACCTGTCATAATTAGTATCGAAGTTACAGTTACCTGTCATAATTAGTTTCGAAGTTACATTTACCTGTCATAATTAGTAACTAAGTAACATTTACCTGCCATAATATGTATCGAAATTACAGTTACTTGTCATAATTAGTATCGAAGTTACTGTTACCTGTCTTAATTAGTATCGAAGTTACAGTTACCTGTCATAATTAGTATCGAAGTTACAGTTACTTGTCATAATTAGTATCGAAGTTACAGTTACTTGTCATAATTTGTAACGAAGATACAGTAACCTGTCATAATTAGTATCGAAGTTACAGTTACCTGCCATAATTTGTATCGAAATTACAGTTACTTGTCATAATTAGTATCGAAGTTACTGTTACCTGTCATAATTAGTATCGAAGTTACAGTTACTTGTCAAAATTAGTATCGAAGTTTAAGTTACTTGTCATAATTAGTAACGAAGTTACTCTTACCTGTCATAATTAGTATCGAAGTTACAGTTACTTGTCATAATTAGTAACGAAGTTACAGTTACCTGTCATAATTAGTATCGAAGTTACAGTTACCTGTCATAATTAGTATCGAAGTTACAGTTACTTGTCATAATTAGTATCGAAGTTTTTGTTACCGGTCATAATTAGTATCGAAGTTACTGTTACCTGTCTTAATTAGTATCGAAGTTACAGTTACCTGTCATAATTAGTATCGAAGTTACAGTTACTTGTCATAATTTGTAACGAAGATACAGTAACCTGTCATAATTAGTATCGAAGTTACAGTTACCTGCCATAATTTGTATCGAAATTACAGTTACTTGTCATAATGAGTATCGAAGTTACTGTTACCTGTCATAATTAGCATCGAAGTTACAGTTACTTGTCAAAATTAGTATCGAAGTTACAGTTACTTGTCATAATTAGTAACGAAGTTACTCTTACCTGTCATAATTAGTATCGAAGTTACAGTTACTTGTCATAATTAGTAACGAAGTTACAGTTTCCTGTCATAATTAGTATCGAAGTTACAGTTACCTGTCATAATTAGTATCGAAGTTACAGTTACTTTTCATAATAAGTAACGAAGTTACAGTTACCTGTCATAATTAGTTTCGAAGTTAATGTTACCTGTCATAATTAGTATCGAAGTTACAATTACTTGTCAAAATTAGTATCGAAGTTACAGTTACTTGTCATAATTAGTATCGAAGTTACAGTTACTTGTCATGATTAGTAACGAAGTTACAGTTACCTCTCATAATTAGTAACGAAGTTACAGTTACCTGTCATAATTAGTATCTAAGTTACAGTTACCTGTCATTATTAGTAACGAAGTTACAGTTACCCGTCATAATAAGTTTCGATGTTACAGTTACCTGTCATAATTAGTATCGAAGTTACTATTACTTGTCATAATTAGTATCAAAGTTGCAGTTACCTGTCATAATTAGTATCGAAATTACAGTTACCTGTCATAATTAGTATCGAAGTTACAGTTACCTGTCATAATTAGTATCGAAGTTACAGTTACTTGTCATAATTAGTATCGAAGTTACTGTTACCTGTCATAAGTAGTATCGAAGTTACAGTTACTTGTCATAATTAGTAACGAAGTTACAGTTACCTGTCATAATTAGTATCGAAGTTACTGTTACTTGTCATAAATAGTATCGAAGTTACTGTTACCTCTCATAATTAGTATCGAAGTTACAGTTACTTGTCATAATTAGTATCGATATTACAGTTACTTGTCATCATTAGCAAGGAAGTTACAGTAACCTGTCATAATAAGTATCGAAGTTACAGTTACTTGCCCTAATTTGTATCGAAATTACAGTTACTTGTCATAATTAGTTTCGGAGTTACTGTTACCTGTCATAATTAGTATCGAAGTTACAGTCACTTGTCATAATTAGTATCGAAGTTACAGTTACGAGTAGTAATTAGTAACGAAGTTACAGTTACCTGTCGTAATTAGTATCGAAGTTACAGTTACTTGTCGTAATTAGTAATCAAGTTACAGTTACCTGTCATAATTAGTATCGAAGTTACAGTTACTTGCCATAATTTGTATCGAAATTACAGTTACTTGTCATAATTCGTATCGAAGTTACAGTTACCTGTCATAATTAGTATCGAAGTTACAGTTACCTGTCATAATTAGTATCGAAGTTAGTAACCTCTCATAATTAGTATCGAAGTTACTGTTACCTGTCATATTTAGTATCGAAGTAACAGTTACCTGTCATAATTAGTATCGAAGTTAAAGTTACCTGTCATAATTAGTATCGAAGTTACAGTTACCTATCATAATTAGTATCGAAGTTACAGTTACTTGTCATAATTAGTAACGAAGTTACATTTACCTGTCATAATTTGTATCGAAGTTACAGTTACCTGTCATAATTAGTAACGAAGTTACAGTTTCCTGTCATAATTAGTATCGAAGTTACAGTTACCCACCATAATTTGTATCGAAATTACAATTACTTGTCATAATTAGTTTCGAAGTTACCGTTACCTGTCATAATGAGAATCGAAGTTACAGTTACTTGTCATAATAAGTATCGACGTTACAGTTGCTTGTCATAATTAGCAACGAAGTTGCTGTAACCTGTCATAATTAGTATCGAAGTTACAGTTACTTGTCATAATTAGCAACGATGTTACAGTAACCTGTCATAATTAGTATCGAAGTTGGTTACCTGTCATAATTAGTATCGAAGTTACTGTTACCTGTCATAATTAGTATCGAAGTAACAGTTACCTGTCATAATTAGTATCGAAGTTACAGTTACCTGTCATAAGTAGTATCGAAGTTACAGTTACCTGTCATAATTAGTATCGAAGTTACAGTTACTTGTCATAATTAGTAACGAAGTTACATTTACCTGTCATAATTTGTATCGAAGTTACAGTTACCTGTCATAATTAGTATCGAAGTTACAGTTACCTGTCATAATTAGTATCGAAGTTACAGTTACCCGCCATAATTTGTATCGAAATTACAATTACTTGTCATAATTAGTTTCGAAGTTACTGTTACCTGTCATAATGAGAAACGAAGTTACAGTTACTTGTCATAATTAGTTTCGAAGTTACAGTTGCTTGTCATAATTAGCAACGAAGTTGCTGTTACCTGTCATAATTAGTATCGAAGTTACAGTTACTTGTCATAATTAGTATCTAAGTTACTGTTACCTGTCATAAGTAGTATCGAAGTTACAGTTACTTGTCATAATTAGCAACGAAGTTACAGTTACCTGTCATTATTAGTATCGAAGTTACTGTTACTTGTCATAAATAGTATCGAAGTTACTGTTACCTGTCATAATTAGTATCGAAGTTACGGTTACTTGTCATAATTAGTATCGAAGTTACAGTTACTTGTCATCATTAGCAAGGAAGTTACTGTAACCTGTCATAATAAGTATCGAAGTTACAGTTACTTGCCATAATTTTTATCGAAATTACAGTTACTTGTCATAATTAGTTTCGGAGTTACTGTTACCTGTCATAATTAGTATCGAAGTTACAGTCACTTGTCATAATTAGTATCGAAGTTACAGTTACGAGTAGTAATTAGTAACGAAGATACAGTTACCTGTCATAATTAGTATCGAAGTTACAGTTACTTGTCGTAATTAGTAATCAAGTTACAGTTACCTGTCATAATTAGTATCGAAGTTACAGTTACTTGCCATAATTTGTATCGAAATTACAGTTACTTGTCATAATTCGTATCGAAGTTACAGTTACCTGTCATAATTAGTATCGAAGTTACAGTTACCTGTCATAATTAGTATCGAAGTTAGTAACCTCTCATAATTAGTATCGAAGTTACTGTTACTTGTCATAATTAGCAACGAAGTTACAGTTACCTGTCATTATTAGTATCGAAGTTACTGTTACTGGTCATAAATAGTATCGAAGTTACTGTTACCTCTCATAATTAGTATCGAAGTTACAGTTACTTGTCATAATTAGTATCGATATTACAGTTACTTGTCATCATTAGCAAGGAAGTTACAGTAACCTGTCATAATAAGTATCGAAGTTACAGTTACTTGCCCTAATTTGTATCGAAATTACAGTTACTTGTCATAATTAGTTTCGGAGTTACTGTTACCTGTCATAATTAGTATCGAAGTTACATTCACTTGTCATAATTAGTATCGAAGTTACAGTTACGAGTAGTAATTAGTAACGAAGTTACAGTTACCTGTCGTAATTAGTATCGAAGTTACAGTTACTTGTCGTAATTAGTAATCAAGTTACAGTTACCTGTCATAATTAGTATCGAAGTTACAGTTACTTGCCATAATTTGTATCGAAATTACAGTTACTTGTCATAATTCGTATCGAAGTTACAGTTACCTGTCATAATTAGTATCGAAGTTACAGTTACCTGTCAAAATTAGTATCGAAGTTAGTAACCTCTCATAATTAGTATCGAAGTTACTGTGACCTGTCATATTTAGTATCGAAGTAACAGTTACCTGTCATAATTAGTTTCGAAGTTAATGTTACCTGTCATAATTAGTATCGAAGTTACAGTTACTTGTCAAAATTAGTATCGAAGTTACAGTTACTTGTCATAATTAGTATCGAAGTTACAGTTACTTGTCATAATTAGTATCGAAGCTACAGTTACCTGTCATAATTAGTATCGAAGTTACAGTTACCTGTCATAATTAGTATCGATGTTACAGTTACCTGTCATAATTAGTTTCGAAGTTACATTTACCTGTCATAATTAGTAACTAAGTAACATTTACCTGCCATAATATGTATCGAAATTACAGTTACTTGTCATAATTAGTATCGAAGTTACTGTTACCTGTCTTAATTAGTATCGAAGTTACAGTTACCTGTCATAATTAGTATCGAAGTTACAGTTACTTGTCATAATTAGTATCGAAGTTACAGTTACTTGTCATAATTTGTAACGAAGATACAGTAACCTGTCATAATTAGTATCGAAGTTACAGTTACCTGCCATAATTTGTATCGAAATTACAGTTACTTGTCATAATTAGCATCGAAGTTACTGTCACCTGTCATAATTAGTATCGAAGTTACAGTTACTTGTCAAAATTAGTATCGAAGTTTAAGTTACTTGTCATAATTAGTATCGAAGTTACAGTTACCTGTCATAATTAGTATCGAAGTTACAGTTACTTGTCATAATTAGTATCGAAGTTTTTGTTACCTGTCATAATTAGTATCGAAGTTACTGTTACCTGTCTTAATTAGTATCGAAGTTACAGTTACCTGTCATAATTAGTATCGAAGTTACAGTTACTTGTCATAATTTGTAACGAAGATACAGTAACCTGTCATAATTAGTATCGAAGTTACAGTTACCTGCCATAATTTGTATCGAAATTACAGTTACTTGTCATAATGAGTATCGAAGTTACTGTTACCTGTCATAATTAGCATCGAAGTTACAGTTACTTGTCAAAATTAGTATCGAAGTTACAGTTACTTGTCATAATTAGTAACGAAGTTACTCTTACCTGTCATAATTAGTATCGAAGTTACAGTTAATTGTCATAATTAGTAACGTAGTTACAGTTTCCTGTCATAATTAGTATCGAAGTTACAGTTACCTGTCATAATTAGTATCGAAGTTACAGTTACTTTTCATAATAAG
Source organism: Meconema thalassinum (assembly GCA_946902985.2). Taxonomy (NCBI): domain Eukaryota; kingdom Metazoa; phylum Arthropoda; class Insecta; order Orthoptera; family Tettigoniidae; genus Meconema; species Meconema thalassinum. Next base: position 1,694,466,674 of record OX336388.2, on the reverse strand, counting down.
TAACGAAGTTACAGTTACCTGTCATAATTAGTTTCGAAGTTAATGTTACCTGTCATAATTAGTATCGAAGTTACAGTTACTTGTCAAAATTAGTATCGAAGTTACAGTTACTTGTCATAATTAGTATCGAAGTTACAGTTACTTGTCATGATTAGTAACGAAGTTACAGTTACCTCTCATAATTAGTAACGAAGTTACAGTTACCTGTCATAATTAGTATCTAAGTTACAGTTACCTGTCATTATTAGTAACGAAGTTACAGTTACCCGTCATAATAAGTTTCGATGTTACAGTTACCTGTCATAATTAGTATCGAAGTAACTATTACTTGTCATAATTAGTATCAAAGTTGCAGTTACCTGTCATAATTAGTATCGAAATTACAGTTACCTGTCATAATTAGTATCGAAGTTACAGTTACCTGTCATAATTAGTATCGAAGTTACAGTTACTTGTCATAATTAGTATCGAAGTTACTGTTACCTGTCATAAGTAGTATCGAAGTTACAGTTACTTGTCATAATTAGTAACGAAGTTACAGTTACCTGTCATAATTAGTATCGAAGTTACTGTTACTTGTCATAAATAGTATCGAAGTTACTGTTACCTCTCATAATTAGTATCGAAGTTACAGTTACTTGCCATAATTTGTATCGAAATTACAGTTACTTGTCATAATTCGTATCGAAGTTACAGTTACCTGTCATAATTAGTATCGAAGTTACAGTTACCTGTCATAATTAGTATCGAAGTTAGTAACCTCTCATAATTAGTATCGAAGTTACTGTTACCTGTCATATTTAGTATCGAAGTAACAGTTACCTGTCATAATTAGTATCGAAGTTAAAGTTACCTGTCATAATTAGTATCGAAGTTACAGTTTCCTATCATAATTAGTATCGAAGTTACAGTTACTTGTCATAATTAGTAACGAAGTTACATTTACCTGTCGTAATTTGTATCGAAGTTACAGTTACCTGTCATAATTAGTAACGAAGTTACAGTTTCCTGTCATAATTAGTATCGAAGTTACAGTTACCCACCATAATTTGTATCGAAATTACAATTACTTGTCATAATTAGTTTCGAAGTTACTGTTACCTGTCATAATGAGAATCGAAGTTACAGTTACTTGTCATAATAAGTATCGACGTTACAGTTGCTTGTCATAATTAGCAACGAAGTTGCTGTAACCTGTCATAATTAGTATCGAAGTTACAGTTACTTGTCATAATTAGCAACGAAGTTACAGTAACCTGTCATAATTAGTATCGAAGTTGGTTACCTGTCATAATTAGTATCGAAGTTACTGTTACCTGTCATAATTAGTATCGAAGTAACAGTTACCTGTCATAATTAGTATCGAAGTTACAGTTACCTGTCATAAGTAGTATCGAAGTTACAGTTACCTGTCATAATTAGTATCGAAGTTACAGTTACTTGTCATAATTAGTAACGAAGTTACATTTACCTGTCATAATTTGTATCGAAGTTACAGTTACCTGTCATAATTAGTATCGAAGTTACAGTTACCTGTCATAATTAGTATCGAAGTTACAGTTACCCGCCATAATTTGTATCGAAATTACAATTATTTGTCATAATTAGTTTCGAAGTTACTGTTACCTGTCATAATGAGAAACGAAGTTACAGTTACTTGTCATAATTAGTATCGAAGTTACAGTTGCTTGTCATAATTAGCAACGAAGTTGCTGTTACCTGTCATAATTAGTATCGAAGTTACAGTTACTTGTCATAATTAGTATCTAAGTTACTGTTACCTGTCATAAGTAGTATCGAAGTTACAGTTACTTGTCATAATTAGCAACGAAGTTACAGTTACCTGTCATTATTAGTATCGAAGTTACTGTTACTTGTCATAAATAGTATCGAAGTTACTGTTACCTGTCATAATTAGTATCGAAGTTACGGTTACTTGTCATAATTAGTATCGAAGTTACAGTTACTTGTCATCATTAGCAAGGAAGTTACAGTAACCTGTCATAATAAGTATCGAAGTTACAGTTACTTGCCATAATTTTTATCGAAATTACAGTTACTTGTCATAATTAGTTTCGGAGTTACTGTTACCTGTCATAATTAGTATCGAAGTTACAGTCACTTGTCATAATTAGTATCGAAGTTACAGTTACGAGTAGTAATTAGTAACGAAGATACAGTTACCTGTCATAATTAGTATCGAAGTTACAGTTACTTTTCGTAATTAGTAATCAAGTTACAGTTACCTGTCATAATTAGTATCGAAGTTACAGTTACTTGCCATAATTTGTATCGAAATTACAGTTACTTGTCATAATTCGTATCGAAGTTACAGTTACCTGTCATAATTAGTATCGAAGTTACAGTTACCTGTCATAATTAGTATCGAAGTTAGTAACCTCTCATGATTAGTATCGAAGTTACTGTTACTTCTCATAATTAGCAACGAAGTTACAGTTACCTGTCATTATTAGTATCGAAGTTACTGTTACTTGTCATAAATAGTATCGAAGTTACTGTTACCTCTCATAATTAGTATCGAAGTTACAGTTACTTGTCATAATTAGTATCGATATTACAGTTACTTGTCATCATTAGCAAGGAAGTTACAGTAACCTGTCATAATAAGTATCGAAGTTACAGTTACTTGCCCTAATTTGTATCGAAATTACAGTTACTTGTCATAATTAGTTTCGGAGTTACTGTTACCTGTCATTATTAGTATCGAAGTTACAGTCACTTGTCATAATTAGTATCGAAGTTACAGTTACGAGTAGTAATTAGTAACGAAGTTACAGTTACCTGTCGTAATTAGTATCGAAGTTACAGTTACTTGTCGTAATTAGTAATCAAGTTACAGTTACCTGTCATAATTAGTATCGAAGTTACAGTTACTTGCCATAATTTGTATTGAAATTACAGTTACTTGTCATAATTCGTATCGAAGTTACAGTTACCTGTCATAATTAGTATCGAAGTTACAGTTACCTGTCATAATTAGTATCGAAGTTAGTAACCTCTCATAATTAGTATCGAAGTTACTGTTACCTGTCATATTTAGTATCGAAGTAACAGTTACCTGTCATAATTAGTATCGAAGTTAAAGTTACCTGTCATAATTAGTATCGAAGTTACAGTTACCTATCATAATTAGTATCGAAGTTACAGTTACTTGTCATAATTAGTAACGAAGTTACATTTACCTGTCATAATTTGTATCGAAGTTACAGTTACCTGTCATAATTAGTAACGAAGTTACAGTTTCCTGTCATAATTAGTATAGAAGTTACAGTTACCCACCATAATTTGTATCGAAATTACAATTACTTGTCATAATTAGTTTCGAAGTTACTGTTACCTGTCATAATGAGAATCGAAGTTACAGTTACTTGTCATAATAAGTATCGACGTTACAGTTGCTTGTCATAATTAGCAACGAAGTTGCTGTAACCTGTCATAATTAGTATCGAAGTTACAGTTACTTGTCATAATTAGCAACGAAGTTACAGTAACCTGTCATAATTAGTATCGAAGTTGGTTACCTGTCATAATTAGTATCGAAGTTACTGTTACCTGTCATAATTAGTATCGAAGTAACAGTTACCTGTCATAATTAGTATCGAAGTTACAGTTACCTGTCATAAGTAGTATCGAAGTTACAGTTACCTGTCATAATTAGTATCGAAGTTACAGTTACTTGTCATAATTAGTAACGAAGTTACATTTACCTGTCATAATTTGTATCGAAGTTACAGTTACCTGTCATAATTAGTATCGAAGTTACAGTTACCTGTCATAATTAGTATCGAAGTTACAGTTACCCGCCATAATTTGTATCGAAATTACAATTACTTGTCATAATTAGTTTCGAAGTTACTGTTACCTGTCATAATGAGAAACGAAGTTACAGTTACTTGTCATAATTAGTATCGAAGTTACAGTTGCTTGTCATAATTAGCAACGAAGTTGCTGTTACCTGTCATAATTAGTATCGAAGTTACAGTTACTTGTCATAATTAGTATCTAAGTTACTGTTACCTGTCATAAGTAGTATCGAAGTTACAGTTACTTGTCATAATTAGCATCGAAGTTACAGTTACCTGTCATTATTAGTATCGAAGTTACTGTTACTTGTCATAAATAGTATCGAAGTTACTGTTACCTGTCATAATTAGTATCGAAGTTACGGTTACTTGTCATAATTAGTATCGAAGTTACAGTTACTTGTCATCATTAGCAAGGAAGTTACAGTAACCTGTCATAATAAGTATCGAAGTTACAGTTACTTGCCATAATTTTTATCGAAATAACAGTTACTTGTCATAATTAGTTTCGGAGTTACTGTTACCTGTCATAATTAGTATCGAAGTTACAGTCACTTGTCATAATTAGTATCGAAGTTACAGTTACGAGTAGTAATTAGTAACGAAGATACAGTTACCTGTCATAATTAGTATCGAAGTTACAGTTACTTGTCGTAATTAGTAATCAAGTTACAGTTACCTGTCATAATTAGTATCGAAGTTACAGTTACTTGCCATAATTTGTATCGAAATTACAGTTACTTGTCATAATTCGTATCGAAGTTACAGTTACCTGTCATAATTAGTATCGAAGTTACAGTTACCTGTCATAATTAGTATCGAAGTTAGTAACCTCTCATAATTAGTATCGAAGTTACTGTTACCTGTCATATTTAGTATCGAAGTAACAGTTACCTGTCATAATTAGTATCGAAGTTACAGTTACCTGTGATAATTAGTATCGAAGTTACAGTTACCTATCATAATTAGTATCGAAGTTACAGTTACTTGTCATAATTAGTAACGAAGTTACATTTACCTGTCATAATTTGTATCGAAGTTACAGTTACCTGTCATAATTAGTAACGAAGTTACAGTTTCCTGTCATAATTAGTATCGAAGTTACAGTTCCCCACCATAATTTGTATCGAAATTACAATTACTTGTCATAATTAGTTTAGAAGTTACTGTTACCTGTCATAATGAGAATCGAAGTTACAGTTACTTGTCATAATAAGTATCGACGTTACAGTTGCTTGTCATAATTAGAAACGAAGTTGCTGTAACCTGTCATAATTAGTATCGAAGTTACAGTTACTTGTCATAATTAGCAACGAAGTTACAGTAACCTGTCATAATTAGTATCGAAGTTAGTTACCTGTCATGATTAGTATCGAAGTTACTGTTACCTGTCATAATTAGTATCGAAGTAACAGTTACCTGTCATAATTAGTATCGAAGTTACAGTTACCTGTCATAATTAGTATCGAAGTTACAGTTACCTGTCATAATTAGTATCGAAGTTACAGTTACTTGTCATAATAAGTAACGAAGTTACATTTACCTGTCATAATTTGTATCGAAGTTACAGTTACCTGTCATAATTAGTATCGAAGTTACAGTTACCTGTCATAATTAGTATCGAAGTGGCAGTTATCCGCCATAATTTGTATCGAAATTACAATTACTTGTCATAATTAGTTTCGAAGTTACTGTTATCTGTCATAATGAAAAACGAAGTTACAGTTACATGTCATAATTAGTATCGAAGTTACAGTTGCTTGTCATAATTAGCAACGAAGTTGCTGTTACCTGTCATAATTAGTATCGAAGTTACAGTTACTTGTCATAATTAGTATCTAAGTTACTGTTACCTGTCATAAGTAGTATCGAAGTTACAGTTACTTGTCATAATTAGCAACGAAGTTACAGTTACCTGTCATTATTAGTATCGAAGTTACTGTTACTTGTCATAAATAGTATCGAAGTTACTGTTACCTGTCATAATTAGTATCGAAGTTACGGTTACTTGTCATAATTAGTATCGAAGTTACAGTTACTTGTCATCATCAGCAACGTAGTTACAGTAACCTGTCATAATAAGTATCGAAGTTACATTTACTTGCCATAATTTGTATCGAAATTACAGTTACTTGTCATAATTAATTTCGAAGTCACTGTTACCTGTCAAATTAGTATCGAAGTTACAGTCACTTGTCATAATTAGTATCGAAGTTACAGTTACGTGTAGTAATTAGAAACGAAGTTACAGTTACCTGTCATAATTAGTATCGAAGTTACAGTTACTTGTCGTAATTATTAATCAAGTTACAGTTACCTGTCATAATTAGTATCGAAGTTACAGTTACTTGTCATAATTTGTATCGAAATTACAGTTACTTGTCATAATTAGTATCGAAGTTACAGTTACCTGTCATAATTAGTATCGAAGTTACAGTTACCTGTCATAATTAGTATCGAAGTTAGTTACCTGTCATAATTAGTATCGAAGTTACTGTTACCTGTCATAATTTGTATCGAAGTATCAGTTGCCTGTCATAATTAGTATCGAAGTTACAGTTACCTGTCATAATTAGTATCGAAGTTAAAGTTACCTGTCTTAATTAGTATCGAAGTTTCAGTTACTTGTCATAATTAGTAATGAAGTTACATTTATCTGTCATAATTTGTATCGGAGTTACAGTTACCTGTCATAATTAGTATCGTAGTTACAGTTATCTGTCATAATTAGTATCGAAGTTACAGTTACCCGCCATAATTTGTATCGAAATTACAATTACTTGTCATAATTAGTTTCGAAGTTACTGTTACCTGTCATAATGAAAAACGAAGTTACAGTTACTTGTCATAATTAGTATCGAAGTTACAGTTGCTTGTCATAATTAGCAATGAAGTTGCTGTTACCTGTCATAATTAGTATCGAAGTTACAGTTATTTGTCATAATTAGCAACGAAGTTACAGTAACCTGTCATAATTAGTATCGAAGTTACAGTTACCCGCCATAATTTGTATCGAAATTACAATTACTTGTCATAAAAAGCTTCGATGTTACTGTTACCTGTCATAATTAGTATCGAAGTTACAGTTACTTGTCATAATTAGTAACGAATTTACAGTAACTTGTCATAATAAGTATCGAAGTTACTGTTACCTGTCATAATTAGTATCTAAGTAACAGTTACCTGCCATAATTTGTATCGAAGTTACAGTTACTTGTCATTATTAGTAACGAAGTTAGAGTTACCTGTAATAATTAGTAACGAGGTTACAGTTACCTATCATAATTAGTATCGAAGTTAAAAATACCTGTAATAATTAGTATCGAAGTTACAGTTACTTGTCATAATTAGTATCAAAGTTACAGTTACCTGTCATAATTAGTATCGAAGTTACAGTTACTTGTCATAATTACTATCAAAGTTACAGTTACCTGTCATAATTAGTATCGAAATTACAGTTACCTGTTATAATTAGTATCGAAGTTACAGTTACTTGTCATAATTAGTATCGAAGTTACTGTTACCTGTCATAAGTAGTATCGAAGTTACAGTTACTTGTCATAATTAGTAACGAAGTTACAGTTACCTGTCATAATTAGTATCGAAGTTACTGTTACTTGTCATAAATAGTACCGAAGTTACTGTTACCTGTCATAATTAGTATCGAAGTTACAGTTACTTGTCATAATTAGTATCGAAGTTACAGTTACTTGTCATCATTAGCAACGAAGTTACAGTAACCTGTCATAATAAGCATCGAAGTTACAGTTACTTACAATAATTTGTATCGAAATTTCAGTTACTTGTCATAATTAGTATCGAAGTTACAGTTACGTGTAGTAATTAGTAACGAAGTTACAGTTACCTGTCATAATTAGTATCGAAGTTACAGTTACTTGTCGTAATTAGTAATCAAGTTTCAGTTACCTGTCATAATTAGTATCGAAGTTACAGTTACTTGTCATAATTTGTATCGAAATTACATTTACTTGTCATAATTAGTATCGAAGTTACAGATACCTGTCTTAATTAGTATCGAAGTTACAGTTACCTGTCATAATTAGTATCGAAGTTAGTAACCTCTCATAATTAGTATCGAAGTTACTGTTACCTGTCATAATTAGTATCGAAGTAACGGTTACCTGTCATAATTAGTATCGAAGTTACAGTCACCTGTCATAATTAGTATCGTAGTTACAGTTACCTATCATAATTAGTATCGAAGTTACAGTTACTTGTCATAATTAATAACGAAGTTACATTTACCTGTCATAATTTGTATCGAAGTTACAGTTACCTGTCATAATTAGTATCGAAGTTACAGTTACCTGTCATAATTAGTATCGAAGTTACAGTTACCCACCATAATTTGTATCGAAATTACAATTACTTGTCATAATTAGTTTCGAAGTTACTGCCCTGTCATAATGAGAAACGAAGTTACAGTTACTTGTCATAATAAGTATCGAAGTTACAGTTGCTTGTCATAATTAGCAACGAAGTTGCTGTTACCTGTCATAATTAGTATCGAAGTTACAGTTACTTGTCATAATTAGCAACGAAGTTACAGTAACCTGTCATAATTAGTATAGAAGTTAGTTACCTGTCATAATTAGTATCGAAGTTACTGTTACCTGTCATAATTAGTATCGAAGTAACAGTTACCTGTCATAATTAGTATCGAAGTTACAGTTACCTGTCATAATTAGTATCGAAGTTACAGTTACCTGTCATAATTAGTATCGAAGTAACATTTACTTGTCATAATTAGTAACGAGGTTACATTTACCTGTCATAATTTGTATCGAAGCTACAGTTACCTGTCATAATTAATATCGAAGTTACAGTTACCTGTCATAATTAGTATCGAAGTTACAGTTACCCGCCATAATTTGTATCGAAATTACAATTACTTGTCATAATTTGTTTCGAAGTTACTGTTACCTGTCATAATGAGAAACGAAGTTACAGTTACTTGTCATAATTAGTATCGATGTTACAGTTGCTTGTCATAATTAGCAACGAAGTTGCTGTTACCTGTTATAATTAGTATCGAAGTTACAGTTACTTGTCATAATTAGTATCGAAGTTACTGTTACCTGTCATAAGTAGTACCGAAGTTACAGTTACTTCTCATAATTAATAACGAAGTTACAGTTACCTGTGACAATTAGTATCGAAGTTACTGTTACTTGTCATAAATAGTATCGAAGTTACTGTTACCTGTCATAATTAGTATCGATGTTACGGTTACTTGTCGTAATTAGTATCGATGTTACAGTTACTTGTCATCATTAGCAACGAAGTTACAGTAACCTGTCATAATAAGTATCGAAGTTACAGTTACTTGCCATAATTTGTATCGAAATTACAGTTACTTGTCATAATTAGTTTCGAAGTTACTGTTACCTGTCATAATTAGTATCGAAGTTACAGTCACTTGTCATCATAAGTATCGAAGTTACAGTTACGTGTAGTAATTAGTAACAAAGATACAGTTACCTGTCATAATTAGTATCGAAAATACAGTTACTTGTCGTAATTAGTAATCAAGTTACAGTTACCTGTCATAATTAGTATCGAAGTTACAGTTACTTGTCATAATTTGTATCGAAATTACAGTTACTTGTCATAATTAGTATCGAAGTTACAGTTACCTGTCATAATTAGTATCGAAGTTACAATTACCTGTCATAATTAGTATCGAAGTTAGTTACCTGTCATAATTAGTATCGAAATTACTGTTACCTGTCATAATTAGTATCGAAGTAACAGTTACCTGTCATAATTTGTATCGAAATTACAATTACTTGTCATAACTAGCTTCGAAGTTACAGTTACCTGTCATAATTAGTATCGAAGTTACAGTTACTTGTCATAATTAGTATCGAAGTTACAGTTACCTGTCATAATTAGTATCGAAGTTAGTTAACTGTCATAATTAGTATCGAAGTTACAGTTACCGGTCATAATTAGTATTGAAGTTACAGTTACCTGTCATAATTAGTATCGAAGCTACAGTTACTTGTCATAATTAGTAACGAAGTTACATTTACCTGTCATAATTTGTATCGAAGTTACAGTTACCTGTCATAATTAGTATCGAAGTTACAGTTACCTGCCATAATTAGTATCGAAGTTACAGTTACCCGCCATAATTTGTATCGAAATTACAATTACTTGTCATAATTAGTTTCGAAGTAACTGTTACCTGTCATAATGAGAAACTAAGTTACAGTAACTTGTCATAATTAGTATCGAAGTTACAGTTACTTGTCATAATTAGCAACGAAGTTACAGTAACCTGTCATAATTAGTATCGAAGTTACAGTTACCCGCCATAATTTGTATCGAAATTACAATTACTTGTCATAACTAGCTTCGAAGTTACAGTTACCTGTCATAATTAGTATCGAAGTTACAGTTACTTGTCATAATTAGTAACGAATTTACAGTAACTTGTCATAATAAGTATCGAAGTTACTGTTACCTGTCATAATTAGTATCTAAGTAACACTTACCTGCCATAATTTGTTTCGAAGTTACAGTTATTTGTCATTAGTATCGCAGTTACAGTTACTTGTCATAATTAGTATCGAAGTCACAGTTACTTGTCATAATTTGTAACGAAGATACAGTAACCTGTCATAATGAGTATCGAAGTTACAGTTACCTGCCATAATTTGTATCGAATTTAATGTTACTTGTCATAATTAGTATCGAAGTAACTGTTACCTGTCATAATTAGTATCGAAGTTACAGTTACTTGTCAAAATTAGTATCGAAGTTACAGTTATTTGTCATAATTAGTAACGAATTTACAGTAATTTGTCATAATAAGTATCGAAGTTACATTTACCTGTCATAATTAGTAACGAAGTAACAGTTACCTGCCATAATTTGTATCGAAATTACAGTTACTTGTCATGATTAGTAACGAAGTTACAGACACCTGTCATAATTAGTATCGAAGTTACAGTTACCTGTCATAATTAGTATCGAAGTTACAGTTACTTGTCATAATTAGTATCGAAGTTACAGTTACTTGTCAAAATTAGTATCGAAGTTACAGTTACCTGTAATAATTAGTGTCGAAGTTACAGTTACCCGCCATAATTTGTATCGAAATTACAATTACTTGTCATAATTAGTTTCGAAGTTACTGTTACCTGTCATAATGAGAAACGAAGTTACAGTTACTTGTCATAATTAGTATCGAAGTTACAGTTGCTTGTCATAATTAGCAACGAAGTTGCTGTTACCTGTCATAATTAGTATCGAAGTTACAGTTACTTGTCATAATTAGTATCGAAGTTACTGTTACCTGTCATAAGTAGTATCGAAGTTACAGTTACTTGTCATAAATAGTAACGAAGTTACAGTTACCTGTCATAATTAGTATCGAAGTTACTGTTACTTGTCATAAATAGTATCGAAGTTACAGTTACCTGTCTTAATTAGTATCGAAGTTACGGTTACTTGTCATAATTAGTATCGAAGTTACAGTCACTTGTCATCATTAGCAACGAAGTTACTGTAACCTGTCATAATAAGTATCGAAGTAACAGTTACTTGCCATAATTTGTATCGAAATTAAAGTTACTTGTCATTATTAGTTTAGAAGTTACTGTTATCTGTCATAATTAGTATCGAAGTTACAGTCACTTGTCATAATTAGTATCGAAGTTACAGTTACCTGTCATAATTTGTATCGAAGTTACAGTTACCTGTCATAATTAGTATCGTAGTTACAGTTATCTGTCATAATTAGTATCGAAGTTACAGTTACCCGCCATAATTTGTATCGAAATTACAATTACTTGTCATAATTAATTTCAAAGTTACTGTTACCTGTCATAATGAGAAACGAAGTTACAGTTACTTGCCATAATTAGTATCGACGTTACAGTTGCTTGTCATAATTAGCAATGAAGTTGCTGTTACCTGTCATAATTAGTATCGAAGTTACAGTTGCTTGTCATAATTAGCAACGAAGTTACAGTAACCTGTCATAATTAGTATCGAAGTTACAGTTACCTGCCATAATTTTTATCGAAATTACAATTACTTGTCATAATTAGCTTCGAAGTTACAGTTACCTGTCATAATTAGTATCGAAGTTACAGTTACTTGTCATAATTAGTAACGAATTTACAGTAACTTGTCATAATAAGTATCGAAGTTACTGTTACCTGTCATAATTAGTATCTAAGTAACAGTTACCTGCCATAATTTGTATCGAAGTTACAGTTACTTGTCATTATTAGTAACTAAGTTAGAGTTACCTGTAATAATTAGTAACGAGGTTACAGTTACCTGTCATAATTAGTATCGAAGTTACAGTTACCTGTCATAATTAGTATCGAAGTTACATTTACTTGTCATAATTAGTATCAAAGTTACAGTTACCTGTCATAATTAGTATCGAAGTTACAGTTACTTGTCATAATTAGTATCAAAGTTACAGTTACCTGTCATAATTAGTATCGAAATTACAGTTACCTGTCATAATTAGTATCGAAGTTACACTTACCTGTCATAATTAGTATCGAAGTTACATTTACTTGTCATAATTAGTATCAAAGTTACAGTTACCTGTCATAATTAGTATCGAAGTTACAGTTACTTGTCATAATTAGTATCAAAGTTACAGTTACCTGTCATAATTAGTATCGAAGATACAGTTACTTGTCATAATTAGTATCAAAGTTACAGTTACCTGTCATAATTAGTATCGAAATTACAGTTACCTGTCATAAGTAGTATCGAAGTTACACTTACCTGTCATAATTAGTATCGAAGTTACAGTTACTTGTCATAATTAGTATCGAAGTTACTGTTACCTGTCATAAGTAGTATCGAAGTTACAGTTACTTGTCATAAATAGTATCGAAGTTACTTTTACCTGTCATAATTAGTATCGAAGTTACAGTAACCTGTCATAATATAAGTATCGAAGTTACAGTTACTTTCCATAATTTGTATCGAAAATACAGTTACTTGTCATAATTAGTTTAGAATTTACTGTTACCTGTCATAATTAGTATCGAAGTTACAGTTACTTTTCAAAATTGGTATCGATGTTACAGTTACTTGTCATAATTAGTAACGAAGTAACAGTTACCTGTCATAATTAGTATCGAAGTTACAGTTACTTGTCATAATTATTAACGAAGTTACAGTTACCTGTCGTAATTAGTATCGAATCTACAGTTACCTGTCATAATTAGTATTGAAGTTACAGTTACCTGTCATAATTAGTATCGAAGTTACAGTTACTTGTCATAATTAGTAACGAAGTTACATTTACCCGTCATAATTTGTATCGAAGTTACAGTTACCTGTCATAATTAGTATCGAAGTTACTGTTCCTGTCATAATTAGTATCGAAGTTACAGTTACCCGCCATAATTTGTATCGAAATTACAATTACTTGTCATAATTAGTTTCGAAGTAACTGTTACCTGTCATAATGAGAAACTAAGCTACAGTTACTTGTCATAATTAGTATCGAAGTTACAGTTACTTGTAATAATTAGCAACGAAGTTACAGTAACCTGTCATAATTAGTATCGAAGTTACAGTTACCCGCCATAATTTGTATCGAAATTACAATTACTTGTCATAATTAGCTTCGAAGTTACAGTTACCTGTCATAATTAGTATCGAAGTTACAGTTACTTGTCATAATTAGTAACGAATTTACAGTAACTTGTCATAGTAAGTATCGAAGTTACTGTTACCTGTCATAATTAGTATCTAAGTAACACTTACCTGCCATAATTTGTTTCGAAGTTACAGTTACTTGTCATTAGTATCGAAGTTACAGTTACTTGTCATAATTAGTATCGAAGTTACAGTTACTTGTCATAATTTGTAACGAAGATACAGTAACCTGTCATAATTAGTTTCGAAGTTACAGTTACCTGCCATAATTTGTATCGAAATTAATGTTACTTGTCATAATTAGTATCGAAGTTACTGTTACCTGTCATAATTAGTATCGAAGTTACAGTTACTTGTCAAAATTAGTATCGAAGTTACAGTTATTTGTCATAATTAGTAACGAATTTACAGTAACTTGTCATAATAAGTATCGAAGTTACATTTACCTGTCATAATTAGTAACGATGTAACAGTTACCTGCCATAATTTGTATCGAAATTACAGTTACTTGTCATGATTAGTAACGAAGTTACAGACACCTGTCATAATTAGTATCGAAGTTACAGTTACCTGTCATAATTAGTATCGAAGTTACAGTTACTTGTCATAATTAGTATCGAAGTTACAGTTACTTGTCATAATTAGCAACGAAGTTACAGTAACCTGTCATAATTAGTATCGAAGTTACAGTTACCCGCCATAATTTGTATCGAAATTACAATTACTTGTCATAATTAGCTTCCAAGTTACAGTTACCTGTCATAATTAGTATCGAAGTTACAGTTACTTGTCATAATTAGTAACGAATTTACAGTAACTTGTCATAATAAGTATCGAAGTTACTGTTACCTGTCATAATTAGTATCTAAGTAACACTTACCTGCCATAATTTGTTTCGAAGTTACAGTTACTTGTCATTAGTATCGAAGTTGCAGTTACTTGTCATAATTATTATCGAAGTTACAGTTACCTGTCATAATTAGTAACGAGGTTACAGTTACCTGTCATAATTAGTATCGAAGTTACAGTTACTTGTCATAATTATTATCGAAGTTACAGTTACTTGTCATAATTAGTATCGAAGTTACAGTAACCTGTCATATTTAGTATCGAAGTTACTGTTACTTGGCATAATTAGTATCGAAGTTACTGTTACCTGTCATAAGTAGTATCGAAGTTACAGTTACTTGTCATAATTAGTAACGAAGTTACAGTAAACTGTCATATTTAGTATCGAAGATACAGTTACCTGCCATAATCTGTATCTAAATTACAGTTACTTGTCATAATTAGTTTAGAAGTTACTGTTACCTGTCATAATTAGTATCGAAGTTACAGTTACTTGTCATAATTAGTATCGAAGTTACAGTTACTTGTCATAATTAGTAACGAAGTTACAGTTACCTGTCATAATTAGTATCTAAGTAACAGTAAATTGTCATAATTAGTATCGAAGTTACTGTTACTTGTCATAATTGGTATCGAAGTTACAGTTACCTGTCATAATTAGTATCGAAGTTACAGTTACCTGCCATAATTTGTTTCGAAGTTAGAGTTACTTGTCATTATTAGTAACGAAGTTAGAGTTACTTGTCATAATTATTATCGAAGTTACAGTTACCGGTCATAATTAGTAACGAGGTTACAGTTAACTGTCATAATTAGTATCGAAGTTACAGTTACTTGACATAATTAGTATCGAATTTACAAATACACGTCAAAATTAGTATCGAAGTTACAGTAACCTGTCATAATTAGTATCGAAGTTACTGTTACTTGTCATAATTAATATCGAAGTTACAGTTACCTGTCTTAATTAGTATCGAAGTTACAGTTACTTGTCATAATTAGTATCGAAGTTACAGTTACTTGTCATAATTTGTAACGAAGTTACAGTAACCTGTCATAATTAGTATCGAAGTTACAGTTACCTGCCGATAATTTGTATCGAAATTACAGTTACCTGTCATAATTAGTATCGAAGTTACAGTTACCTGTCATAATTTGAATCGAAGTTACAGTTACTTGTCATAATTAGTTTCGAAGTTATTGTTACCTGTCATAATTAGTTTCGAAGTTACTGTTACCTGTCATAATTTGTATCGAAGTTACGGTTACTTGTCATAAATAGTAACGAAGTTACAGTTACCTGTCATAATTAGTTTCGAAGTTACTGTTACCTGTCATAATTAGTTTCGAAGTTACTGTTACCTGTCATAATTTGTATCGAAGTTACAGTTACTTGTCAAAATTAGTATCGAAGTTACAGTTACTTGTCGTAATTAGTAACGAAGTTACAGTTACCTGTCATAATTAGTATCGAAGTTACAATTACTTGTAATAATTAGTAACCAAGTTACAGTCACCTGTCATAATTAGTACCGAACTGTCATAATTAGTTTCGATGTTACATTTACCTGTCATAATAAGTAACGAAGTAACAGTTACCTGCCATAATTTGTATCGAAATTACAGTTACTTGTCATGATTAGTAACGAAGTTACAGTTACCTGTCATAATTAGTAACGAAGTTACAGTTACCTGTCATAATTTGTATCGAAGTTACAGTTACTTGTCATAATTAGTATCGAAGTTATTGTTACCTGTCATAATTAGTAACGACGTTACAGTTACCCGTCATAATTAGTTTCGAAGTTACAGTTACCTGTCATAAATAGTATCGAAGTTGCAGTTACGTGCCATAATTTGTATCGAAATTACAGTTACCTGTCATAATTAGTAACGAAGTTACAGTTACCTGTCATAAATAGTATCGAAGTTAGAGTTACTTGTCATAATTAGTAACGAAGTTACAGTTACCTGTCATCATAAGTACCGAAGTTACTGTGACCTGTAAAAATTAGTATGTAAGTAACAGTTACCTGCCATAATTTGTATCGAAGTTACAGTTACTTGTCATAATTAGTATCGAAGTTACAGTTACCTGTCATAATTAGTATCGAAGTTACAGTTACCTGCCATAATTTGTTTCGAAGTAACAGTTATTTGTCATTATTAGTAACGAAGTTAGAGTTACTTGTCATAATTATTGTCGCAGTTACAGTTACCTGTCATAATTGGTCACGAGGTTACAGTTACCTGTCATAATTAGTATCGAAGTTACAGTTACTTGTCATAATTAGTATCGAATTTACAGTAACTTGTCATAATTAGTAACGAAGTTACAGTAACCTGTCATAATTAGTATCGAAGTTGCTCTTACTTGTCATAATTAGTATCGAAGTTACTGTTACCTGTCTTAATTAGTATCGAAGTTACAGTTAATTGTCATAATTAGTATCGAAGTTACAGTTACTTGTCATAATTTGTAACGATGTTACAGTAACCTGTCATAATTAGTATCGAAGTTACAGTTACGTGCCATAATTTGTATCGAAATTACAGTTACTTGTAATAATAAGTATCGAAGTTACTGTTACCTGTCATAATTAGTATCGAAGTTACTGTTACTTGTCATAATAAGTATCGAAGTTACTGTTACCTGTCTTAATTAGTATCGAAGTTACAGTTACTTGTCATAATTAGTAACGAAGTTACAGTTACCAGTCATAATTAGTATCGAAGTTACAGTTACTTGTCATGATTAGTAACGAAGTTACAGTTACCTGTCCTAATTAGTATCGAAGTTACAGTTACCTGTCATAATTAGTATCGACGTTACAGTTACCTGTCATAATTAGTTTCGAAGTTACATTTACCTGTCATAATTAGTAACGAAGTAACAGTTACCTGCCATAATTTGTATCGAAATTACAGGTACTTGTCATGATTAGTAACGAAATTACAGTTACCTGTCATAATTAGTATCGAAGTTACAGTTACCTGCCATAATTTGTATCGATTTTACAGTTATCTGTCATAATTAGTGGCGAAGTTACAGTTACCTGTCATAATTAGTTTCGACGTTACAGTTACCTGTCATAATTGGTATCGAAATTACAGTTACCGGTCATAATTAGTATCGAAGTTACAGTTACCTGTCATAATTAGTATCGAAGTTACAGTTACTTGTCATAATTAGTATCGAAGTTACTGTTACCTGTCATAAGTAGTATCGAAGTTACAGTTACTTGTCATAATTAGTGCGATGTTACAGTTACCTGTCATAATTAGTATCGAAATTACAGTAAATTGTCATAATTAGTTTCGAAGTTACTGTTATCTGTCATAATAAGTATCGAAGTTACAGTCACTTGTTATAATAAGTATCGAAGTTACAGTTACGTGTAGTAATTAGTAACGAAGTTACAGTTACCTGTCATAATTAGTATCGAAGTTACAGTTACTTGTCGTAATTAGTAATCAAGTTACAGTTACCTCGCATAATTAGTATCGAAGTTACAGTTACTTGTCATAATTTGTATCGAAATTACAGTTACTTGTCATAATTAGTATCGAAGTTATAGTTACCTGTCATAATAAGTATCGAAGTTACAGTTACCTGTCATAATTAGAATCGAAGTTAGTTACCTGTCATAATTAGTATCGAAGTTACTGTTACCTGTCATAATTAGTATCGAAGTAACAGTTACCTGTCATAATTAGTATGGAAGTTACAGTTACCTGTCATAATTAGTATCGATGTTACAGTTAGCTGTCATAATTAGTATCGAAGTTACAGTTACTTGTCATAATTAGTAACGAAGTTACATTGACCTGTCATAATTTGTATCGAAGTTACAGTTACCTGTCATAATTAGTATCGAAGTTACAGTTACCTGTTATAATTAGTATCGAAGTTACAATTACCCGCCATAATTTGTATCGAAATTACAATTACTTGACATAATTAGTTTCGAAGTTACTGTTACCTGTCATAATGAGAAACGAAGTTACAGTTACTTGTCATAATTAGTATCGAAGTTACAGTTGCGTGTCATAATTAGCAACGAAGTTGCTGTTACCTGTCATAATTAATATCGAAGTTACAGTTACTTGTCATAATTAGCAACGAAGTTACAGTAACCTGTCATTATTAGTATCTAAGTTACAGTTACCCGCCATAATTTGTATCGAAATTACAATTACTTGTCATGATTAGCTTCGAAGTTACAGTTACCTGTCTTAATTAGTATCGAAGTTACAGTTACTTGTCATAATTAGTAACGAATTTACAGTTACTTGTCATAATAAGTATCGAAGTTACTGTTACCTGTCATAATTAGTATCTAAGTAACACTTACCTGCCATAATTTGTTTCGAAGTTACAGTTACTTGTCATTAGTATCGAAGTTACAGTTACTTGTCATAATTATTATCGAAGTTACAGTTACCTGTCATAATTAGTAACGAGGTTACAGCCTCCTGTCATAATTAGTATTGAAGTTACAGTTACTTGTCATAATTAGTATCGAAGTTACAGTTACTTGTCATAATTAGTAACGAAGTTACAGTAACCTGTCATAATTAGTATCGAAGTTACTGTTACTTGTCATAATTAGTATCGAAGTTACTGTTACCTGTCATAAGTAGTATCGAAGTTACAGTTACTTGTCATAATTAGTAACGAAGTTACAGTAAACTGTCATATTTAGTATCGAAGTTACAGTTACCTGCCATAATTTGTATCGAAATTACAGTTACTTGTCATAATTAGTTTAGAAGTTACTGTTACCTGTCATAATTAGTATCGAAGTTACAGTTACTTGTCATAATTAGTATCGAAGTTACAGTTACTTGTCATAATTAGTATCGAAGTTACAGTTGCCTGCCATAATTTGTTTCGAAGTTAGAGTTACTTCTCATTATAAGTAACGAAGTTAGAGTTACTTGTCATAATTATTATCGAAGTTACAGTTACCTGTCATAATTAGTAACGAGGTTACAGTTACCTGTCATAATTAGTATCGAAGTTACAGTTACTTGTCATAATTAGTATCGAATTTACAATTACATGTCATAATTAGTAACGAAGTTACAGTAACCTGTCATAATTAGTATCGAAGTTACTGTTACTTGTCATAATTAGTATCGAAGTTACAGTTACCTGTTTAATTAGTATCGAAGTTACTGTTACTTGTCTTAATTAGTATCGAAGTTACAGTTACTTGTCATCATTTGTAACGAAGTTACAGTAACCTGTCATAATTAGTATCGAAGTTACAGTTACCTGCCATAATTTGTATCGAAATTACAGTTACAAGTCATAATTAGTATCGAAGTTACAGTTACCTGTCATAATTTGTATCGATGTTACAGTTACTTGTCATAATTAGTAACGAAGTTACAGTTACCTGTCATAATTAGTTTCGAAGTTACTGTTACCTGTCATAACTAGTTTCGAAGTTACTGTTACCTGTCATATTTAGTTTCGAAGTTACTGTTACCTGTCATAATTTGTATCGAAGTTACAGTTACTTGTCATAATTAGTAACGAAGTTACAGTTACCTGTCATAAGTAGTTTCGAAGTTACTGTTACCTGTCATAATTAGTTTCGAAGTTACTGTTACCTGTCATAAAAATTATCGAAGTTACTGTTACCTGTCATAATTTGTATCGAAGTTACAGTTACTTGTCAAAATTAGTATCGAAGTTACAGTTACTTGTCATAGTTAGTAACGAAGTTACAGTTACCTGTCATAATTAGTTTCGAAGTTACAGTTACTTGTAATAATTAGTAACCAAGTTACAGTTACCTGTCATAATTAGTATCGAAGTTACAGTTACCTGTCATAATTAGTTTCGAAGTTACATTTACCTGTCATAATTAGTAACGAAGTAACAGTTACCTGCCATAATTTGTATCGAAAATACAGTTACTTGTCATGATTAGTAACGAAGTTACAGTTACCTGTCATAATTAGTAACGAAGTTACAGTTACCTGTCATAATTTGTATCGAAGTTACAGTTATTGTCATAATTAGTATCGAAGTTAGAGTTACTTGTCATAATTAGTATCGAAGTTATAGTTACCTGTCATAATTAGTTACGAAGTTACAGTTACCTGTCATAATTAGTATCGAAGTTAGAGTTACTTGTCAAAATTAGTATCGAAGTTATAGTTACTTGTCGTAATTAGTAACGAAGTTACAGTTACCTGTCATAATTAGTATCGAAGTTACAGTTACTTGTAATAATTAGTAACCAAGTTACAGTCACCTGTCATAATTAGTACCGAAGTTACAGTTACCTGTCATAATTAGTTTCGATGTTACATTTACCTGTCATAATAAGTAACGAAGTAACAGTTACCTGCCATAATTTGTATCGAAATTACAGTTACTTGTCATGATTAGTAACGAAGTTACAGTTACCTATCATAATTAGTAACGAAGTTACAGTTACCTGTCATAATTTGTATCGAAGTTACAGTTACTTGTCATAATTAGTATCGAAGTTATAGTTACCTGTGATAATTAGTAACGACGTTACAGTTACCCGTCATAATTCGTTTTGAAGTTACAGTTACCTGTCATAAATAGTATCGAAGTTGCAGTTACGTGCCATAATTTGTATCGAAATTACAGTTACCTGTCATAATTAGTAACGAAGTTACAGTTACCTGTCATAAATAGTATCGAAGTTAGAGTTAATTGTCATAATTAGTAACGAAGTTACAGTTACCTGTCATCATAAGTACCGAAGTTACTGTGACCTGTAAAAATTAGTATGTAAGTAACAGTTACCTGCCAGAATTTGTATCGAAGTTACAGTTACTTGTCATAATTAGTATCGAAGTTACAGTTACCTGTCATAATTAGTATCGAAGTTACAGTTACCTGCCATAATTTGTTTCGAAGTAACAGTTATTTGTCATTATAAGTAACGAAGTTAGAGTTACTTGTCATAATTATTATCGCAGTTACAGTTACCTGTCATAATTGGTCACGAGGTTACATTTACCTGTCATAATTAGTATCGAAGTTACAGTTACTTGTCTTAATTAGTATCGAATTTACAGTAACTTGTCATAATTAGTAACGAAGTTACAGTAACCTGTCATAATTAGTATCGAAGTTGCTGTTACTTGTCATAATTTGTATCGAAGTTACTGTTACCTGTCTTAATTAGTATCGAAGTTACAGTTAATTGTCATAATTAGTATCGAAGTTACAGTTACTTGTCATAATTTGTAACGAAGTTACCGTAACCTGTCATAATTAGTATCGAAGTTACAGTTACCTGCCATAATTTGTATCGAAATTACAGTTACTTGTAATAATAAGTATCGAAGTTACTGTTACCTGTCATAATTAGTATCGAAGTTACTGTTACTTGTCATAATAAGTATCGAAGTTACTGTTACCTGTCTTAATTAGTATCGAAGTTACAGTTACTTGTCATAATTAGTAATGAAGTTACAGTTACCTGTCATAATTAGTATCGAAGTTACAGTTACTTGTCATGATTAGTAACGAAGTTACAGTTACCTGTCCTAATTAGTATCGAAGTTACAGTTACCTGTCATAATTAGTATCGAAGTTACAGTTACCTGTCATAATTAGTTTCGAAGTTACATTTACCTGTCATAATTAGTAACGAAGTAACAGTTACCTGCCATAATTTGTATCGAAATTACAGTTACTTGTCATGATTAGTAACGAAGTTACAGTTACCTGTCATAATTAGTATCGAAGTTACAGTTACCTGCTATAATTTGTATCGATTTTACAGTTATCTGTCATAATTAGTGACGAAGTTACAGTTACCTGTCATAATTAGTTTCGACGTTACAGTTACCTGTCATAATTAGTATCGAAGTTACAGTTACTTGTCATAATTAGTATCAAAGTTACAGTTACCTGTCATAATTAGTATCGAAGTTACAGTTACTTGTCATAATTAGTATCAAAGTTACAGTTACCTGTCATAATTGGTATCGAAATTACAGTTACCGGTCATAATTAGTATCGAAGTTACAGTTACCTGTCATAATTAGTATCGAAGTTACAGTTACTTGTCATAATTAGTATCGAAGTTACTGTTACCTGTCATAAGTAGTATCGAAGTTACAGTTACTTGTCATAATTAGTGCGATGTTACAGTTACCTGTCATAATTAGTATCGAAATTACAGTAAATTGTCATAATTAGTTTCGAAGTTACTGTTACCTGTCATAATAAGTATCGAAGTTACAGTCACTTGTTATAATAAGTATCGAAGTTACAGTTACGTGTAGTAATTAGTAACGAAGTTACAGTTACCTGTCATAATTAGTATCGAAGTTACAGTTACTTGTCGTAATTAGTAATCAAGTTACAGTTACCTCTCATAATTAGTATCGAAGTTACAGTTACTTGTCATAATTTGTATCGAAATTACAGTTACTTGTCATAATTAGTATCGAAGTTATAGTTACCTGTCATAATAAGTATCGAAGTTACAGTTACCTGTCATAATTAGTATCGAAGTTAGTTACCTGTCATAATTAGTATCGAAGTTACTGTTACCTGTCATAATTAGTATCGAAGTAACAGTTACCTGTCATAATTAGTATGGAAGTTACAGTTACCTGTCATAATTAGTATCGATGTTACAGTTAGCTGTCATAATTAGTATCGAAGTTACAGTTACTTGTCATAATTAGTAACGAAGTTACATTGACCTGTCATAATTTGTATCGAAGTTACAGTTACCTGTCATAATTAGTATCGAAGTTACAGTTACCTGTTATAATTAGTATCGAAGTTACAATTACCCGCCATAATTTGTATCGAAATTACAATTACTTGTCATAATTAGTTTCGAAGTTACTGTTACCTGTCATAATGAGAAACGAAGTTACAGTTACTTGTCATAATTAGTATCGAAGTTACAGTTGCTTGTCATAATTAGCAACGAAGCTGCTGTTACCTGTCATAATTAGTATCGAAGTTACAGTTACTTGTCATAATTAGCAACGAAGTTACAGTAACCTGTCATTATTAGTATCTAAGTTACAGTTACCCGCCATAATTTGTATCGAAATTACAATTACTTGTCATGATTAGCTTCGAAGTTACAGTTACCTGTCATAATTAGTATCGAAGTTACAGTTACTTGTCATAATTAGTAACGAATTTACAGTAACTTGTCATAATAAGTATCGAAGTTACTGTTACCTGTCATAATTAGTATCTAAGTAACACTTACCTGCCATAATTTGTTTCGAATTTACAGTTACTTGTCATTAGTATCGATGTTACAGTTACTTGCCATAATTATTATCGAAGTTACAGTTACCTGTCATAATTAGTAACGAGGTTACAGCCACCTGTCATAATTAGTATTAAAGTTACAGTTACTTGTCATAATTAGTATCGAAGTTACAGTTACTTGTCATAATTAGTAACGAAGTTACAGTAACCTGTCATAATTAGTATCGAAGTTACTGTTACTTGTCATAATTACTATCGAAGTTACTGTTACCTGTCATAAGTAGTATCGAAGTTACAGTTACTTGTCATAATTAGTAACGAAGTTACAGTAAACTGTCATATTTAGTATCGAAGTTACAGTTACCTGCCATAATTTGTATCGAAATTACAGTTACTTGTCATAATGAGTTTAGAAGTTACTGTTACCTGTCATAATTAGTATCGAAGTTACAGTTACTTGTCATAATTAGTATCGAAGTTACAGTTACTTGTCATAATTAGTATCGAAGTTACAGTTATCTGCCATAATTAGTATCGAAGTTACAGTTGCCTGCCATAATTTGTTTCGAAGTTAGAGTTACTTGTCATTATAAGTAACGAAGTTAGAGTTACTTGTCATAATTTTTATCGAAGTTACAGTTACCTGTCGTAATTAGTAACGAGGTTACAGTTACCTGTCATAATTAGTATCGAAGTTACAGTTACTTGTCATAATTAGTATCGAATTTACAATTACATGTCATAATTAGTAACGAAGTTACAGTAACCTGTCATAATTAGTATCGAAGTTACTGTTACTTGTCATAATTAGTATCGAAGTAACAGTTACCTGTTTTAATTAGTATCGAAGTTACTGTTACTTGTCTTAATTAGTATCGAAGTTACAGTTACTTGTCATCATTTGTAACGAAGTTACAGTAATCTGTCATAATTAGTATCGAAGTTACAGTTACCTGCCATAATTTGTATCGAAATTACAGTTACAAGTCATAATTAGTATCGAAGTTACAGTTACCTGTCATAATTTGTATCGATGTTACAGTTACTTGTCATAATTAGTAACGAAGTTACAGTTACCTGTCATAATTATTTTCGAAGTTACTGTTACCTGTCATAATTAGTTTCGAAGTTACTGTTACCTGTCATAATTAGTTTCGAAGTTACTGTTACCTGTCATAATTTGTATCGAAGTTACAGTTACTTGTCATAATTAGTAACGAAGTTACAGTTACCTGTCATAAGTAGTTTCGAAGTTACTGTTACCTGTCGTAATTAGTTTCGAAGTTACTGTTACCTGTCATAATTTGTATCGAAGTTACAGTTACTTGTCAAAATTAGTATCGAAGTTACAGTTACTTGTCATAGTTAGTAACGAAGTTACAGTTACCTGTCATAATTAGTTTCGAAGTTACAATTACTTGTAATAATTAGTAACCAAGTTACAGTTACCTGTCATAATTAGTATCGATGTTACAGTTACCTGTCATAATTAGTTTCGAAGTTACATTTACCTGTCATAATTAGTAACGAAGTAACAGTTACCTGCCATAATTTGTATCGAAAATACAGTTACTTGTCATGATTAGTAACGAAGTTACAGTTACCTGTCATAATTAGTAACGAAGTTACAGTTGCCTGTCATAATTTGTATCGAAGTTACAGTTATTGTCATAATTAGTATCGAAGTTAGAGTTACTTGTCATAATTAGTATCGAAGTTATAGTTACCTGTCATAATTAGTTACGAAGTTACAGTTACCTGTCATAATTAGTATCGAAGTTAGAGTTACTTGTCATAATTAGTAACGAAGTTACAGTTACCTGTCATCATAAGTATCGAAGTTACTGTTACCTGTCATAATTAGTATCTAAGTAACAGTTACCTGCCATAATTTGTATCGAAGTTACAGTTACTTCTCATAATTAGTATCGAAGTAACAGTTATTTGCCATTATTAGTAACGAAGTTAGAGTTACTTGTCTTAAATATTATCGAAGTTACAGTTACCTGTCATAATTAGTCACGAGGTTACAGTTACCTGTCATAATTAGTATCGAAGTTACAGTTACTTGTCATAATTAGTATCGAATTTACAGTAACTTGTCATAATTTGTTACGAAGTTACAGTAACCTGTCATAATTAGTATCGAAGTTACAGTTACCTGCCATAATTTGTATCGAAATTACAGTTACTTGTCATAATTAGTTTCGAAGTTACTGTTACCTGTCATAATTAGTATCGAAGTTACTGTTACTTGTCATAATTAGTATCGAAGTTACAGTTACCTGTCTTAATTAGTATCGAAGTTACAGTTACTTGTCATAATTAGTAACGAAGTTACAGTTACGTGTCATAATAAGTATCGAAGTTACAGTTACTTGTCATGATTAGTAACGATGTTACAGTTACCTGTCATAATTAGTATCGAAGTTACAGTTACCTGTCATAATTAGTATCGAAGTTACAGTTACCTGTCGTAATAAGTTTCGAAGTTACATTTACCTGTCATAATTAGTAACGAAGTAACAGTTACCTGCCATAATTTGTATCGAAATTACAGTTACTTATCATGATTAGTAACGAAGTTACAGTTACCTGTCATAATTAGTATCGACGTTACAGTTACCTGTCATAATTAGTAACGAAGTTACAGTTACCCGTCATAATTAGTTTCGAAGTTACAGTTACCTGTCGTAATTAGTATCGAAGTTACAGTTACCTGCCATAATTTGTATCGAAATTACAGTTATCTGTCATAATTAGTAACGAAGTTACAGTTACCTGTCATAATTAGTATCGAAGTTACAGTTACCTGTCATAATTAGTATCAAAGTTACAGTTACCTGTCATAATTAGTATCGAAGTTAGTTACCTGTCATAATTAGTATCGAAGTTACTGTTACCTGTCATAATTAGTATCGAAGTAACAGTTACCTGTCATAATCAGTATCGAAGTTACAGTTACCTGTCATAATTAGTATCGAAGTTACAGTTACCTGCCATAATTTGTTTCGAAGTTAGAGTTACTTGTCATTATTAGTAACCAAGTTAGAGTTACTTGTCATAATTATTATCGAAGTTACAGTTACCGGTCATAATTAGTAACGAGGTTACAGTTACCTGTCATAATTAGTATCGAAGTTACAGTTACTTGTCATAATTAGTATCGAATTTACAATTACATGTCATAATTAGTAACGAAGTTACAGTAACCTGTCATAATTAGTATCGAAGTTACTGTAACTTGTCATGATTAGTATCGAAGTTACAGTTACCTGTCTTAATTAGTATCGAAGTTACAGTTACTTGTCATAATTAGTATCGAAGTTACAGTTACTTGTCATAATTTGTAACGAAGTTACAGTAACCTGTCATAATTAGTATCGAAGTTACAGTTACATGCCATAATTTGTATCGAAATTACAGTTACCTGTCATAATTAGTATCAAAGTTACAGTTACCTGTCATAATTTGTATCGATGTTACAGTTACTTTTCATAATTAGTAACGAAGTTACAGTTACCTGTCATAATTAGTTTCGAAGTTACTGTTACCTGTCATAATTAGTTTCGAAGTTATTGTTACCTGTCATAATTAGTTTCGAAGTTACTGTTACCTGTCATAATTTGTATCGAAGTTACGGTTACTTGTCATAATTAGTAACGAAGTTACAGTTACCTGTCATAATTAGTTTCGAAGTTACTGTTACCTGTCATAATTAGTTTCGAAGTTACTGTTACCTGTCATAATTTGTATCGAAGTTACAGTTACTTGTCAAAATTAGTATTGAAGTTACAGTTACTTGTCATAATTAGTAACGAAGTTACAGTTACCTGTCATAATTTGTATCGAAGTTACAGTTACCTGTCATAATTAGTTTCGAAGTTACATTTACCTGTCATAATAAGTAACGAAGCAACAGTTACCTGCCATAATTTGTATCGAAATTACAGTTACTTGTCATGATTAGTAACGAAGTTACAGTTACCTATCATAATTAGTAACGAAGTTACAGTTACCTGTCATAATTTGTATCGAAGTTACAGTTACTTGTCATAATTAGAATCGAAGTTATAGTTACCTGTCATAATTAGTAACGACGTTACAGTTACCCGTCATAATTAGTTTCGAAGTTACAGTTACCTGTCATAATTAGTATCGAAGTTACTGTTACGTGCCATAATTTGTATCGAAATTACAGTTACCTGTCATAATTAGTAACGAAGGTACAGTAACCTGTCATAATTAGTATCGAAGTTGCTGTTACTTGTCATAATTAGTATCGAAGTTACTGTTACCTGTCTTATTTAGTATCGAAGTTACAGTTACTTGTCATAATTAGTATCGAAGTTACAGTTACTTGTCGTAATTTGTAGCGAAGTTACAGTAACCTGTCATAATAAGTATCGAAGTTACAGTTACCTGCCATAATTTGTATCGAAATTACAGTTACTTGTCATAATTAGTATCGAAGTTACTGTTACCTGTCATAATAAGTATCGAAGTTACTGTTACTTGTCATAATTAGTATCGAAGTTACTGTTACCTGTCTTAATTAGTATCGAAGTTACAGTTACTTGTCATAATTAGTAACGAAGTTACAGTTACCTGTCATAATTAGTATCGAAGTTACAGTTACTTGTCATGATTAGTAACGAAGTTACAGTTACCTGTCATAATTAGTATCAAAGTTACAGTTAGCTGTCATAATTAGTATCGAAGTTAGTTACCTGTCATAATTATTATCGAAGTTACTCTTACCTGTCATAATTAGTATCGAAGTAACAGTTACCTGTCATAATTAGTATCGAAGTTACAGTTACCTATCATAATTAGTATCGAAGTTACAGTTACCTGTCTTAATTAGTATCGACGTTACAGTTACTTGTCATAATAAGTAACGAAGTTACATTTACCTGTCATAATTTGTATCGAAGTTACAGTTACCTGTCATAATTAGTATCGAAGTTACAGTTACCTGTCATAATTAGTATCGAAGTTACAGTTACCCGCCATAATTTGTATCGAAATTACAATTACTTGCCATAATTAGTTTCGAAATTACTGTTACCTGTCATAATGAGAAACGAAGTTACAGTTACTTGTCATAATTAGTATCGAAGTTACAGTTGCTTGTCATAATTAGCAACGTAGTTGCTGTTACCTGTCATAATTAGTATCGAAGTTACAGTTACTTGTCATAATTAGCAACGAAGGTACAGTAACCTGTCATAATTAGTATCGAAGTTACAGTTACCCGCCATAATTTGTATCGAAATTACAATTACTTGTCATAATTAGCTTCGAAGTTACAGTTACCTGTCATAATTAGTATCGAAGTTACAGTTACTTGTCATAATTAGTAACGAATTTATAGTAACTTGTCATAATAATTATCGAAGTTACTGTTACCTGTCATAATTAGTATCTAAGTAACACTTACCTGCCATAATTTGTTTCGAAGTTACAGTTACTTGTCATTAGTATCGAATTTACAGTTACTTGTCATAATTATTATCGAAGTTACAGTTACCTGTTATAATTAGTAACGAGATTACAGTTACCTGTCATAATTAGCATCTAAGTAACAGTTACCTGTCATAATTAGTATCTAAGTAACAGTTACCTGTCATAATTATTATCGAAGTTACTCTTACCTGTCATAATTAGTATCGAAGTAACAGTTACCTGTCATAATTAGTATCGAAGTTACAGTTACCTATCATAATTAGTATCGAAGTTACAGTTACCTGTCTTAATTAGTATCGACGTAACAGTTACTTGTCATAATTAGTAAGGAAGTTACATTTACCTGTCATAATTTGTATCGAAGTTACAGTTACCTGTCATAATTAGTATCGAAGTTACAGTTACCTGTCATAATTAGTTTCGAAGTTACAGTTACCCGCCATAATTTGTATCGAAATTACAATTACTTGTCATAATTAGTTTCGAAGTTACTGTTACCTGTCATAATGAGAAACGAAGTTACAGTTACTTGTCATAATTAGTATCGAAGTTACAGTTACCTGCCATAATTTGTATCGAAATTACATTAACTTGTCATAATTAGTTTAGAAGTTACAGTTACTTGTCATAATTAGTATCGAAGTTACAGTTACTTGTCATAATTAGTAACGATGTTACAGTTACCTGTCATAATTAGTATCTAAGTAACAGTAAAATGTCATAATTAGTATCGAAGTTACAGTTACTTGTCATAATTAGTATCGAAGTTACAGTTACCTGTTATAATTAGTATCGAATTTACAGTTACCTGCCATATTTTGTTTCGAATGTAGAGTTACTTGTCATTATTAGTAACGAAGTTAGAGTTACTTGTCATAATTATTATCGAAGTTACAGTTACCGGTCATAATAAATAACGAGGTTACAGTTACCTGTCATAATTAGTATCGAAGTTACAGTTAATTGTCATAATTAGTATCGAATTTACAATTACATGTCATAATTAGTAACGAAGTTACAGTAACCTGTCATAATTAGTATCGAAGTTACTGTTACTTGTCATAATTAGTATCGAAGTTACAGTTACCTGTCTTAATTAGTATCGAAGTTACAGTTACTTGTCATAATTAGTATCGAAGTTACAGTTACTTGTCATAATTTGTAACGAAGTTACAGTAAACTGTCATAATTAGTATCGAAGTTACAGTTACCTGCCATAATTTGTATCGAAATTACAGTTACTTGTCATAAATAGTATCGAGGTTACTGTTACCTGTCATAATTAGTATCGAAGTTACGGTTACTTGTCATAATTAGTATCGAAGTTACAGTTACTTGCCATAATTTGTATCGAAATTACAGTTACTTTTCATAATTAGTTTCGAAGTTACTGTTACCGGTCATAATTAGTATCGAAGTTACAGTCACTTGTCATAATTAGTATCGAAGTTACAGTTACGTGTAGTAATTAGTAACGAAGTTAGAGTTACCTGTCATAATTAGAATCGAAGTTACAGTTACTTGTCGTTATTAGTAATCAAGTTACAGTTACCTGTCATAATTAGTATCGAAGTTACAGTTACTTGTCATAATTTGTATCGAAATTACAGTTACTTGTCATAATTAGTATCGAAGTAACAGTTACCTGTTATAATTAGTATCGAAGTTACAGTTACCTGTCATAATTAGTATCGAAGTTACAGTTACCTGTCATAATTAGTATCGAAGTTACAGTTACCTGTCTTAATTAGTATCGAAGTTACAGTTACCGGCCATAATTTGTATCGAAATTACAATTACTTGTCATAATTAGTTTCGAAGTTACTGTTACCTGTCATAATGAGAAACGAAGTTACAGTTACTTTTCATAATTAGTATCGAAGTTACAGTTGCTTGTCATAATTAGCAACGAAGTTGCTGTTACCTGTCATAATTAGTATCGAAGTTACAGTTACTTGTCATAATTAGCAACGAAGTTACAGTAACCTGTCATAATTAGTATCGAAGTTAA